>JAABKJ010007545.1:257488554-257579280 GCA_011634705.1 Andricus grossulariae | reverse complement strand
TTCAACGATAGAGCTACATTTTTAACCAAGAGATGTATCTTTAACAAAATATTTACTTTTTAACAAGTATTTGAATTTTCGCTAAAAAAAGATTTTATTCTTAAATCAAAACAAGTTACATTAGACCAAAAAAGACAAAATATTCAACAAAATAGTTGAATCCTTAACCAAAAAATATTAACTTTCAACCAAAAGAGTTGAATTTTAAACCTAACAATGGAATAGTTCAATTTTCATGTAAAAGATTGATTTTCAACTAAAAAAAAGGATTTTAAAAATCCCCCAAAACACCAAAGCTCGAGAATTTAGACCCAATTTTTCTCTTTCCCCTTGCTCCACAAAGTAATGGTCTTATTATGTCCTAAAGAAATATGTAAAAGCGGCATATCAGAGAAAACTGTGTTATTTTCGGTTCTAGAAACAAAAATTTCGGGAATTGGAAATAATATTATTATAATATCATTTTGAGATTTCGTTTATTTCTCTTACATTATGATTTTTGTTCAGCTGACATTAAAAAATGTTTTGAACATCTCAAAGCTTTTAACAGATAATAATACATTAGAAAAATGGTTTTAATTTTAGGAAATGAAAAATAGAATAAGTATGTTTATCAAATAGTCATTTATGTGTTTTTTAAATTATATCCTTTCAGCTTACTTAAAATATACTTTCAAGGACTCACGGTTCTTTACTGAAAAAAATACACTATATTTTCTTGGAAGACGATATCCAGCTAAACCATTTTTTTTCAGTGTATATAAAGGTTGATGAGAATAAGGAATCAAAATCCTTCTACTGATAGGAATACATTTTTTCAATTCTTGAATTTTTTCTGATGTATTTTTATAAGTAGAAATTGCTGAAGTATTCAACAATTTTTTTAAAAAGCTAGAACGCATTTTCGTGCAATATTCACGAGATGCCCATATGATATAAAAAGTTTTTAATAATAAACTAAATACCGTTTAATCTTTTTTCAACCCCCTTTTTCGGAAATGGATTCCCTTCTTTACCCAAATTTAACCACTAAACCGCTGTAATCCCTGATCTTTTTTTCGTTAAAGTTTAAAGAAACTCACGAAAAAAATTCTAACTTGAATCAAATTTAGAATTACATGAATTATTGATTAAATTTTTGATCATAATAAAATTTTTCAAATTATAATAACGAATCGTTATTATTTAATTTCAATCTAGAAGATTATACTGTTTCAAACTAATTGGATTGCGAACTTTTAATTTGTGATTTATAAGCCGATTATCAAATTTCTCTCCATAGTTTATGAGCTCTTTCAAGAAATTCACTTTTTCCACGTTTATAGCTTGGTAATGGTGAATAATTACTGAACAATTTTTTTAATTTTGTAGAATATTTATTTATTCTAATTAATTTTTATTTCATTATTTTTCATTCATTTAATTTAATCTAATAATTTTTTAATTTATTTATTAATTTTTATTTTATATTTGTATCTTTAATTTTCAAATAAATACCAATTTAGAAAAAACTGTTGTATTTTATCAAGTTGGTGTGATTTTTCAAATGGAATAGTTGCAATAAAAAGGTCTACGTGGTTCTGCAGGCTTGTTTAATGAGAGAATGAACGCCCCGTTTAGGGAGCACGTACTGCACACCTCGTAAAAATAAAAGACATCTTGTTTAGGTTCATCCGAGTCAGGATGCAAGAACAGCTCGAGGCAGTTTATTCGTCCAAATATAAATATACTTTCTGTTGAATAAACTTAAAAATATTACTGATTTTATGGTAAACAAAAGATGTACAGATTATATACCATATTTATAAGTTATAATATACTATAAATTATCTTTTAGAAAAGTATAGATTTCAAAAAACATTTTAACTGCAAAAAATCGAAAATGCGTTTTTTATATATCGTTGGAATCGTGGAAAAAATATACACCTGATTATCGAAATATTTGTTTGAATTGTTAATAAATTTGAAACTAATTATTGCAGAATTTCGTATTATTTGTTATTAATTAAACTTAATAACAGCTGTAACATTCTTGTCTATAATTTCGGTTTAAAAAAAGTTGAAATTCCAATTTATTGAAATTTATAACATTAATATCTACTTGGCTGGTTAAAATAACAGTTCAAATAACATAAAAGAATTATTATTGATATTTATAATAATATTATTAATGATAATATTGAAGATTCTTCAATTGTGAATATTCAAAATTTACTATTTTTAAATTGAAAGTTGTTAATATTGAAGAATTTTCCATTGTAAATCTTCAAAATTGAACCATTAAAAAATATTTAAAATTACATTCCTTTGAAATATAAGTCGTAATAATGAAATAAATTGTAAATCTATATTTTAGAAATTTCAGAATTTTTAATTGTAACTCTTTAAAATTGTAACAATTTAAATTGCCAATATATTGAATGGAACATTTACTAATTTAAAAAATGAACAATAAAAAATTACAAAAATTTTATGTTTCACAATCATCATAAATTCAGGATTTTTATTTATACATTTTGGAAATTGAAGACACTTAAACTGCAAATCGTTAAAATTGAAGAATTCGAATGGTAAATTATCAAAATTGTAAAAATTCAAATTTTTAATCTTCACAATTTAAGAGTTATTAATTAAAATTGTTTTTTAAATCATGCCAGTTTTCGAATTGAAAATTCTGTCATTTAAATTATTTACATTCCAAATTTCATCAATTTGTATGATTTAGAATTGAAAAATCTTGACTTTTGATTTCCAAAATCATCACAATTTAGGAATTTTTATTTATAAATCTTCCAAGATTGAAGAGTTTTCCAAAATTTCTTCAAAATTGAAGAGCTTTGATTTGCAAATTGTTAAAATTGAAGAATTAAAGAATTTTTTCATTGTTAGTCCTAAAAATTGAACTATTTCGAAAAAATATTTCAAATTACAAACCTTTAAAATATAATTCTTGAAAATTGAACAACTTTTAATTCCATACTTTCAAAATTGTCAATTGTAACTCCACAAAACTCCAGAACTTTGAATTGCAAATCTTTTAAAATTAAAGAGTATTTAATTTTGAACAAATAACGATTAAAAATTCAAATTTTTCATTCCAATCAACACCGTTAACAGCATTTTCAATAATTAATTCATGTTTTCAAACTATTTTTTGCATAAATGAAAATATCATATGCAAATTAGTCAAGAACAACCAAAGAAATTTCAGAAAATGAATTAAAATTCGGCTTTGTTTATTTTACAGTTAAGGCTGTTCTTTCAAATCAGGGCAGTATAGAGAAAATAAATGTATAATGTCAAGACCTTATTTCGAAAGTGGCTGGATTTATATTTTCTAATATTATAAATGCAAACAATTCGAAAATACATAGTAACCAGTTTTGTAATATTTATTGTTTAAAAGATACTTGAGACGATTCAAACCGATTTAATGAATAGAATATGATGGAATATCGATTGTTGGATTTATTCTCAAAAAAGAAGAAAAATCTTTTTTTATTGTTTACGCGCTATTTTGAAGTTTTTAGGCTGGCATTTGAAAACGAAAATAAATTTTTGGTGTTTTCCCTGTCATTAAAATTAAAAACTTAACATTTTCCTTCCTGACAATTTTTTTCAATTTGAGTTTGATCTGCAATTTTTTCAAGATTAAAAAGTTTAATTTTCAATTTTGTTCCTGTATTGAGATAAGAAATTTGTTTTCTCAATTTTATTGAGTTGGAAGGGAGAAAGCTTTTTTCCGAATTGGGATGACATTTTGTTTTTAATTTATTTTTGAATACGTATCGGGAAATTTTTTATTTTCAACATTTTTTTAGTTAAAGGCGGGAAAATTCTGTTATTTTTTCATATGATGAAAGGGAAGAATTTTTTACTAAAATCGCTCATTCACCCTACTAATCTGTAGAATTGTGTCAATATGTAACGTCTAGTTTTGTTATAAATAATTTAAAGAAACAAATAGACCATTTTTATCTCGGTTTCCTGGTAAAACTCATTGTTATCTAATATGTAACAAAATAGCCTACCAAACATAATAGAATTCAGAAAATTCTGAATTTTAGTATGTATAATAAGCTATTTGCAAGCCTATATGACAAATTTCTATTTTTCTTTTCTATTATTTTTAACCAAACAAAATATTAAATTTTAACAGTTTCCTTAAATTTGTAACTCTGATAAGTTACTTCGATATACATATTAGAGAGGAAATAATTTTTTCAGCGAAAAAATGATAAAAATGGTAAATTTGATTACCTGAATTATTTATAACAAAGATAATTGTCGAGTGTTATCAATTTTAGATTTTAAAAATTCTTCGAAACTATTTTGCTAGATATAAGATGAAGAATAATTTGTTCCGCGAAAAATTAATGGAGACTTTCTATTTGTTTTCTCAATTAATTATGAAAATGTGTTAATAATATTTTTGCAGCAGAATAAGTTTGATAAGCCATCACGATACATGTAAGATGAAAAAGAATTTTTCCCTCGAAAAAACATGCGAATTTTGTATTAAAAATGCCCTTTTTTATAATTTTTTTTAGTGGGCTAAGTAATAAAATAATTAACTTTACCACCTCGTCTTTTCCTGGATAACAAACATTTTTCCGGGTGATTATAATTAAAAAACTCAGATTTTCCAACCTAAATTTTTTTTAAATTCAGGTATTAAATACTTAACTACAAAATCAAAGCTTTAAGTCTCTTCTAAACTTGAATGAGTTAAAAATTCAGAAATCCTAAATTCATAAACTTATCAAACTCTTAAAAATAGAAAATTCCCATTTATTGGAATTATAAATCTGATAATACAAATGAAAAAAAGTTTTTCCACTAGAATTGCAATAGGATTTTTGATAACCTTTCCAATTTATTTTCTAGGTTTTAAAAATTAAACTATTTGAGAAATTCGCATCTAAAACTGTAATTTTTAATCAAAAGAATTTGAAATTATGAGCTTTACAGTGAATAGAATTTCGAAAAATTTTCATTATTGAATCTTTTATTTTTTTGAAACACCCAGTATATCGCGTGAAAGTATTTTCACCCGAAGGATGTATTGTTTGAACACGCGAGTGTCGCCAGAATTATTCACTTCTCATTTACTAACGGCATGATTGAATGTGGCTAAATGCTAGTTTTTTGTTCACATGAGTTAATTGTTTTTCACTGAAAAATAATGATAATTATAATTTCTTATCACTTTCACCCGTTAATTAAAAATCTTCTAAATTCACGGATATTGTTTGATCGCCTGCGTATCGCCAGAGTCATTCATTTCTCATTTACTAAAGGCGTGATTGAATTTGGTCAAATTCCAGTTTACTGTCTGCATAAGTTAATTGTTATCGACTGAAAAATGAAGAAAACTTAAATTTCTTATGACTCTCTGCAGTTAATTAGAATTCTTCTAAATTCACGGGTAGTTAAGCGCCCACTTATACGACCTGGCATTTTAATCATCTCTGGCCCCTGAATTTCTGCTAATTTTTATCAATTTTTTGAAGCACGATAATTAAATATACGTTTATCAAGGCAGAGGAGAATGCTAGTCAATGGAAAAATAATTGCGAGGAATTAATTAAGCACCTTTCGAATCATTTTTATATTATATTTATACTATTTTTTATATTCATATTTTTGAATGAGACTAAAATATATTTTCGAAGACGGCATTATTTAAGTTAATAGGTAAAAGAATACAATCTTTTATTAATAACTCGTTTTGCCTGACTATGGCGTGCTGTATCTACTTACTGCTCGATATTTTCAGACAGTAGAAAAAACCGTTCCGGTTAGGCAACATTGAATTTGTACATTCTTTCTAATATTTTCACATATTTTAGGTTTTATTAGGCATTTTGAAGATCATGTTATAGTGACAATGATTTCCTTATTGTTAATTGTTTTTTTAAATGAGAAAAATATGATTCTGAATCACGTTTTTTTTAATTGTTGTGATGTTAGCCAATTTTTCTTAATCGCATTTATAAACTAATAACTCAAATGGATTTACCACATCAGATAAAGACAATAACGAGAATTGCTTAACTAGTTTCAATAATCCATTTCAGTTATTAGTTTGTGAAAGGGTTACAGAAACATTATTTTCAGTAGATGGAGGTTTTCATAGTCAGACATAGTGAGATATCTCATACTCTTTAATTATAATATTCGAAAATATCTTCAGTTGTTATTTATCCTATCTAGAAAAGTGGTGTGAAGATATCTCCCGAAAAAATCGTAATTATTGTCAGTACAGACCTAATTAGCTTTTCCTTACTTAAAGTTGCTTTATATTTTAAACTTGAAATTTTTAAATTTAAATCTGAATCTGATTAAAACTTTTAAACCATCTAATAAATTATAGCATTTTCAAACAAAAATCAATATCAGGATTCCCATTTCCAAGAATTTTAGGTTATGTTAACGTTTTATACCGGAAATGGGTATTTTTAATCACAAATTATTAGATATCAAAGATTATACATTTTTCAACCAATCACGTTTTTCGGTTTTGTTAGCATTTTTTTAAAACAAAAATCATTCGATTTTAAACGTTAATAATTTTTTCAGCAATTTTAGGTTATGTTAGCATTTTACCCCTAAAATTGGTATTTTGAAACAAAAATCATTATTATTTAAACCAGGATTAGAATCTCTTAACAATTTTGGATTATGTTAGTATTTTTGATTGAAAATTGTTATTTTTAATTTAAAAGATTAGATTTTAAAGAAGATCCATAAATTTTAACGATGTTAGGGTATATTAGCGTTTTACACACAAAAAATGGTACTTTAAAACTAAAGAAAATTATAATTTGAACAAGATTTAGAATCTTTGCACAATTTTTGTTTATGCTAGTGTATATCGTCAGAAACTGTTTTTTTTAAATTAGATTTTAAAAAAGATTCACAAATTTTGAAAAATTTAGGTTACCTTAGCGTTTTACACTAAACTTGGTATTTAAAAACAGAAAAGATTTTTGTTGAAAAAAGATTTGCAATTGTAGAAGTTTCGGCTTATATGAACGTTTTCAACAACAAACCCGTTATTTTAAACAAAAAGCCTTAGATTTTAAAGGAGATTTACAATTTTGAATTTTTTGGTTATTTTATGTGTCTCTTGTTGAAAGTTATTGGTATTTTCGATAAAAACTTATTCACAAATTAGAATATTCAAACATTTTCAACAGCTTTAGATTATATTGCTGTGGTTCACCTGAAATTGGCATTTTTAAACAAAAAAAATTATTAGGTTCAAATCCAATCATTTTTATTTTAATTAATAAAATTTGCAAGATTTAACATTTTCGGATTGTGTTAGTGTTTTTCATCGGCAATTGCAAGTTTTAATTAAAAAATCATTAGATTTCAAAGAAGATTAATAATTTTTAACACTATTTGGTTTTTTAGCATTTTAAATCGAAGATTCGTATTCTTAAACAACAATCATTATAATTTGAACAATATTAGAAAGAAAAAAAAAACAATTTTCAATTATGTTAATGTTTTAAAACAAAAAGTTTTTGAAAATTTCAAGTTATCCTAATATTTGTTATCCGAATTCGGAGTTTATAAATAATATATAAATGGTTTCAAGGAAATTTTTCAATCTTAAACAATTTTTGTTATTCAAGTGTTTTTCTCCTAAGATTACTATTAGTAATAAAAGATTATCAGATTTTAGAGAGTATTTTAAATATTTAAACAATCGAAATTTTTGTTGGCGTTTTACATTATAAATTGGCCATTTCAAAAAAAAATTCATTACAGTTTGAACAATATTTGGAATCCTTTGAGAGCTTTTGATTATGTTAGTGTTTTTCGTCGTAAATTGGTTCTTTAAATAAAAAAATTACATTTCAAATATGATTTACAAGGTTTAAACAATTTTAGGTTGTGTTCACATTTTTCATTGGAACTCGGTGATCTAAAAAAAAACTTTTAAAAAAAGATTTACAATCTAATCAATTATTTGTTAAGTTATGTTAGTATTTTTCGTCTATGAAATTACTATTGTTCATGAAAAATTATTAGATTTCAAAGAATATTTACAATATTTAAACAATAATAGGTTATGCTAGTATTTTTCGAGGAAAATTAGTATTTTTTATGAAAAATGTTAATATTGTACAAGATTATTATACATATTAATTCTGAAGACGAGACATCAATTTTCATGAATTATCACCAAAAAATCACGAAAAATAATGTTATGTTTCTATTTGAAAATCGAGACACTTGGGAATGCAAAACAAATCAATTATTAATTCATTTTATTACAGCATAAAAATTATATCTCTCATTATTTGTAGAGACAAGGCGGCTGTCAGTATTCATTTATTTAATAAATTATTTTTGTAAGAAACTGAGATGCTTTTAAAAAACTTCAATTCGTAATTGGATCATCTGGTCTTTTGATTCGAATTTTTCCTACATAAAGCACTTTTGCTGATTTTTTTTAGGAATAAGGGAAGTTATTATATTTTCTTTAAATATCCGGTATTCTTGAAACGTTTAAAAAAAATTTTTAATTGTGATATCTGTTTTTTTCTGTTCGTTTTATTTTTGAATACGGAAACCAGTCAATTGTTGGAGATTAGTTATAGTAATTAGTGAGTCAATCTAGAAATAACACAATTTAAGACAGGTTAGTTTTTCAATATCACTGGTACCTTCATACCAAATTCATTTTCTATTTAAAGTATAATCTTGTAAAGTTTGAATTTGGTATTTTTTTCATACGTATGACACTTATCCTTGATGGCGAAAAATCTGAAATCGTTAAGACACTATCAAAGTCAAAAAATACTTTTGGCAAAATTCGAAACAAGAATTATTTTTAAATATTTGAAATATCTTTATTCAGAGTATAATTTTGTAATTTCGTACCACATTGACCCCTATCGACCCCTATGCATAATTTTTTCACCTTTGATAAAATAGTTCAAAATCATTTTTGTTATTTGAATTGACTTTATACAATTAGAAATAAAAAATTAAGCTTTTTCTCAAGTGCTGACAATGTATTCTTGAAATTTCAATCAACCTGAGTATCAGAGCAGTCGTTTTTGGAACCGATTTGACTGGAAGTGGTTAACCGTTGAATATCGGGGTTCTGTTTTCCGTTCGGAAACAAGAATGGCAAGGTAATTATTAGTTTTTTCGACCAGATTTTCCTGCTCGATTTATCTAGCAATCACTGCGAAGTAGATAGAAAAGTGTGGAGAGAACAGAATTAGAGAATAGAGAAAGAGGAGAGGAAAATTCATTAACGTTAACCACGCAACTCGTAGTCAATTACCTGTAAATCCGGGCCCAATAACCGTGAGGATATGGCTTTAATTGTTCAGAATCTTGCTCTATCTCTTTTAGTAAAGGAAGCGTAGAATATTCAAAATCCTCGAATCAATTTAGGAGAATTTTGAATTCATTCAGCCGTGAAAAGTAATTTAAATCTTTTATTGATTTCATTGAATTTTAAGCCCATTTAGAGTTTTAATATAGAAAGATAACAAATATAATAAACCAAATGAAAAACAATTGAGCAGAGAGATCATTTTAGAGTACCAATTTGATCATATAAATTAGTTTATAAAAATTAATTTAATTTAATAATTATGAATGTTTTATCCAATTTTTGATAAATATATTAATTGTTTTCACTGTAAACGAGATGTAAAAATATTTCCAGTGATTTGAAAGGATTTTAACAAATTTCAAGGAATCTTAAGGTGTTTGAAAGGACTCAAAAATATTTGAAAGAATTACGAAATTCATAAGCAATCATTTGAAACGATTTTAAGAGATTTCACAATATTTTTAAATAAGTCAGGGAATTTCAAACGATTTTAAGAGATACTAAAGTATTTTCATGAATTTCGAAAGATTTTAGTGGATTTTGACCGGTTTTCAAAATATTCGCGAACTTTGAAGCTTGTTTTAAAAAAAAAATTGAAATTCGTTATTTAGATTTCTATAACTTTCAACCTAATTGAGATATCAAATTTGTCTATTCGAGTTCTGGTGAGATATGTCGCTTTTTTAATACGTCGGAAAATTGTAAGAAGATTTAAAATTTACAAACACGCATTGATTTTAAAATAAAACCCCTTTTCTCCGAAAAATAAAAAGGTTTGTATTTTCCACACCTTTTCATATTTTTCCACTTTTGTTCACATTTTTCCTTCTACATATAAAGAAGCCATCCTTCGAGGTTTATTCAAGAAAAATAATTTTTACAACCGTGAGAAAAAGACATCTTACTCTTTTATGATACCTTGCATCGTACGCAAGAGAAATTCAAAATACGTATTTTTCAGAAAAAAGCTCAGATGGTCACAACATTGATTTGGCCCGAAAAAAAATCAAAGAATTTCTTCTTTATATAAGCACTATTTTTTTAATGTTCGGTTAAAATAGAACATCGGGGTTTTCATAAAATCAACTTTTCCTCTTTTTAAAATTTAGATGGAAAAAGAAATTCAAATTTAATAGAAAAACTATATTTTTTACTTCATTAAATATTTATTCAAAATTCATGATTGGTTAAAAAAGACAATATGTAAACGTTGTGTGGCCCATACCATTTTTGTGATGTCAAAGGCCTTTACAGAATTTCAACGGATTTTAATAAATTTAAAGGTGTTTCGATGATTTCATAGGATTTCGAAGGATTTTGAGGTATTTCGAAACATTTTAAAGTATATTCATGAATTTTAGGCGATTACGTAAGATTTCAAATTTTTCCACGTAATTTTTAAGGATTTTCGAATATTATAAAGGATTTTTAGGGATTTCGAGTTTACTATATTTGCAGGGATTTCAAGTCATTTGGATAGATTCGGACGGATTTTGAAGATTTCAATGAATTTCGAATGGATCTCAAAGATTTTAAAGGATCGTGTAATCTTTCAAGAAATTTACATAAATTTCAAGGACTTAAATCGATTTGAAGAAATTTCAAGGATTTTTATGAGATTTGAAAAACTACATGTCTCTTCAAGGATTTCAAAAGATATCACGTAATTTCCACAGTTTCAAAGGATTACAAGGGATTTCCAGGGAGCTGAATCCTTTTAAAGGAATTGTAAGAGATTATGTACGTTATGCATGAAATTTATAGGAATTGAAGGAAATTTTTCATTATTCAAAAACTGTGAAGGAATTCAAAAAATTACCAAAAGAATTCACAGGGTTTCAAAGGATTGAAAAGATTTCCATGAATTTTACCAGATTTCATAAAAGGTCTATATTAGCTTTCAAGAATGGTTACCGCCTCCACTATAATTATTAGATGTATGCATTATGAAATATTTCATAGTAAGAAGAAAATGAGACTTATAAATATAGAATATATATAACAGTATAAAAAGTAATATCAACAGGCAATGAACAGGTTTCAATTAACATATTTAGAAAAATTATTAGAATGAGGAAACCTATGTCACAAATCCCCCCCCCCTCCCCTAAGTAAGAATTTCACGGACTTTTCGGGAGATAAATTTAACTTGTTATAATTTCCTGTATTCAATTCATAAAATAAAATGTATTGTTAATTCTCAAATGTCGATTGTGGTTTAGAAATTATAAGAAATTATGCGTAAGACTCTATCACTCTCTGTGAATCTAGAACCAATTGAGAGACTTTTTGGAAACAAATTCAGTTTTTACATTTTTAATTTTCACATTTCTGTGTTCTTAGAATTATATCAAAATGATAGATTAGCGACGGTAGTAACCCCTAATAAAATAACATTTTAGTGGATCCAATAAAATTGCTTCTGTTGGTCTATTTCAATTGATAGTTGTGTAAGTTATTTCCTTGGTCTGATGTAGCCACATATTTTTACTAATTACTCCTTAAATTTATAAACCAAATTATATAATTCTTGAATTTGTGAGTAACTTAAATATTAGGTTTCAAAAGATTCCAATTTTTCTCCACACATATTTTTTAAATCAAAGTATCTTTCAAACTTATAGAAAAAAGTGCATTTTTATATACAAATTTTAGAATTTTTCTTGTGAGCTATTTTTTTGTCTCAACTTTTGAATTTTAGAGTGGTATAAAAGTATCAAGTACTAAAATACGACTAAAAGGGTTGAGAATGAAACATTTAGTAAATTGTGAATTATTGGAGCGGTTAAAATTTCTAAAACCTATGGTTTTATTTCGTGTTCAAGGACTTATCCTTGATTTTTAAGACCTAGTTTTCGTATATTGAGTATCTCATAAAAAGGTAACGACGATTCTAGAATTTTACGTTCCTTACAATGAATAAAGCATGTATCCTTCAGAATATATATATATATGTATGTATGTATATACATATATATATATATATATATGTATGGGTTCATATCACACAGAAATAAATAATATAGACAAAGAAATAAATATCATAGACAAGTAATAGATTGAAGTAATTCGCAGTTTGTTGAGTTTCAGTGCTTTTTCTTTTTCAATTGTCAAGTTTTTTATATCTTGAATTTGTAATAGATTTTTTTAACGATACGTAAAAGAGATATTACAAATTTTTGGAAAAATAGAAATAATAGGACATTATTGAGTAAACTTGAAAAAATTGTGTAATTATCTCAATTTCTGGTAGTTTGTAGTTTTCTCATTACAAAAATGTACTAAAGATGTACAAGTGTTCATCGATTGAATGCAAACTAGGATCAGTTGTTCAACTTTTGATTGTCATGAAAGCTTCGGCCCTGACAAACAAAGAGTGATCTGAATTTTATTTTACGTTAAAAATAAAAGGAAAAATTTTTTAAATTTATTTCTGTATTGGTAGTTTATAATTTCCGAAGCCGATGCACCAAAAATATACGAGGTATGTTACGTCTCAAAAAACATAACTTACCTTATATTTTATTAACATCAAAAGATGGTTCCTCGTTTTAGACTCTAATTGAAAAACTAGAAAACTGGGATGAGGATAACTACCGACTACAAGAAATTAGTTCAACATGAGTTTAAGTTGTATAAATTAATCTATGTTTATTCAAACAGTTACAATTAAAGTCAAAATAAAATATGAAGTCAAGTGAGAGAAATTAGATGCAGCTGGAGTGTTCTTTCTTCATCAAACCTCGGATCAAATCTGCTCGTTTAATTTTAGTCCACCTTAAACAGGGATGACTAGTTAATCAAACAAACAAAGAAGAAAGTTAAGAAACTGTAAAATAATCACTTACAAATGGGTTTGGGGTGTCGAATTTTGTCCACCCTCTCTTTTGTCGAGACAAAGGTGCCTCACCTTTCAATCCTCGGGACCCTGTATGGGGACCCGTAGGAGGTGAGCGGTGAATAGCGTTGTTCGGTTGGCTGAGATGACGAGGTCAATAGGTTTGGTCCTCGTCGCGCTTGCGTGACAAGTGCTCCTTTTTATTTAAAACAAGATTCCCGCACAGAAGTTAGAATATGGAGAGCGAAGGAACCGATGCTGCTGGGTTGACGGGCCGAGTACTTTGGACCGGAGTTTAGGTATTCGATGGTTGTCGTACTGGGTGTTGTTCTACACCCTCTAGAACTGTGTCTTAAACTGGAGTGAAACTATTGTAGACTAAACTGGGGTGAAACTGGTGTAAACTTAACTGATTTTCTTCTTCCAAATCTACTGTATTCATATGCGAGATCCCTCCTAAGATTCCCATAGGGTTGATTGTTTTTAGAAGTAGGGATTATTCTTTGCTCTAATCAGCGTTGACGATTGATTATGCACATAAGTGGTAGGGGTCTAATTATCCAAGGTATGCCCATATATGGAACGTGTCGCAGTAGTGAATATGTATCATATCCCTTCATAGTCCAAGGGGTAATTAATAGAGTAGTCAATCAGCGATGAGAAATCGTATTATCCCCAAATATGGAGAATGGGACAGTTACCAAAATATATGGTATCCCTTTCTAGATGAGAAAGGCTGAGATATTCTAATGCGTGGAGGGGCATGAGTTTGCGTGTATTATTTTTGCGAGGCTCATTCTTCTATGGCTGTCATCTTGTTAAAGATATTTATTGCTTTTCTATCGAAGATGCTGGTATCCGTTGCACAGAAATAACTAGGTCAAGATGCTTAAATCATTTAGATGAGTAGTGTGGGTACCAGCATTTTTTAAAGGTGTGGGACTGAAAATCTGGTCTGTTCTTAAGGTTGGCTTGCTCATCAATTTATAGAATTTCAATTACTGTTTGACTCCTTGCTGTGTTCGTTCTGCAAATTCTATGCAGGCCACTGGGTACCAGCATTTGTAAATGTATAGAATTTAAAATGTGGCTAGCTTTTACGGTTACCTTGCTGATTAATTCATGGCCCGTTAATTGTTGTATGCCCGTTCGTTGTGTTAGTTATGAGAGATTTGTTGTGTATCGCTCATTTTTGTTCACTGCGCTGTGTAAATGCTATAGGTACCATCATTGTGTAAGCCTATGATATTGAAAATGCAGTTAGCTTTTCTGGTTGCCTTGTTGATTAATTTATGTGTTTTAGATTAGCGTGTGCCTGTTTGTTATGCGAAAAATGATTAATCTTGTTCTATTGGGTCATTCCTTACAAATCTGATCTTCACAAATGATCTTAACAATATTAGGTTGGTTTATAATATGATTTTAACAATAATATTTCGATATTGGATATGATCTTTTAGCTTGTTATTTTATTATTGAATATAAATTTTATGTAGTTATATTCTATTGAATATAAACGTAATGTAGTTATGATCTATTGAATGTAAATGTTATGTAATTATAGTAGTCGCGGGACGTGACACAATAATCACGAAATTCATAGTTCGTGAATATGACTGTGTCTGATATCTTATCTTGGTTGTTCAATATGACGCAATCAAGAATTATATATAATTTCAATTGATATCACCTGTTGAAAAACTATTACGTCGGATTTGCATAGAAGAATTATTTATTGTTTTCTTAGAAAATATATTCACAAATCACCAAAAAATTGCGTATCTTATTGAGACTGGATTTCTCGAATTATTTGAATGTCACCTTTGTCAAAAACTTCATAGAAAGAAGAAAGCACATGATTACAAAGAGATGCATTGATATTGGAAATTTTAAACCACATTTTAAAAATTAAACCTTCTCCCTTTTTTCTAATTTCTTGCGATAAAATTTTTTTTGAAAGATCACGGTATCTGAGGTGATGAATTAGTAATACGAATTTCGATAGGATTTCTTCCAAGAAAAACAATTCTGAAATATTTAAATCGATATTTTAATTTGATTTTCACGTGAATTAATAAATCACCAATGAGCAGTATCAACTTGCAAAAAAAGGAAATTGTACTACTAGAATGTGGAAAAGATGACCACTATGCTAGAAACTTTCCGTTTAGTCCCATTTTCTTTGAAGCCTACTCAAATTGGAGCTCTTTACACGCAGATGTGCAATAAAACAATTTGTTATTCTATAACCAAATTTTTTAAAAATAGAAGTTGAAATATGAAAAAAATGAGGATATTTGGTTTGTTAGACCACTATGCTGGAAGACTTTCTTTTATTCTGTTTTTCTTCTGGGATGAGTTAAATTTAAGCTTTTGATGGGATATCACGCCCATGTCATGACCGGCAGCCAGCACATTGAAGCCTGAGCTCTCGAAGAAATTCGGCTTAGGGAATTGTACAATATTATGTAGGGGAGACCACTATACAGTAGATAATGATCCTACGATAGATAATCATCAATTAAAACCAAAAATATAAATTAAATAATCCATTCTTACTTTAATACATTACCGCGTATCATGTCTTAACTATTAATTACAGCAAATAAATTATTTCACATACATGAGTGTTTCAAATTATTATTATCTATTGTAGGATTATTACATATGCCCAAACAAAAATGGGCAATGAGACAAATTTCATTTTAAATCAGTAACGTTACATTTACCTTAAATCAGAAAAAATGCTACATCTAATGGTCGGTGTATTTTAAAAATGAGCGAAGGGAAAAAGTGAGAAATCTTTTTCAAATACATGAAATATATATTATTCATTTATAATACATTGATTTACTGTTTATAATCCAATCCAGGCTACAATTTATCCGATTTTGATGATCTTTGTTAGGAATGAGAAAAATTAAATGCTTCAGAATGTCATTTTGAAATTATTAGTAGAAGAAAGATTATCGCTGAAGAAAAGACACATATAAATTTTTTATTCACAGCTCCTTCGGCTTTTTCGAAGGCATTCTCATCACGTGTCTCGTGCCTTGCACTCGATTTTGTCAGAAATGGGAACTCTCTCTTAAGTGGTTTTTCCAAAACTTTAATTTTTGTATTTTTAGTGTTATTTTTTACGATTCAAATAAAAAATACGCTTCAAATCAAAAAATTATTAATAACAAATTTGTTGATATTTTTAGGTTCAATAACTTATGACTAATAATTTTCACCATAGCTTGCGTCCTTTGTCACAAATTTAATTTTTTAATTTCCAATTTTGCGATTAAAACAAAAATTGCGCGCTCCATCCAAAAATTATAAATTAAAAATGTATAGACCTCTTTTCGTGTACAATTTTTTTCATTGTGAATGTTACTTTTATTTATTTATTTTTGTCGCGGCTTGTGTCGTTTGTCCAACAATTTTGTGTGTAATGCTGTTGTTTACGAATAATACAAAACTATGCTTCCTATAAAAAAGTGATTATTGAACAAATATTTAGATCTTTTTTGGGTGCAAAATTTTTGCTTATTTATATTTTTCGTATCTTGCATAGTTTAAAAAATTATAATTGTAAGCTATAACAAGAAAAGTATAAAAATAATAACAATTTCAATTTGGAACGTGGAATTTTTTAAAAGAATCATCATTCTGGTTTGGAACTGCGACTTTTAATAAGTGATTATAATTTAGCTCTGAAATAATAAATTTTTTTAAATATGAACAAATCTGACTTTTTCTTGACAATTTTGATTTGGAACAGGAATTGCAAAAAATTGTAATTCTGATTTGAAAGAGATAATTTTTAAAAGAATCACGATTTACTTCCGATCCAAAAAGAAAACGACAATTTTAGATAATGTTGAATTTATTAAACCATATCTTAAACTAAATATATCCTAAATTAAAAAACGATATCTTCGTAAAATGTTCCGAAGATGTATAAACATGAATCTATCTGTCTTGATTCGTATTTTAAGAGGCTTAGTTTTAGAAATCGTAATCGCAAAAATCGAATTGCATATTTTGTAAAGAAAAAAATAAAATTATTTACCTAATAAATGTGCAATAACTTTTTTCTATAGCGATATAGTATATATAAATTCAAAATTTGTACAAAAATGTGAATAGTGATAAACAGATATGTTTAATAAAAGAAGTCGAATGTGTAAGATTTTCACCTTCATTCAAACGATTAGAAGCTGATTGAGATACTTGTAAGAAGACTGCGTCAACTCCAGCAATATTTTCCATCAAGTTATTTTTCTTTAAAATGATGACATTGAATCATTTACCCTCTCAATGTGTTTTACCTTCTTTATTCACGTGTCGTATCTAGATTCTCTGATAATATTTGCTTCATTTCCAATAAATTATAAATTCAGAGCACATAATTGTATTACGTTATTTATTCTCAACATATAATTCGTTATAATTATATTTATTATTATTCAGGAGATCGTAAATAAATCATATTAAATTTCAATTTGTAAACTGAATATTTCAAAGGAACTTCACAACTTCCTGAATAAAAAACTTTCTATGAAAACATTGCAGATATAAGAAAATCGATCACGGAATAAAACAATCTATTATTAATTGAATTTGAATGAAAATTTAGATTTTTGTCTAATGTTGAAGGAAAAGGTTAACATATGTTTAAAGACATTCAAATTGAAAATTACTTCCACGAACACGTGGGGAGAGCCATGCTTCTAATTTTTTATAGATCACGCTTTATTTTAGGGAAAAGGATTTCTTAATAAATTTCAAAATATTCAAAAAGTAATGTTAATTCCTGAAATCAATTTTCTTCTTAAAAAAGACATCTGTTTTCATGATTTAAACATGGTCATGGACAGTCCAGCTCTTTAGGACAATTTTGAAACCTATTTATTAAATATAATTGATAAATATCACCATCCTCATTACATAAAATTCATGCGTGATGGTATGCAAATTTTGACTTTTCTCAACTAACAATTTATATAGCAGGTACATTATATAATTGATCGTCATCTTTCCCGTTCATGATGCGCCGAGGGGGACACATCGAGATTTTATTTTTAAAAAATGTTATAAAATAGTTTGTAATGATACAATATTTCATGGAGTTTAGTTTCGTCATACTTGTAAACAGATTACGTCACATCCATCAAGATGACGTATTTACAAGTAATCTTCATGAAAAATGATGATTTAATAGTATCCAGGAATGTAAATAATCAGAGAGTAAAGATTCGTTTAGAGAATAAAATAATCCATTGTCAATTAAAATGGAATGAAGATTTCGGTTTTTGTCTTATTGTTGATCCATAAATCACGGAATCGGGTTTTCGCTCATTTTCCACACCACACTTCGTCTTGTGCCTGACCGTTATTTTGTGATTTTTTTTTTAAATTAAGACAATTCACTTAACATGACAGAGAACATTAAGACGGATTTTCAAAGTCTTTTTATTGCAAATTCTATATTTAGAATAAGAAACTAATTTGTGCAACGTTCACATAAGTGTAAGACTATAAGATAATTCTATATATCTTCAACTGAAGAATTCGGATATAATTTACAAAATTTTAAACCTCCTCCCCCCTTCTTACATAAGATTTGATATTTTGCTCAATATATCAAAAATATATCAACTAGTTTCACTTTAAACGAGATTTGAAAAAATGTAGGGAATTCAAACCATTTGAAAGGTTTTCATTGATTTTAAAGGATGACAATGGATTTTAAAGCACTTCAAGGCAATTTGAAGAACTAGAAAGTGTTTCAAAGAATTTCTAAGACTTTACGGAATTCACCGCGATGTTCAAAGCTTTTTAGGGATCTCACGAGATATAATGGGATTAAAAAAGGTTTAAGAGTATTTCAAATGATTTCAAAGGATTGCCTCAGGTTTCACCATTTTCCAAGTCTTTTTTCGAAATCCGTTAATAAATTAAAAAAAAAAAAACATCATTCATAGAAAATGGTCTCTTCATGCTTCCATCTTGCGTTGTTTTTGATATTTTTTTACAAAAATATGACATTTATTTTATTTAAATTTATGTGTTTTTTCAACAATACAATTTTTAATTAATTAAATTGAAATCCATAAATTATCAAACAAAATCTTAAACATGTTTTAAGTAAAACTAACCTGTATTTGACTAATTTCCGGTTTGAAGTAAGATTTTATTGATTTGTATATATTTGCCTGTAAATAAGCCAAATCTGTTGATGATTGAAAGCATATTTGTCAATGATTTTCTCTGTTATGTAATTTGTCACATAAGAAGATCAATTGATTGTAAATTATTTCTCTTATAATAGTTCTTTAAAATAAATTCATGAATAAAAGCATCCCGTGATCGGATTCAGGGAAAATGATTTAAAAAATAAATTTGAAAATATTAAAAAATTCATGTTTGTCATCTAACAATGTAAACAGTAGGTACATTCTAAAATTGTTTGTCTTCATTCACGTTCGATCTACGTAGAGAAGTATAAATATTTCATTTAAAACGAGCCTTGTAGAACGGTTTGTAATAATACAATATTTCGTAGAATTTTCTCTTCTATCGAATAAGATTTTTATTTAGCCAAGACCTATTTTTTCTAAGGTCCATTTCTGTACATAATCTGCAGGAAAATAGATAAAAAGTTTGGTTACACTGCCATGTTTGATAGTTTCATGTTACTCTTTCTAGTACGTGTTTTTGTGTGTAAACGAATGTTTTCAAATTATTTTTGGGCAAAAAAAACATTGTTACATGTGAATATATACACATGTTTGCTTCATAACGTCTATAATATGCTTTCATTGCATACCAACCTATTTTTAAACGAAATTTCATTAAAAATAAAACAAATTTTCTTAATCTAACGAAACGTTTCTCAAAGTGTGATTTTTGGTTCGGATATCAAAGATATGTAGGTTCCGTGTCATAGGTTCCGACGTGTTTGGCGTCAAAATGAAAAAATTCCACAATTTTACTAAAAATTCGACAATTTTACCAAAAATAATTTCTTTTTATTGATTTAGCAGATTCTCATGAAAGCCAGTATGAGGGGGGTTTTTGGAACACAGAACACAAATTTGGGGTCAAAATGGAAAAATTACACAATTTTACTCAAAAGTCAACAATTTTACCAAAAGTTTTGATAAATTGGTGGATTTCCATGAAAGACAGTACGAGGGGGATTTCCGGAGCGTACAGAATACAAGTTTGAGTGAAATTGTGGAATTTTTGTATGTTTACCCCAAATTTGTGTTCTGTACTCCGAAACCTCACCTCGTACGGACTCATGGAAATCTATCAATTTAATCAAATTCTTCAATTTTTTGTGAAATTGTTGAATTTTTAGCAAAATTATGGAATTTTTTCATTTTTACCCCAAATTTGTATTCGTGCTCCAAAAAACTTCCTCGTACTGCCTTTCATGTAAACCTACCAAATAAATGAAATCCTTAATTTTTCGGTAAAATTTTTGAATTCTGAGTAAAATTGTAATGTTTTAATTTCGACCCAAAATTTGTCTTCTATGCTCTGAAACCCCCCTCATACAGAATTTCATAGAAATCTACCTGAATAATTGAATTTTTGGTAACATTTTTAATTTTTAGTAATTTTTAATAAATTTCATATTTTCAGGA
Organism: Andricus grossulariae; assembly: GCA_011634705.1. NCBI lineage: Eukaryota > Metazoa > Arthropoda > Insecta > Hymenoptera > Cynipidae > Andricus > Andricus grossulariae. Next base: position 257,558,426 of record JAABKJ010007545.1, on the reverse strand, counting down.
TGACACAGCAGTCACAACGACGGAACCTAAAGCTGAAGAACCACCGCGTCTAATTGCAATCGGAAGCAACGATTTGGCTAATTTAAAATTCACAGTTTACGTTGATCAGGAAACCATATTTTGCAGTAATGCCATTGAGGCTCTTATTCAGATGTTCGCCTTCTATTGGGTTTTTAATGTCGATTGCGCTAGTGAGGCTAAACTAGCATTATTATTTATAATATGAAATACCGGCGTAATACAAAGAGACTTACTAATATAAGTTTATATTCATAGAAACCTCATATAATATGAAATATTATATATATATATATATCATTTTTGCAAGAGGGATCGTGTTTACGGACGGATGGACAGCCGCACAGTGGAACCAAAGGCATATTTTTCGTTCAAAAAAATCTACAGCCTTCAATGTTGACCCGAATTACGATTTTTCAAAAATCAAAGTACACTCAGTTTCAAAGAGCACAATGTTCATAAAGTTTTGAATTTTTATTTGTTTATTTATCATATGTTTACTCAAAATACGAGAAAATTGAGACTTTGCACATAATTAATATTTACTTTTCAATAACAGTCTGCATATAATGAAAATCATCCTGAATCAACGCAAGAGTACTCCCAGAATAAAAATAATTTGATTATGGTATATTTCAATTATTATAAACTATATAAACTATATATTCAATTATATTTGTCAAAATACAGCAATTTTTTTTTTTTTTTTAAATGAAATAAATAAATATAAAACTTTGGCACTTTGGCCTGGAAAATAATGTTATGCACCAAAACTGTTAAAAATTTTTGTGAAAGAGATTTGCAGTCACTATTTCGATGTAAAATCAACCATAATCAATTTTTATCATTCATGGCTAATAATTAATTTCAAATATCAAAAAATTTTCATACATTTAAAAAATATTTTAATATTGGTTGAAAAAAAATTTTCTTATCTGGAAATACTTTCAATTGTTGCGAGAGTGATCGTCAGCAACAATTTCTATTAAACATTAACAATTGAAATATTTACAAACCATATTTGTGGAAAATGTTGGAATTAATGTGAGACAGATTTTCAGTCACAGTCTCACAAAAACTTAAAGCAGTTTTAGTGAAAAAAATTATTTTAAATGCCAAAGTGCCAAAGCTTTACATTTATTCAATTTGCTTACAAGATTAAAAATTGTTACATTCTAGAAAATATAATTGAACCCATGGTATTTTCAGGAATATCTGCATCAATTAAAATCATGAAGGAAAATCGGAAACTGAAAAACCAATGATTCCAAGATTTTCCACAAAAATGGTTTATAGATATTATAATTGTGAATGGCCACTAATTAGGTACAAGCCAATACTGAAAAATACATACACAAACAGATTTTTAGTGGTGCAATAAATTCTTTATTTTTCCGATCGGGACATATACAAGAATTTAGCATTTGTCTCTGAGGACTCGGTTCACAGCCGTCAGAAGTGGGTACTTCTCTCCTCCGCAGTGTCCACTGAAATCATCATCTTTTAAATTATCTACGAATACCCCACCGAGCTGCATACTTTTAACATATTCAGCCTTCTTCTTCATAGAGCTGAAAATGAAATACTTAAATGAAATATTCTTATCTTTACTAAAATAAAAATTTGAACAAAATTGTATTAGAAGACTTACTCAACATTTTCACAGGCAATCATTTCCTTGCCTTTGTGGATATACGACACTTTCTGTTCATCGTCCCAGAAAGTCGTCCATGCTTGATTCTTCTCATATGGACACGTATAGTAATAACTTGTGAATAATAAATCATATTCTACGTTTTCAACAACTGGTGCGTCCCTACCAACTTGTTTTGGATTAGCTAAAGTAAAGGATAATCCGGAAAAAGTAGTTCCCAATATTAACTTGCTAGGAGGAGCACCTTTCGAAAGCCAGTATTTCACAGCATAATCCTGAGAACAAAATTGATTATAACCAATCATTACATGAATTTAAAGTGCCGTATGATTGCCTTTCGAAACTTTTTCTCGTATCTCACGTAGTTAGGCTCAAAATTGGAATTTTCTATTTTTTTCAGAGTATTTTCGATGAATGGAACCGAAGTGACAAGTCTTATCAAAAAAGTAGTTTGGGAAAATTGTAAAGGACCTATTAAAAGCTATAATTACATCCTAAGATGTAAAAGACAACCAGAGAGAGCGAGGCCATCGCCAAAGCTTGATTTTCGACTTCAAGGGACCTCAAAACGTGGAAATCTATTGTAAAACTGTGGTGTCAAACTTCAGACAATAGTAATATTTTTTCTATCATAAATTATGATAATGTGAAAAGAAAATCCTGAATGCCTACGCTCGTTCAGAAAATGCGGCATCTCGAAAAAAAAAAACTTTATGTTCATTCTTTTTTTCATTTGCAGGTAATTTTCAAACGTATGAAGCAAATTAAAAAATATATATTGATTAAACTGTGACATGTTTCTTCCTTCATTTTCACCACAGAATGATATATCCAAATAATTTATCATTTTGATACTTTCAGCTAGAAATTTCAAACAAATGTTCTTGATTTAAAATGGAATTGGTCTTTCATAGACACGATTGAAACTTTTGCAGTAGTACGATGAAAAAAACATTTAACATTGTATAAATACGAAGTAAACAGAAAGAAAATCAAAATGCAACAATTTTGCATCGTTCACTTCAAAACCAGAACCTCTAAAAATATAATTCCAATTCTTTGAAATAAAATTTTGCAATATATTTCCGATGGGACAACGTAATGTCTGGACAACATAATGATTTCAAATCTCAAATATTCACAGTGAACGATTTCAATTTCATTATTTACATAACATCAAATTATATGTTTCTTCATTTGTAAAACTTTGGAATTTTTGCAAATTTCAAATGATTTCAAGATAACTAATTATAATGTTGCTGTTTTGTCTCATTATTTATAGCGGTCTAAAATAATTTTAAAATTTCTGTCGCCAATAAAAGTACTTACAACGTTTAATTTTCGATCCTCCGTATTTTCTTTTGATGAATGATACAGTGGAGCAATATGAATAGCTTTCACTATTTTATTATTTTCATAAGAATCTGCGTGAAAATTGTAAGCCGCCAAATTTATGAAGCTTACATACTTCGATATTTCTTTGATATCATATTTCTTACAAGTCGATTCTCTATCATCAACTACTAAAGATAAAATTAAACCGTTTTTGTCGAATTTTTCTTTGAGTGCCTTCATTAGCAAAACAAAATTCTGCTTATAAGAAGCAACTGCATTCGATGAAGGTGTATATAGCGACTCAAGTAGGATACCATCGAATTTATATTTTTGCAGGAAGTTGACAACATTAGTGACAAGTTTTTCTCGCAGATTCGGATCCACCAGTATTCTATAAAGTGACATATATTAATATATTAATTTTTGATGCCTCAATATATGTGGGGCTGATAGCAAAAGCGGACTAAGAAAAGAGCATGGACTAACCCATTTTTGCCCGCACTCATATTTCGATTCAGTTCAATTCCAACCGAACTCTTCATTCGTTTTTGGCTACGCTGATATTTTCGTTTCGTTCCCGCCTGGACGATCAAAAATAAATAAACTTGATTGGTTTATCTCCATAATAGGTCAAGCGCAATATCAACGATTTTTCAGAAGAGTCAAAAAACGTTCTCAAAATTCGATTTTTCAATCTTCAAGAAACAAATGTATACTCCTAAAGTACATCAATGCTGAATTGATGCCTGAAAAGTTAGATTGGAAAATTATGTTATATTTTTAAAAAATGTAGTGATAATTATCGAAAGAATCCATTTGATTTTTAATACGCATAATATTTTGCAAATGAATTAATAATACCATGGGGCCCTAGAAATTATTGGGCTCCCATTTCGTAGAATTGGAAAACTAAAATAGGAATAATTGCACGAAAATTGTTTCAAGGGGATTGGCTGCGATTCATCAAATGATTCGCACTGAATCTCAACAATTTATTGATAAAAAGAGTTTTTATATTGAACTCATGGAAGTTATTGATTTTTCTTCAATTTTATAAACAATTTGTATGAACTTTTATCGAGATCAGCTATTTATGATGTTATAATTAAAGTTTTTCCTACAAAATCGACAAAAATTATTCAGCAATGACACCTAGTTATCATATATTTAGTCAGTTAATAACAATTATTGCTTATTTTAGTAGACCTAATCAACAAATGCAATGTTGGGCTATTTTCCGACGCACTAGCTTGGTTCTTTCAACGTAATCAAATGTTATTAACTAATTTATAAACCTTTACAATCAGCAGTAGCTGAGCATCATATTGAAACCGGACATAGCATTTTATTTGACAAAACAACCGTCATCGCAAAAACAAACAATATTTTTCCAAGAAAACATAGAGAAGCAATCGAAATCTTGTCAAAATCAATCGATTTTCTTGTGATCCAACACTAAGCAAAATCGATATTGCCTGTTATATTATGACAATAGCAGAGAATAGGTACTGATTTAGAGCCGAAAGTCGGATAGTTTCTGGATAGACCTCGTATCAATGAAAAAATCGAGCTTTTTTTATATCTGGTTCCTAATATCCAGTTTTTTCATATGAGCCAGCTAGGAAGACGACCGATGTGCTTTCGAAGGACTCCCACATAAATAATGTTATCATCTGGCATTCTTACAAAAACTAGCGGGCTAATGTCATTCGCTATTGGTTCTTGATGGTTGTAACGGAGAAGGAATGTCGATGCAATGTGGCGGCCATCTTTTGATAATATCAAACAGCGGGGTTTTTCTTGAACATCATCATTCATATCCATATCATGAGGCCAAGGATGAATAATGAAAAGTAAGCCTTTGTTACCACCATATCTTATATAAATACGTTCTGCTATAAGAGATTCTGGATTTGAATGTAGAACCCAGTCAGGAACTGTAGGGCCAGTGTACCTTCCGGAAATTCCAATAAAGGCACGACCATCTGGCATGTGTAGATAGATTCGGTCACGTTCAGCAAAATCAGGAGGTAAGACTAATGAAGTTGGTCTTCTTATCATTTTACCTTATTTTGATAAAACAAATGCAGAATTATGAACTTATTCAAAATACCGTAAAAAGATGATAATTAGTTGATAAGCTAGGAAAATGTGTAAAAGTAGGGAAGAGTGATCATCACTGGTTTGTTGTAGATAGTGGGTATTTTCAATTATTTGAAAAAACAGCGAAGCGATTAGTTTTAAACCTCAGGTATCAATCGAACATACGTAAACATACAACGTTAAAAAATTTAAGCCATCCGAATCAGTTGTGCGGCTAAAAATAAAAAAGGAACAAAAAACTTTTGCGAGTAAAAATGGGAAAAATTTTGTCAGAGTAAAAATGCAACGAACTGATAATTCTGCAGTACTGAAGAATATAAAGCGAAAGCAAAGTTATTAGGTGAACGATTCAAGAATTTCATTACAATTCCATTACGTTGTAACACTTCGTCATGCAGGATTTTTCAACAAATTTTATTGTAGTTTTGCTTTTCTACTAAAGGACTCATTACACCCAGTTACACGAAAATCCCATTCAAGCACGAAAATTCTCGTGATCACTTGACATGGACTCACCGCTTATTTACTTCAAAATGGAAATACAAGAATTATTTACACACTTTGTTTTTATTCATCACAACATTTGATCAAATAAAACATCACTAAATTAGGAACTTTAATAATATGTTATGATAAGTCGAACAAATGAAAATTATTTTGAACAGTAATACGGAACTTCAAAAATTAGGGCAAGCGGTAATTTGGAACTTTAAAAATTAGGGGAAACGTTTATTCGGAACTTTTAAAATGAGGGCAGATGCTGATTAGGAAAAATACAAATGAGGTCCAATGGTAATCCTTGAAAACAAAAACAAAGGCAAAATGCAATTAGAACAAATGATTTCCGGTAAGAGATATACACACATATATCAGGGAAAATAAAACTTTTGAAATATTCATGCAACTCGCGTTGAGTCTTCAGTTCTCTTCCACAATTTTATATACAAAAATTGAAAAAGGTAACTAATTGATTAATAACCAAAATCACCAAGAAATTAGTCAATATTTTTAAGAATAGACTTCAGTAAAAAAGACTTTTTATTTCTTTACTATTCCAGTCATCACTGAAATTCCTAAATATAACTATTTCATTAGTGAAGTACTCCAGTACTAATTGAGTTCATAAAATTTTTAACTAATTCAAAATTACAAAATACTATGTTGAAGTTTGATTCCATGGCCTTTATTTTCTTTACAGAAAATTCCACTCATCTCAAAAGAAGAAGTGGAGAAGCTGGTGAATGAAATCGGGGTGCAGGTAACCAAGGGAAAGTAGTGGAGGAATAGAAGAGGACTTGACATGGAGAGAGAGAAAAAAAGAAGTAGAAGGTCGAGTAATGAGCATGCATAGAGAAAATGAACAGGGGTAATGTCCAGATAGGTTATAGTTTATAAGTGAACAGGGTGAAGTTAATCTGGGACGAAGAGGAAGAAGAACTGAGAGCAGAGGGAACAATACAAGGATGAAGGGTAGAGAAGGGAGATGACAGGAGAGACGAGGCGGGGTTTCCATTAGAGAAGAGAGATGGAGCACAGGAAAGGAGGAGGGGGAAATGAAAAGAGAGCAGTGAGTGTATCTTTTTCAAAAGTGTCAGGGTTAAAAAAAAAAGGTTTTGATAGGCTATTGGCAAATAGAACGTGAAAATGCTGAGTGAAACGTAACCGGATGAAAAGGACTAGAAGATCATTAAACAAAAATTTTCAAAGGGGTATGTGTCGAAAATGCAAGAAGGGAAGAAAGACCATGAGAGGGGTTAAAGGATGGGGGGGCATGATTTTGAGATTAGAAGGCAGCTTATGCAGGATGAAAGAGTGAGAGGAAGAGAAGAAAAGATGGAGGGGGTGATGGTGAGAAGAATATAAGTAGGAAGACAGAGGGTTTGCACAGGACGTCGTTTGTGAGCATAGGAAGAAATGCGAAGATCAAAGATGGGGAGTAATAAAGGAATGGATGTAGGAAAGAAATAAGGAGTCAGTGTTTATAACGGAACATTTTAACGCTTGGACAGGAGAGTTAGGGAGTGGGGTAAAAGATGAAGGAAGCGATACGTTTCGAAAAAATTCAAAGCACACAAATAGGACCAAGAGGGTGAAACTCTTTTAAGCTAATTAGAAGAGATAGGGTGGTTTTTTCAATGGAAATATGAAGAGAGATAAAGAAAAGAAAGTGACCTTCATAGGAAAAGGAGAGACACTCCCTAGTGAGAGCGACATTGGAATATTCAATATGGAATCAGCGTAGCGGAAACAAGGAAGGGACTGGAGAAAGGAAATTGAAAATTGGTAAATGGGAGGAGGATCAGTTGAGAGAATTCAGGAAATAAATAGAGAGCGAGGTGTTTGGGGGTTTAGAAGGGGATGATGTGTGCACGCGCCTCCAAACAGTAAAGGAACTAACAGAGAAGATACAAGAATATATAAGGACAACAGAAGAGGAAAATGAAATGTAGAGGAGATCGAAGCACACAGAATATAAGGAGAGTGAAGAGAGAATGGAGGAATCTGTAGAAACCCGAGAATAAGTGAAATTAAGCGGAGGTAGGGAAACAGCAATACAATAGGAGACGGTGAGAAGACGAAAGACTATGAAACGATAAAAGGCAGTCAAATAAAAATAAGTATATAAAAGAGGTGGATAAAGCTGTAAGGGAAGAAAGGGTGATTAGTAGGTAAAGAGAAGGAAGAAGAAACATTAACGAGGAAATCAAGACGAACGAGTGAACCCAAAACTCTCAGCGACTATTGAGATGATTATAAAATAGGGTATTAAGTGAAGAAAGGAGGTTGTTAGACGGGGAAGAGAATAACGATAACGGAATAAGCAGGGAGGAGCTGAATAGGGCGACAGCGAAGCTTAAAAGAAACAAGTCAACAGGAAAGGACAGTAAAGAGAACGAGGCTCAGAGATTTGTAGGAAAAGGGGTGAGAGAGAAAACATGGAGGATTTGTAACAAAGGTTGGACAGGAGAAGGGTAGCCTGAGGACCGAAGGACAGGTTTAGTGTCTCAATCAATTAGGAACGGTGAGGACATGAATGTGGAAAAGTATAAGCGAATCACACTTTTGTCGGTGGGCTATAAAATGCATGCGGAGAGACTCAGAAAGATACTAGCAAAGGAGGTAGAAGAAAAAGGGATTATCAGTTTTCAGGACGTTCGATTTGGTTAACAGGCAGATGTTGTGGCAGGTTATGAAAGAAAATGAGGCAGATGAAAGTTTGGTTAAGAGGAGAAAGTAGATATTCGAAGAGACTAACATAAGGGTGAGCAGATTGAGAGGAGAAACTGAAGATGAATGGAAAAGTAGGAACGTTCATAGAAAACAGCAATGTATACTTCTTGCTGTACGCGGACGACGTGGTCTTACTAGCGAATGACCAGAGAGAGAGAGAGATAAGTTTGATAACGAGAGCATTCGAGGAGTATGTGAGAATGAAAAAAGATTATGTATGTTTGGAAAGGTAATGAGGAGAGTCAGGGCTGTGAAGACTAAAGGACAACTAGAATACTTAAGAATGGGAAGAAAGAAGAGTAAATAGAACAACTTTATACGGTTCAGGGAGAGAAAATGAATCAAAGAGTGTAGCTACTGGATGGATGAAGAGAAAATAAGATGTAGAGTCAGTTGATGACAGAATGTGGCAGATCTTGGATAGAAGTGAACAAGGTGCAAACTGGATAAAATTTAATAATAGGGTAAACTGAAGAATGAAGGACAGGTATGGTGGTTCTGTTAATTAAGAAGGGTATAAGAAAGAAGGCGAAGGAGTGTACGAGAATCACACTCATATCGGTGAGACTTATTTCAATTATTATTGAACATTTCATTTTAGCCTGTGTCATTTGACCAAAAATTTAATCTGTAAATAATTTTGTAAATGTACATTATATTCTACCTTGTCTCGTTTTTCCACAAAATTTCGTTTTTTCAATTTATTTTTTACAATCAAAACAAAAACTTCATGTTCCGTCAAAAAATGATGTATTTTCGTTAATTTCTTTCGTATCTTGTCAATTTTTGATTTTTTTAAAAGCATTATCGATGAATAAAACCAAAGCCGTTGGTGCAGAATTGATGAATAAGAAACTCATCCTTTTTTCCAGGCCTCAAAACAATGTACGGAAGAGCAATCCTATCAGATAATTCCCACACAAGTTCCCGTGTTTACAGACTACAATGTCGACAATGGGAACGACAAGAACAGACAGACACCGAAGTAAAATCCACTTCTTCTCAATCAGTGAGTCCGAAAACGTCGAGATATGATGGAATGCGCAAAAGTGAATTTTCACAAAAAATCCGTACCTTGCTGATGATTTGCATCTTCCGCAGGCTTCTCCAGATATTGCAGAAAGTCCCTTGTTCTTGACGACGTAGCTGATGATATTTCTGCAACAAGACAAGAAAAATTACGAATTCGTGATGTTCAAAATTGACTCAAAATAGAAAAAGCGTAATTCGATGATTCAATTTTAGTTTTCCAAAGCCCGTTCAGGCATGTTGCAAAAATTTCTTCAGACTGTTGATTCTGAAACAATTTGCAAAAAAAAAACGCAAAAAATCACAATTAGAGCCAAAAACTCGCCAAACTTATATTTTCACTCATGCCTTTTTTTGGGACCCTATGAAAATACTTATGGGTGTGATATTTTAAAAGTGATATTCTATTCATAGTGAATGGCTATTTGTGAAGAGAAATATTGAGTCTCAACTCGATTAGGCTAATATTGAAAGATCTAAATAAAATTTACCTAAACGTCTTTTTTTCTTATGGGAAAAACGTGTTAAACATCATGAGGCTTGCGTCACCTCTAAATATCTATGTTTTTTCAACAAAAAAAGAGATGGATTTGTACAAACAAATCTTCCTTTTTTGTTTTCTGAAAAAAAGGTGTGAATTTGGACAAATTTCCGGGCGATATACGCGTAAATTCGAATGAGAAAACACAATTCGGACCACCCTAGTGATAAAACGAGAATCGGAGTCATGAAAAACCATGAAAAATTTCCATAATTTCAACAAAATTTCCAAATTTACCGTAATCACCTGAAATTTTCGAAATTTCAATAAATTTCAAATTTCGATACAATAAATTGTTCAAACAATTCATTTTTCTTACTGTAAATAGTTACTTACCATAATCTAATTGAAAATCCGACAAAAAGTGAACATTTAAAGAAAACTGCAATTTCCCACCATCATTCTAAGAGAATATTATTAACAATGATAATAAATTGCTTGAACATTTATATTTATTAATATTGTTTAAACATCGCCTTGCTCTAATTGAAAATTGGACGAAAAATAGATTTTTTTAACTGCGACTTTCTCGCTCTATTCTAAGAGAAAATTGCTAAAAAGTAAACATTGTTTACACAATTCACGTAATCATCTGATTATCAGTGGAAAGTATATTGCATGTACTATAATTACTTTGCAATAAAAAGCCGCAAGAAAATCATAATTAACGCCAAAAACAAGCAAACCCATTTTTTCACTTATGGAATTTTTTTGGGACCTTATAAGACATACTTATAAGCGTGATATTTGAAAAGTAATATTTTATTCATATTCTATGGCTAATTATAAAAGTAAGTGTTGAATTTCAACTTGATTCAGATAATATTGACAATTATGGATAAAATTTACAAAACACGTCTTTTTTTCTTGTGGGAAATTCATGTTAAACTTAGTAAAAACTTGATATCATTAAAAGAAATGAATTTATTTTTGTGTAAATTTGAGCAAAATTTCTGGGCGATGTGCATGAAATTGAAGAAAAATCACACCACCCTAGTGATCACGTAAGTCTAGAATCTGCGTTCACCCTTCGACACATACACTTTTTTCACTACAGGCCTGTTGAAAGTTCGATTTTCAATTAGGCGTTTCCCATTTTTACGACTAATCAGTTCGACAGGACACAGTTTCCTGAATTCAAATTTCGATGAGCTACCAAGAATTTCAAAATAATCAAAAATTGTAATAAATTACCAAACATTTCAAAATTTATCAAAATTTTCAACAAATTTGATAGATTTCCAAAAAAATTTCAATTTATCAAAATTTTGATGAATTTCCAAATATTACAAAAGTTTTATATTTTAAAAAGTTTTAACATTTTTTTTAAATTTCAAAATTCATTGTTTTTAAAATTTGGAAAAGAGTTATAAATTTGGAAAATGTTTGGAAATTATGAAAATCTTTAATCAAAATTTCCTTAATTTTGCTAAATTTCCAAAAAATGTTAACAATTTTCAGAAGTTTCAAAAATAATTTAAATTTTCAAAATTTGGCAATTCTCCAGAGTTTCGAAAATTTTTGGAGATTCTGATTGATGTTGAACATTTTTGAAAATTAGGGAAATTTTTTAATCAAAATTTCCGCAGACAGCAGGGATAAACGGTGTGCTCATAGTTAAAGTAGAAGGTCAAGTAATGAGAGTAGACGGAAAAATACAAGGAGAAAGGGTAGAGAACGGTGAAGACACGAGAGACGAGGCGGGGTTTCCATTAGAGAAGAGAGTTTGAGCACTGGAAGGGGGGGGGAAATAAAAAGAGAGTGATGAGTGCAGCTTTTTGAAACGTGTCAGGGTTAAAAATCAAAAACAAAAGACCATGAGAGGGGCAAAAGGATGGGGGGCATGATATCCGGGATTAGAAGGCAAAAGTCAGACAGGTGAAAGTCAATTTTCACAAAAAAACCCGTACCTTGCTCATGATTTTCATCTTCCGCAGGCTTCTCCAGATATTGCAAAAAGTCCCTTGTTCTCGGCGACGTAGCTGATGATATTTCTGCAACAGGACAAAAAAATTACGAATTTGTGATGTTGAAAATTGACTCAAAATAGAAAAAGCGTAGTTCGATAATTCAATTTTAGTTTACCTAAGCCCGTTCAGGCATGTTGCGAATATTCCTTCAATCTGTTGATTCTAAAGTACAATTTACGAGCATTACATACATTAAGAAACAAAAGCTAAAAAAATGTCGGGTTCCCGAAGAAGTTCGGGTACCCGAAAATTACGGGTTTTTATTTATTGGAAACAATTTGCAATAAAAAAACGCAAAAAATCACAATTAGCGCTAAAAACTCGCCAAACTCATATTTTCACTCATGGCATTTTTTGGGACCCTATGGAAATACTTATGGGTGTGATATTTAAAAAGTGATATTCTATTCATGGTCTATGGCTATTTGTGAAGAGAAATTTTGAGTTTCAACTCCATTGAGATAATATTGAAAGATCTGAATAAAATTTACCTGAACGTCTTTTATTTGTGGTTAATACGTGTTAAACTTCATGAGGCTTGCGTTAGATCTAAATACCAATTTTTTTCAACAAAAAAATTTATCTATAAAAATCAATTTTTTTTCTGAAAACGAAAGTGTGCATTTGGACAAATTTCCGGACGATATACGCGTGAAAAAGAAAACGCACTTCGGACCACTCTAGTGATAGCACGAGAATCGGAGTCATGAAAAACGATGACAAATTTACATAATTTCAACAAAATTTCAAAATTGACCATAATCACCTAACATTTTCGAAAATTTGCAAAATTTTAATAAATTTCAAGATATAATCCTTATGGAAAAACTCAAATTATGAACACAGACTTATGAACAGAGTTTTTTTCAACCCTTTGCATTGCTCTCGTCTAATTTTATGCAAAAAAAGAATTGTACGGACGAAAAATGCGATGTAATCGTGTCGAAAGTGATAAGCGCTAAGCGTTTATGCAAAGCGTAAAGCTTTCATATAATCGCATGTTATCGAGCTTCAAACGCGAAATTCGATTTCTATTATCAAGAAGCGTTTGATTGTATGTATCGGTGATAAAAATAGCTAATTCACAAACGCATGACAAACTCTACTTCCGAATGAAAGAATGCATCCGAAGTTCGTCGCAAAGCGCTTAAGTTGAATGGCCTGACAAAATAATCGATACCCAGCGTTGCACTTTAGCACTGATCAACCAGTTCATGTCAAGCACTCTAAGGCACCCTTCACACAATTCTCCTTTTGTGGCAACGCTTCCATCCTACCTTTAACGCTAAGCGTTTAATGAAAGTAATCAGGCAACGAAATCAACTCTCAGCATTGCTCTTTGGCGCTGATTAGCCAGTTCATGTCCGCGATAATCATTTGATTACGAGAACAGCACCGCTGGGAGTTGATTTAGTAATCTACGTACATACTTATCTTTTACGCTCAGCGTTGAAGTTGAAGTCGTAGCGTTGGAACGAGATAAGCATTCCTCGTAAAGTGTTTTGGACTGCTTGACATAAACTGGCGAATCAAAGCCGAACAGCAAAGCTGGGAGTTTATTATATCGTCTGACTGCTTTCATTAAACGCTTAGGTATCGATTATTTTGTCTGGCCATTTAACTTAAGTGCTTTGCGACGAACTTAGGATGCAATCTTTCAATCGCAAGTAGCTTCTTATGTAACAATCAAACTTTAGGCTGCAAAATATTATTCAACTAGGAAATATTGATTTAAAATAATTTTAATTGATTTCTGAAACTTACCTTTGGAGTGATGCGTACAGTTTTTATATTTGGAACCAATTATGAATTTTGTTCGAAATAGCACTTAAAACTTGGACAATTTATGTGAAATAATGAATAGAGAGAATTATCAAGGTTTTATTGTTTTTATGCAAGTTAAAGTCTGGAATCCGTCGCACTTTAAATATTTTTGACCTATTTTTGACCCATTCTTGAGCAAGGGAACTTTTTTTCACGCGGGACACAATACATCACTTTTGCCCTGATGGAGTCCTTTTCGAGTCCCTATAAAAATTGCTTATAGGGGTTGAATTTCAAAAGAACTCAGCAAATAATTTCCAAGAAAAGCATGCTGGATGCAGTAAGCTAATCTTATAGCAACGATTCTATCACAAATCTCCAAAAAGGCCTTTTTTCCAGAGAAAATACACGTGAAACTTCATGGGCTTTAAACAATCCCTAAAAATCAATTGGGCACGTGCAAATTTGCTACGTGCAAAGTTGACCCCATCCCGCATGATTCACGTACTCGAAAATTTCAAGAACCCAACCTGTCTCGAGTTCTCGAAACCAACCTAGTTCTCGAATTTTTTCAAGTTCTCGAGAGTTTGAGTATTCTCGAGCCCGGTCTGAAAAATTCGAACCAGGCCCGGTCCGAGGTTTCGAGCTTTTGGAACACCCTTATTTCCAACAATATGTTCAATTAAATTAAATCGAGTCAGGTAGGCTGGGTTTTCGATAACGTGCGTCTAATCAAAATTACATTAACTCCATTACTTATTACGCATTTACGAATGTTTGCTTTGAAAATAAGAATTATTTACATAATTCGTCTTTTTGAATAATTACGAACTACAATAATTGAAACAGCACTGAATTCGGAATTTTGAAAATTAGGGTGAATGATTATTCGTAAAAATGAAAATTAGAACAAATGTTTGTTTTCTTTCCCATTTATTACCTATTACCTATTTTTCCTACTATGTTAAGCTTGATCACTGTCTTTAAATTAAAAAATCAACTCTTATTTTACACCAGCCTAAGCTAAGGCTTCCAAAATCTAGAGTTTAAAAGTGAAGATTTTCATATTTCAACTTTGAAAATTCCGCAAAGTAGGATCATAAGTGTATATTTTAGTGTAAGTATTCATTTGAAAAACTAGAAAACAATACTTCCGATTTGATCATCAAACTTTAAAATGAAATTAAGGTAATTTAATAAATACATGTGGTAAGTAAGTCCTGAAAATATTACTATTATCTTTGAGTAGCAAAGAAGATGATACTAATTTATTTTCTTCTTACCAATAGAATTAAGTATAACTACCAAGGTCAAGACCTCAGTAAAAAGGATCCCCATCATTTCAAAGTTGAGAAAAAACTGGTCAACGTACAATTTTTAGAACACCGTGACTAATAAATATTCTGATTTGTCGTGTATATATACTATTCTAATATATTTGTATTTTTCTCCTTCCCAAGCATAGATCGCAAAGTGCTCACTTGTGGGGCTTGATTACATCATAACTGTTATTTCGCATTACCTAATTTATTTAGGCGTAGATAATTTCTCGCACACGTGTACTATTATTTTACCTTCAGAATCTGAGATCATACATTTTTGAAGTCAACTTAAATGATTATCTCATGGATTTGCGCATTTTTTTCACAATGCTTCTGAATGATTCATCAAACCAAAAAATAATGTGAAAAATAATCGTCTTTAGGTCTTTCCTACGTTAAAAAAAACCTACATACCTTGCTTTGGCGAATGCGCGGATAGAAATTCATTCCGAACCAAGCCAAATGAAAATAAAAATGTTCTTTCAACATTTTGGGAGGCTGAATAAGAATAATAAGTTTCTATCGAAAAAAAATCATTCTGTGTCGGGGAAATAAAACTTTAGTGCCACGTTATCGCACCGTAACAGACGATTTTACGCTAAAAGTTTTATAGAAAGAAGAAAGGCATTTGTTCCTTTACAAATAAACGGTAATGTTACAGTATCAAAAGTTTTGAAGGAAACAATGAAAATTGTGCCTCATTTTGATTTTTTGAGATAAGATTTCAAAGTTATGTACGGTACATTTTACAAAGAGAGTTGAAGTAACCATATTAAATGTGTTTTGATATTTACCCCTGGTACTTTAAGCAATCACAATGAGGCTCAAGCAACGTCTAATAAAAAAAAAACAGATCTTATCTAAAAAGTCAGGTCTCATTTCCAAGGCAGTATACTTCGGTTAATTATTGCAAGAATTATTGGAAGCCTGGAAGAATGGACTGACTCTCAAACTGGGCAAAACTCAGGCAATCGTTGTTGGACCTTTGCATCGAGAATCTCACCAACCCGTTTTCGGAAGTGGTCGATGATCTGGGATATTTCAAAATTCTACAAAAACTATATAGGAATAAGGACTCTTTATCTACCTCCACCCAGACACTTTTGGTTGATAGTCTAATCTTGCCCCAATTTGACTACTGTTTTTTAGTATATGATGATTTGACAGACGATTAAATTTGGAAGCTCGAGCGTGCATTAAATTCTTTTGTCCGTTTTATGTATAACTTGCCCTAATACGAACACGTAACTCCATACCGACTTGAGGCTGGTCTACCTGATGTTGCCGAGAGAAGACAATTCTTTAGGGGTAATTTGCTCTATACTCTTTTTCAAAACAATTCTCCAGTATCTATTTGACCTCTTTGAATTTGTAGACAGAAACATTACAGCATGGCCTGAGCTTCGTAAAAGACATAAAATCCTTAAGATTCCTTTCCACAGAACGTGTCAGCTTTCAAGGGCATTTATAGCAAGTTATGGAATGAAGTGCCACACGATATTAGAAATTTATCTTCCCTGTATCATTTTAAAAATCTCTTTTTCAACTATTTGTACAATACTCCTAACCCAACTCGCGAAATTACTCACTGGTAAAACTCTCATGTTTAGTTCTCCAACATTTCATCTTGGAATTTCTTTTTGTTTTTATTAACTTTTGTGACTTTTCATTTCTTATACTTTTTTATCTTATTATCTCATAACTAATTTGATACTTATTCAGAGGTCGACTTTATATATTCACTTTATTTAGTTTATAGATTTGATTATAAGATTATTCAAGTGTTCTACCGATCAGTCCTTGCACAAATTAGTAATTCCCTTGTATTATCCTGTTCTTTGGAGGGGCTGTTTAGCTCTAGGGACTTTTCTGTAATAAATACAAAATACAAATATAATATTCGTTACTAAATAATGGGTACTCAATCATTTTTCCAACTATTTTAATTTACTGACCTACACGGAGAAACCCAAACACCATTGATTCTTGCATTTGGCACGACTCATTTGTGTTTGTCGTGAAAAAAGCGTCTTAACACCAATGCACACTACGTACGCATGATTCTTCAGTGTTCACGCACGATTCATTAGTGTTCACGCAGTGGCCAATGATGTCTTACGCAATAAAAATCGAAACAAATAAGAGTAGCTTTGCTAATCTCCGAGCCCATGAAGAAGATTTTGGTATCCAAGTTGAATGGCATTTCCATGGTAAATCTCATGGTAAGGGTGCATCTGATAATATAAAGAGACAAGCAGAACGTTCGAGCTTACAATGTTCTCCGAAACATCACATACTCACTCTCCATGTTTTTTTTTCAGTGGACAAAGAGTAACTGTAAGGAAACCGAAGTTTTTTTCAGCAGCAAAGAAAATCATGCCTTAGCCACCGAGCTACTGAAAGCCATATTTGACAAAGCTGCTACGATACCGGGTACATTACAGTACTAAACTTTCATTCCCACTCAAGGTGGAAAACTTCAACTCAAAATATTTTCGTCCTCTGAGGAACACGACATTTTCTCGAATGGCAAAAAACATAATCCGGAAAAGAGGTCTGCAAAGAAAACAACTTTTGAAACTATAGCCAAAAAATCGATCAGAAAGATACATAATATTACCATATAATATTACTTAACTTAAAAAACTGGCACTAAAGCGTTGCACAAAAATCCTGGGCGTGAGCGCTCTAGGGGAGATCGCGCGCCACCCGCCCTATCATGACATCTTGTTTACGTATCGTTCTATTACTCAAAGACGAATTAATTTGCCATTCTGAAAATTGGGGGTTATATAGGAAAAAAGCCCAGCTTTCTTTCAAAACTATTTTGAAGAAAAAAAAGTGTCGAAATTTAAAAAAAAATCAAATTTATTTTTGATTTTCAAAAACTAGGGTCAAATTTTTTTTTTCAAATCGTTACTACCATTGAAAAGTTTGTGAAAAAATCTATCAAAAACATTCGTAGTGAAATTTTGTTTAAAGCAATAGGAAAAGTGACAAATGTTTGAAAGTAAGGCTTTGCTTTAAAAAACAAAAATTGTACACCCTCCACTTTGGTAAAAAATTATCGAAATTAATTAATTTTTGGTGTGAGGAGGACTATCTAATAGGACTACAATTGGGCTCATTTTTAGACCGATCGGCAACTTTTATTTTCGAGGTGGGTACACTTGAGAAATTATGCCCCACACATGGTTTAAGTTTCTAGAACTTATCGTAAAGGGCAAATTCTGCTCTTTTTACTGAAATCATTTTTCAATTTTTTGGTACACTTTTAGAGATTTGGCAAATAGGGAAAAGAGTTAACCTGACGAAAAATAACCTAAAAACTGTAGTAAAGATTTTAATATTTTAAACTGTTTTTAAGAGCCAAAGAATTAATTAATAGGTGTTGGAGAAATGGTAGAATATCGATTTGGTTAATTTGATTTGTGTTTATTAGGAAAGCAACTGTTCTCCAAAGTTTTTAGATTATTTCAGCAGATGATTTAAGTAAAAATTGCAAAATTTACTCTTTAAAATGAGTTCTACAAATTAAAAAAATGTTTAATAATTTAGGAGATATTGTTAATTTAAAAATAAGACGAAACCCCCTGTGGCGCCCCCATCAGGTAGTCTGGCTTTTGCATTGAATTGCTTTAAGAAAAAGAAAAAATATGAAATATGTAGTGTCAAACAAATACATAATCAGAAGAACTAATAAAAAATATATCCCTATGTTCAGTATGAATTTAATATTAATTAAAATATGTAAATTCATAGTTCAGATTGCATAGTGAAGAAACTTTAAACTATAAACAATTACAAATTTTGTAGGAAATACGAGGAATACATGAAATTTTTCTACGTTGCTGTCATCACCTGACTTGCCACCAGGAGCTACATACTTACGACCGATGTTTTCCACACTTATTAAGAAAAAAACAACTTTTACCAAAATTACCAGATTCACTAGGCTACGCTACACATTTTTCAAAATACTTTTTTTTAAATTTTTCGCAGACTAATTATTCTTTCATTATTTTTCAAATCTCTCCACTGGATGTCAATACAAGTCAGACTGCCGGATCAGGGCGCCACCTGTTGGATTAGTTTCACCACCATATCCCCTTCGGATTGTAAGGGAACAAAAAAGTGGGGGCGATGCATGGGGCTGGTTTTAAGACAATATAATTTTCGAAAATATAGAAATTGTATTAAAGATGTGAGTTCTGCGTAAAACTAAAAAAAAATCTAACTCTAATAGGTAGCGAGATACAGGGTGCCCCATAGAATGTGACCAAAGTAAGTTTCGAATAACTTGAATGCGGTTAAAGGTACATAATTGTTGTTTTTTTATTGTAAAAAGAACATTTGGCAAATTGCACTACAATCCCTTCCAAGTGTCCGCCATCACTGGTACTACATAACACTAACCTACGTTTGAACCTGGTTTAGATGTGCTGTATTGTGGTTTCATCAATAGGGAGATCTTGCGTAGCGTTCCGTAGCTTACGGTAAACGCTAAAGTCACGTGATGACGTTTCTGCGCATGCTGTGCGAGTTTAGTGTTACGGTTTTCCGATATTCGACGTTCTTTAGCGTATCATTTAGCGTTCACTGTGTCCTACGAAACGCTATGCAAAATCTCCCTAATACCTCGGACAGCATCCCTAATTGCGTCTTTCAACATTTCCACCGTGGTCGGATGCTTTTCATAGCATTTGTCCTTCAAAAAACCCCATAGACAAAAATCATAGGAATTTCAGTCAGGACTGTATGGTGGCCATTCCGTACCCTCATGTGTAAACTTAGGGTAACTTAAACCTAACGCACGAATACCGTAAACGGATAAAAGTGTTTCACATACTCCAACAGTCCTGTATGGGGTTGCACCATCTTGCATAAAGTAGAAATTCTCCATTAATTTATTTTGTCTTGCCCAAGGAAAAAAGTTCTTCAAGAACTCCGAGTAAATGTCAGCATTAATTGTATGACTCTTGAAGAATTCAAGAAAGACACCTTTCACCATAATTGCAGCCCATGCAGTGACTTTTTTCGAGTGTGAGGACTTGGTTTCGACGAAATGATGCGACTCTGTTCTCCAAAAGCGAAAATTTTGTTTGTTCACAAAGCCACCTAAGAAGAAATGTGCTTCGTCTTAGAAGAGGATATTCCGAGCTTGTATCTCTTTGGATTCAAAAATATTATGAAGTTCTTGGCGAAATTTCACACGGCGAGCCATCACTTCTTCAGTTAAAAGTTGATGTACAGAAATTTTATAGGGGTGTGGAAGTTCAAAAACACTCTCAAGATTCGCTCAAGTGAAGTCTTTGACACTTTCAAGATTTGAAAAGTTTTCCAAAGAGAATAATTTTATTATTTTTCAAAATGTTTTTCATTTTTGCGGATAATCCCATCTGTGGTTACAGTACGGAAAGGTCCAGGATGCTTATGTCTCCTATCGTCTAGTGTACCGTGGTGATCAAATCTCTTAATTGCTCTGAAAATACCCATGAATTACTCAAAAAATGAGTATATTTTCAACAAAAAAACAGAAATTTTTTGTTGGTTATGTAAGTTCATTCACTCTATTTACCGTTTGAGACTTAACCAGAGATTCCAGTGTATGTGTCATACTCAGAATGGAATGCTCCTAATGCTGCAGTAATTGATTCTCCTCTTCGGTGATATGATTTGATGAGACAAATTTTTTCATCAGTGGTTAGGTTTTCCTTTATACTGTACTAACTCGCGAGAGACTGAAGCATGAATGAAACTTGCAGAGTGTCTACACTTCAACCATATGTTAGACCTTAGCCTGCACTGCCACCTTGCGGAATACAATGCAATTCACTTTGGTCACATGCTATGGGACACCCTGTATGCCTTCTTAAACTTCATCATTTCTGAATAAAGTAGATCCACCTTCCGTCACAATCAATTCATGTCGTATTTTTATATTTTTCTGGTGTAAATTGCTAAATATTCCAATTCTATTGATAAACAAGTCCTTAAGTTAATTTTAAATTGTTAATAAATTATAATTAACTAACAAGATAAGAGGGACACAAATACGATTTTCTGCTATTTTAGTAAATAAAGTAACTAAGGTTTTCGAGAAAGTGTAAATAAGGATATAATTACAGTAGTTTGAAATTATAATTATTAACACTTTTTCTTCCTGTGGAAACCTATGGACAACAAAGTTGGTAATAGTGTAAATTAAAAAGTGATTTAAACAAATGTATTTCACTATTGTTAATAATATAAAATTGACCTAAATTATGAATCCAGGATTATTGATCCTCAGATTAGTCCAATCCCACCCTGATCGATTCCGTAAGACTGATGTAATTTTATAATTCTCCTATTTCTGATCATTTTTTATTACTTCAACCAATTTTCGAATAGTTATAACTGGCGACGTAATAGAGCTAGAACATTTTATTTCAGTTTTACGCAAAATTTTGTTTTCTTTAATTCTAGGTATTATTACATACAAAATCTTAAAACCAATGTACGTTTAAAAAACGTCAAGACTGAACTTCCTTGTTAAAACAAGTAAAAAATGGTCAAATTTGAAAAATTATAGCTTACGACCTAAAGTAGGGGCCAAAAGTCGAGATCCCTCACTTCTTTTGATTAAAACTCGCTGAAAATTTTTGTCAATAGTTAGAGGGCAAAACATATCAAACAACAGGGTTTCCAGCCTCCTTTTTGAAGTGTCGACTTTCACCTGTTCCCAGAACGAGGTCGACGTTAGGATAAATCTGAAAAATTGCACAGATATTCTTTCAACATTCTTCAATGCAATACATTTTTCAAAATTCTGAAATATTCAATCATTTTTTTTACGGAGATTTATTTACAGATACTTTATCTTAAGAAAAAATAAACATACGAAGCCGTTTAATGGCCTAACATGTGCGGTTTTGTGATGCGAGTGCAGTTCAATAATAAAATTAATTATACAATAATTTTCACCAAAAAACATCAGTTTGAATATTTCTGACTTTAATCAGTGTTGGCGCTTGGGCCAGCACAGCAGGACAAGTGGTAGAAAAATGTACCCTTTCGATGACAATAATAACTCTAGAAGCAGGCTGACTCCTCTGAATAGATGTAACAACAGAGTTATTATTGTCATCGAAAAGGTACTTTTTTCCTATCACTTGTCCCGCTGTGAATTAGTGAAGCACTGGGAACCGGAAATTCATCAAAGCGGTATTTTTTGCAAAATTTTCAACAAAATTCCCGTGACGCATTACGAATTGTTACTAGAAACATTAGGGTATTTTTTTCACGCTATTGTAAAGGGTTTATGCACAAAAAATTAACTTTACTTGATCCTGTCCAAAAGTACAATTTGTCAAAAATCGCATTTCTTTGGTACTTTCAACAATTTTAACAAGTTATAAGATTTAGTATAGTTATAACACAGCCTAAAAAACGCACTTAGTTAGCTTTCGTTTTACTAAAGCATAATCTTTCAACTTTATAGCACAGCTCACATGAACGCAATTTCGAACGTCAACTTCACGTGTACTTTAGGACCTGAGTTTTCTCCCGAGATTCGACAGCGTTCGCTCAGCCTGGTACAGAGACAAAACGATGAAGTTATGGGTAATCTGCAGCAGCTACCAAGAGGAAGATCACCATTCAGGCTGAGTATGCAGAATCTCAACATGGTGAGTCAATTTTTCCAATCGCGACAAGTGTCACTAACCTGATATCACATGAAATCATGCATCGTTAATGAGATCAATTGAACTGCCACGGTCCGTAATTTTGAACAGATTGTAAAGTTTTGTGAGAACTGATTAGCATTAAATTTTTAAGATAGTTGTGGTTTCCGATTTTTTAATTTCTTTTTCAGTACACTGTAAAAAAAGTTTTGTAACTTACCATCTTGGAATTAGGTAATAATCGGACCCACTCTGAAAGTGATGTTTTTTACTAATAGTGAAAAATATTTCTCTTTCAGTGTATTGAATCTACATTTACAGGCTTAACAGACCGGTCTCTATATCCCCTATTGTATCCTATATTCAGTTATGGTCCCTAAAGCACCCTATTTTCAATATTTGGTCCCTATGATACTTTATTTGCAGCCCATAATCTAACTTAAGAAAATTTATAATATAAAAGTCAGGACATTTCTGTAATAAGTAACTGTCAACAATAATCAGAGCTGCCACACAGTCATTATTAGTCACTTTTTTCTCAAATCATTTTTTAGTTACTTTTTTAAGGTAAAGTCACTAAGTCACTTTTTAAAATGAATATATCACTTTAGTCGCTTTTATTTCAATACATTAACTCATGGGTTAACCATTATTGAATTTAGGTCTATACCTATTTCTGAATTGTCTTGAATTCTTTTGAAATATTTCACGGTATTTTTAATGATTCCAAGAGTCGTATTCATTTCAAATCGGGCAGGTAGCTCATGCTCAAGTCACAGAATCAATAGCCACTCAAATATGTTGTTTTTCAAAGGAAATAAGACGAACCGTGTCTTACCGATTTTCCGAAACACTTTTTTTTTTACAAAATTACGAGTATTTGAATTTAAAAAATGGAAAACGCGAATTATCAAATAATGGTCAAAACTTTAGTTGAATGTGATATTTTTTATTATAATATATTTATTTACCGTTTTATTTCTGATCCTGTTAAACTTTCTTGTCCCTTAGAAATCCATTGAAAGTTTATAAAAAAGATTAAAATTGACACAATGGCGGTGGTTTCTCTGAAAATATTCAAAGTTAATTTACTTAAAAACCACGGCGTATTTTTCTCTTGATTGCCCTGTGTCCGGGCCTTAGAGAAAAAAGAGAATTTTTTTCGTCTGAAAAACGAAAATTCATGTTTCATGTCAAAACGGTACAAGATCCGAAAAAAGTTTAAGGTCATGTGAGCGTAACCTCAACATTTTTTTCACATTTTTTTCAGAACTAAATTACGTTCACACGAAACGCGATATCGAGTTGAAATTTTGGGAAACTAAATATCAATAAAATTATTTGAAAAATTATGTTTGTAAAATTTTTTTTCTTTCTTTCTTCATAATTATAAAAATTTAGGACCAGGTTCGCGTTTCTTAGTGCTTCATATTTAGCTTCCCAAAATTATAACTCGATGTCGCGTTTCACGTGAACGTAAGTTGGGTTTGAAAAAAATGTGAAAAAGAATGTTGAGGTTACTTTCAAAGGATTTTATACATATTTTCGAAAAAATTCTGGAAAATAACGTGAGATAGAAGAAACTGTCAAGAGACATTTTTCTATAAATTTTTAGTGAAACAAGTTTTTTTTTTCCTTTCTTGTATCGTTTTGACAAAGAACGTCGGTGATGAAGACTCTTCCACCTTTTTTTTCGCGCCGGCCAGTTCCATTCCAGGGTATTGCTAGCTCTTGCTTTCTCTAGTTGAAACCACCCAGCGTCTAAATTGCTTCTGTTCGTTTTTCCCCAAACACCCGACCAGTAGTTAGTGATGTCTTCCAATTCAGGGACTTCGGTGTCTTGCTGGTTATTTTGCTTTACAGTCAGTTCACGATAGAACCTTCTTTCATCTGCCTGAAAGGTTGGATTTTGGTGCCTTCTTGCACTACTTTTCTGGTACCGACGCAGTCTAGCAGTAAGAACTTCAAGTCTCTGCCTTTGGAAGTCTATAATCTCATCCAATATTGCTGGTGTTAACGTCTCGATGTACCGAGGGTGGATGATTTTAGTAACGTGGTGTATCAGCTTTCTGGTTCTATTTCCTTCCTTATATTAAGTCAATCGACCCAATTTGCACCCTACTTTGCTGACTTCCATATCCAACCTGACCTTCCATGGTGGATCTCGATCCCTTCCTGGGGCAAAGACTGCATTTTTATGCCTAGTACTGCGGCCTACAGTACTACGGCTGCTACAGCTACACAGTACACTAGCGTTTGCACCTCACTATCACCATCGTCCCGCTTGTGGTTGCCCCCAGCAGTGGCTGGGGTCCACAGCCTCGACGATCCTCGGAAAGCGACTAACGTTTTAAAATAATCAAAAGACTCTCCATGATTTCTATGGGTTTTGATTTTCCTCGTAGTCCCTTTCCTTGGGCAGAGGAATTATTATTGAGAAGTTGTAGGCTCCGGAAGCTACGATCATGGTTCCTTGAATCAACCAATTCCGATGCAACTGGAACGTGTTCGTCATCCACTTCTGCTCCTTCTGTCCTAGAAGGTAAGCAAGAGTGGGAAATTTACGCGAGACAGCATCGTGCAACACTGTTCCTTGGAGTCTGGTCTCTAGACGCAGATGACCTTAGGCGGCAAACGGAAGAGTTGGAGATGAAGGATTCACCTCTGGATACTTTTTTAGAACTACCAAGCTTTGTAGAATGTTATGAGGAACAGTGTGGGCGGACCAGATGAAGTGCTCCCAGAAGAACAGCCTTTTGCATCCGGTTCGCGATGGAATGAGCCTGACGCTGGCAAAGCCGAATCTTGTTGAGTTGGCTAAGAAATGAAGCTTTCATACCTCCAAGACAGCTGATTATGAGAATAACAAGATGGGCATTGTGACCTCGATACAGCCTGCTCAACTCAAAAATAAGTGCTTGATATTTCTCCCGTTTTTCTTCCTTCTTTGCCGTAATATTACCATCGGCTTGTTTCTAGAATTCAATCACGTAAATGATCTTGGTCTTTAGATCTTGGAGGACAATATCAGGCTTCGTAGCACCGATACGTTGAGTGGTAGAGAATGAGAAATTCCAGTAGATCTTACACTGATCATTCTCCACAACGGACTCGAGTCCCCCTGGGCGTATGGCAAGACGGGCAATATGTCAACACCATAGAAGTGCCTAAGATGGTAATATAACGATTTTAGAGCCGCATTATGTCTCTCTATGTACCCATAGCGTGCATACTTTAAGCAGCCACTGAGTACATGCCCAAGTGTTTCTGACTCTTGCTTGCACGCTTGGCATTTGATTTTACCTACAGGTACATTCATTATGCGCTCGCTCATCGAGAGCTCTTCTCTTCGTATCATGTCGTAAAATTTACCATGAATAAATAATTGTGCAACTCTAAACATTTTGATGCAACTCGAGAAGAGTCCAGATGTCAAGCCATTTCGAGCGGGCATAGCACTCTGATGGATGACCATCTGCGACGTATACGACCGAGTTGTGTATTCGCTGCGTTTTAACATCGGTTTTAACTAATGTCGAGCAGGATATTTTTTACAGGAGAATTATATTTCTTCGACAAATTGCCAAACTCTTAATTTCTTCATGGAAATATTTTCAATAATTAATAAATCATGGAAATTTAAAGAGCACAATATAAAAAAAATCATCGGAAAGATATTCTCAGTTAATTTTGTAAAAAATTCACCCCATATGTTGAAAAATATCCAAATTCTCATTTTTTCATGAAATTGTTTAAATAATTAATCATTCTTGTAAATTTACAAAACAATATAGAAAATAGCATCAGAAAGACAATCTTTGTTGACTCCGTAAACAAATTGGGTCTATTCCTTGAAAAATACCCAAACTCTAAGTATCTTTATGAAAAATATTTGAATAATGAATAATTATTGTGAATTTGCAAAGTAATATACGAAATTCTTATTTGAAATACATACTTTCTTGCTTCCGTAAAAAAATTGAGCCGATTCCTTTGAAAGTAGACAAACTCTGAATGTGTTTAGGAAAATCGTGTAAATAATTAATAATTATTATAAATTCTCGAAGTATCGTAGGAAATAGTCCTCGAAATACATTCTTCGTTGCCTCGGATTTGCTGATAAAAATTGTTCAAATAATTAATAATACTTGTGAATTTTCAAAGTATCACAGAAAAAAGTTATCGGAAAGATATTCTTAGTTAATTATGTAAAAAAAGGTAACCCATTCGTTGATAAATAACCAAACTCTGAATTTGTTTATGTGAATTGTTTAAATAATTAATAATTCTTTTAAAATGACAAAGCAACATAAAATGAGTCATCAGAAAGCCATTGTTAGTTGACTCCGTAAACAAATTGTGTGTATTCCTTGAAAAATACCCAAACTCTGAATATGTTTATGAAAATTGTTTAACTAAATAATAATTACAGCTAATGTGCAAAGTAATGTAGGGAAGTCTTATTGGAAATAAGTACTTTCTTTCTTCCGTAAACAAATTGAGCCTATTCCTTAAAAAATAGCCAAGCTCTGGATATGTTGATAAATATTGTCTAAATAATTAATAATTATTGTAAATTTTCAAAGCATCATACATAGGAAAGAGTTGTTTGAAAAACGTTTTTGATTGATACCCTAAACAAATTGAGCCTATTCGTTGAAAAATGGTCAATCTTTTAATATTTCAATCGAAATTGTTCAAATAATTAACAATTCTTTTAAAGATTATAAAGCAAAATATAAAAGAGTGATCAAAAAGATATTCTTAGGAGCCTCCGTAAACAAATTGTGCATATTCCTTGAAAAATACCCAAACTCTGAATATGTTTATGAAAACTGTTCAAATATAATGAATAATTATTGTAAATGTGCAAAATATCGTAGAAAATAGTTATTGGAAATACATTGTTTCTTGATTCCCTGAACTAATTGATCCTGTTCTTTGAAAAATGGTCGAGCTTCTAATTTGTTTATAAAAGTTGTTTAAGTAATTAATAAATCTTGTAAATTTGCAGAGCAATATAGAATAAAGTCATGGGAAATATATTCTTATTTCATTCTGTTAAAATTGAGCCTACTCCTTGAAAAATAGCCAAACTCTGAATATGTTTATAAAAATTGTTTGAATAAATAATAAATATTGTAAATTTGGAAAGTACAGTAGAAAAGAGTTATTGGAAATACATTCTTGGTGATCCCGTAAGCAAAGTGAGCCCATTCACTGAAAAATGGCCGAACTCTTAATTTGTTGAAATAATTAATAAATATTGTCAATTTGCAAAGCATCATAGAAAAAGTCATCGGAAAGATATTCTTAGTTAATTCTGCAAAAAATTGAGCCTATTTGTTGAAAAATAGCCAAATTCATAATTTCGTATGAAAATTGTTAATAATTATTGTAAATTTACAAATCAACATAGAAAAGAGTCATCGGAAAGATGTTCTTAGTTGAATCCCTACACAAATTGTGCCTATCCTTTGGGAAATAGCCAAACTCTCAATATGTTTATGAAAATTGTTGAAATAATTAATAATTATTGTATATTTACAAAGTATCGTAGAAAATAGTTATTGGAATTACATTCTTTCTTGATACCCTGAACTAATTTATCCTATTCGTTGAAAAAAAAACTTATAATTTGTTTATGAAAATTGTTTAAATAATTAATAATTCTTGGAAATTCGAAAAGCATCACACAAAGAAGTCATCGGTATGATATTCTTAGTTAATTCTGTAGAAAAATGTAGGGTATTTGTTAAAAATTGCCAAACTCTAAATTATTTGTATGAAAATTATTGAAATTATTATTAATTCTTCTAAATTTACAAAACAACGTAGAAAACAGTCATCAGCAATACTTTTCATAGCATCATAGAAAAAAGTAATCGGAAAGATATTCTTAGTTGACTCTCTAAACAAATTGTGCCTTTTCTTTGGAAAATAGCCAGACTCTGAATACGTTTATGAAAATTGTTGAAATAATTAATAATTATTGTATATTCGCAAAGTATCGTAGAAAAAACTTATTGGAATTACATTCTTTCTTGATACCTTGAAATAAATTATCGTATTCCTTGAAAAAAGGCCAAACTCATAATTTGTTTATGAAAATTGTTTAAATAATTAATAATTCTTGGAAATTTACAAAGCATCATACAAAGAAGTCATCGGTATGATATTCTTAGTTGATTCTGTAAAAAAATGTAGGCTATTTGTTAAAAAATAGCCAAACTCTCCATTTATATATGAAAATTGTTTAAATTATTATTAATTCTTGTAAATTTACAAAGCAACATAGAAAATATTCATCGGAAAGAGTTTTCATAGCATCATAGAAAATAGTAATCGGAAATATATTCTTGGTTAATCCTATAAAAGAAATTTAGCCAATTCGTTGAAAATAGCCAAAATCTGAATTTGTAAATAAACATAGAAACAGAGTCTTCGGAAAGACATACTTAGTTGAGTCCGTAAACAAATTGTGCCTACTCGTTCAAAAATGGTCAAACTCTTAATCTGTTTATCAACATTGTTTAAATAATAATTAATGCTTTGAAATTTGCAGAGCATCATAGAAAAATGTCATCGAAAAGATATTCTTATCTAATTCTGTAAAAAAATTAGCCTTTCCGTTGAAAAATAACCACTCTGATTTTCCTTACAAAAATTGTTTAAGTAAATCAATCATAATTCCTTGGAATTTGTAAACCACTACAGAAAAAAGTCATCGCAAATATATTCTCAGTCAAATCTGTAAAAAATTGAGCCTATTCATTGAAAAACAAAATTTATTATAAAGAAATATTAGTTTTAAATAATTAATAATTCCTGGGGAATTTGTGAAACATCATGAAAAAAACTTATCGAAAAGACATTCTTAGTTGGTTCCGTGAACAAATTAAGCCTATTCGTTGAAAAATAGGTAACTCTGAATTTCCTTACAAACATTGTTTAAATCATAATTCTTGGGAATTTGCAAAGCACCATAGAAAAGAGTCATCGCAAAGATATTCTTAGTTCATTTTTTTTTAATTGAGCCTATTGGTTGAAAAATAGACAAACTCTGAATTTGTTTATAAAAATGGTTTAGATCATTATTAATAAAACTTTTATTTCTCATACATTCCATACCAAAGCTCTGGATTTCAATGAGCTAAACATTCTCAATCCCGAAAAGAACTTTTGTTCAATAAATTGTTTATAACGGAATAAACAATTTTTTAAATTATTCTTAACGACTGGAAATTATTTACATATAGTTTCAGCAAATACTGAATATTTTCAAATACTAAATATTTTCAAATAATAAATATTTTCAGTTTTCAATTTTTATATTACATATTATCTGAAACAGTAATAATTATCTATCTTGTTTGAATGCAAAATTATTAGTGTTCACGTATGTACAAATGTGATGACTGAAGAAATATGGAACAAAAATTATTTTATAAATGCAAATACTAAATATTTTCAAATGCTAAATATTTTCAGTTTTCAATTTACGTATGATCAGAAACAGTAATAATTATCTATCTTGTTTGAATGTGAAACTATTAATGTTCACGTGTGTACAAATTTGATGACTGAAGAAATATGGAACAACAATTATTTTATAAATGCAAATACTGAGTATTTTCAAATACTAAATATTTTCAGTTTTTAATTTTTATATTACACATGATCTGAAACAATAATAATTATCTCTCTTGTTTGAATACGAAAATAATGGCGTTCAGGTATGTATAAATTTGATGACTGAAGAAATATGGAAGGAAAATTATTTTATAAATGCAAATACTGAATATTTTCAAATACTAAATATTTTCAGTTTTCAGTTTTTATGTTACATATGATCTGAAACAATAATAATTATCTATCTTGTTTGAATGCGAAATTGTTGGTGTTCACGTACGTACAAATTTTATGGCAGAAGAAATATGGAACAAAAATTATTTTATAAATGCAACTGCTGAATATTTCCAATACTAAATATTTTCAAATAGTCAATATTTTCAGTTTTCAATTTATATATTACATATGATCAGAAACAAGAATAATGATCTATCTTGTTTTAAGGCGAAATTATTGGTCTTCACGTATGTACAAATTTGATGAGTGAAGAAATATGGAAAAAAAATTATTTTATAAATGCAAATACTGCACATTTCTAAATACCAAATATTTTCAAATACTAAATATTTTCAGTTTTCAATTTTTATGTTACCTATGATCGGAAACAGTAATAATCATCTATCTGGTTATTTTATAAATGCAAATACTTGATATTTTCAAATACTAAATATTTTCAAATAATAATTGTTTTGAGTTTTCAATTTTTATATTACATATGATCTGAAACAGTAATAATTATCTATCTTGTTCGAATGCGAAATTATTGGTGTTCACGTATGTACAAGTTTGATGACTGAAGAAATATGGAAAAAAAAATTATTTTATAAATGCAAATACTTAATATTTTCAAATACTAAATATTTAAAAATAATAAATATTTTCAGTTTTCAATTTTTATATTACATATGATCTGAAACAGTAATAATTATTTATTTCGATGGAATGCAAAATTATTTGTGTTCCCGTATGTACAAATTTGATGACTGAAGATATATGGCAAAAAAATTATCTTATAAATGCAAATGCTTAATATTTTCAAATACTAAATATTTTCAAATAATAATTATTTTCTGTTTTCAATTTTTATATTACATATGATCTGAAACAGTAATATTTATTCATTTCGATGGAATGCAAAATTATTTGTGTTCACGTATTTACAAATTTGATGAGAGAAGAAATATGCAACAAAAATTATTTTATAAATGCAAATACTAAATATTTTGAAACACTAAATATTTTCAGTTTTCAAGTTTTATATTACATAAGATCGAAAACAGTAATAATTATCTATCTTGCTTGAATGCGAAATGCTTGGTGTTCATATATGTGCAAATTTGATGACTGAAGAAATATGGAACAAAAATTATTTTATAAATGCAAATACTAAATATTGAACTTGAAATGAAAACTTAGAAACTTTTCTCAGCATTTCAAGATTTTTTAAACTAACTTTTGTTCACTTTCTAATTGTAAACAGATGAATTAGAGGAACATGCATGCACAATATCCTAATGGAATTTTCAACTCAATAAAAATTTACAAACTTATATGGTCTTCATCATCTTCAAAAATAAGTTCTCAAGAAAAAACGGAATTTCCAATAACATCCAGATATCAATTTTCAACTAAAATAATGAATCTTAAAAAAGTATTCGAACAAGAGTTGAACATTTAAAAAACCAAATAGTTTGATTTTCAACCACATATATGATTTCCTAACCAATAAGAATAATTTTCTGCAAAAATACGGATTATTATAAAAATACATAAATTTCTAATTAAATTTATGAATTTTCAAATAAAAAAAAAAGTATTTTACCAAACATGGAATATTGAAATTAGCAGTATAACAAATTACTTTAAAAAATGAATTTTTGACCGCTTTAATTCAATAAAACAGACGAATTTGTAACAGAATAATTTTCTTCTACCCAAAAAGGCAAAGTTTCAACCAAAAAGTTCAGTTTTCAATTGACTATACTTGAATTTGTATGCCAAACAGGGGAAATTTCTGTAAAACAGACGCATTTTCAACCCGAAAATGTGAATTTTCGACAAAAATTTAAATCACGAAGAAATAGTTCGATTTGCACTATAATGATGAATTTTATAATTCTACTTTTGGCTTGAACATTCGACTATTGGCTTTTTGGTTTAACGTGAATTGTTTGGTTGGGAAATTTGACATTTTATTGGGACGTTCATCTTTGTAGGTTGAAAACTGAACTGTTTAACATGAAAATGTAACTATTTTCTTTTCAATTCCAATTATTTTCCTGAAAATTGAACTATTTTCTTAAAGAGTCATGTTTGTAATTGAAAATTCATCTTTCTTGGTCAAAAATTGTTTTTCGTTGAGAATGTTTCAAATAGTGGTATTGCACTCGGGGTTTTCTTCATTGGTTGAGAATTCCATTATTGAATTTTTGGTGAAAAATTCATCTATTTTGGTGGAAAATTGTACTACTTGGTTGAAAATGAAACCATTCTCTTGAAGATGTCTCCTCTTCTTGGTTGAAATTGGACTATGTCTCATTCAAAATCAAAATATTGTTCGTCTGACATGTCAGCTATACTATCTTTTTCGCTGACAATTCATCTTTTAGATTAAAAATAAATCATTATTGAAAGTTTTCAGTACTTTGGTTGAATGTAATTGGGTTTCATGTAATATTAAATCCTTTTCACCTGAACGATCAACTATGACAATTTTCGATGATAATTCATCTTTTATGGTTGAAAATTAAACCACTTGATTAAAGTGTGAACTACATCCTCAAAAATTGATCTCAATGGTTGAAAAGTCATTTATTTGTGTGAAAACCCATTTTTTTTGTATGCACTTCCTGAAATAGTGAATATTCAAAATAAAGATCAATTGTTTTGTACATGTTTTAAATGATTCTTTAGGAATAATTATTTTTAATTCAAAACTGAGTTAAAAGTTATTAATAAAGAAGGAGATGAACCCAACAGTGTGCGTTTTATATAGAGCTTTCTATATAGCACTGAGACCTTTGTAAAATAAGTGAAGTTCAATTCTTTGTTGACATATTTTCAATTGTTGTTTTAGAAAAGTTATTCCACATTTAATACTGAGCAAGAACATTATGATTAAGGAATTGAATAAATTGCAAACTGTGTGTTTTATGGAAGTTTCTATATAGTAGAAAATGTTTGTTTTGTCATTGAGGTTAATAAAGAATTTTTCGGCACTTGACTTTTCTTTATTGTTTATTACTTTTGGATATTTTATAAACTTCTGACATATGTAAAGAAGAAAAAGCAGAATCGAGTCTTTTTTTTTAATAAGTTGAATTCAATTATAAACTCTTTCTAAATCCTCGAATCCTTTCGAATCCTCGGCGAGTGCGATTTCTCATAGCGTTTGAGCGTGCGATGATATTTGTAAGTAACCGTCTGTGCGAATGGTGTATTTAATAATTATAAAAGATGAAGATTGTATAATAATAAAACAATAATTTAAAACAAAATTTTTTTTTTCATTGTGATATCGTGTTTTAAATTGTCAAAGGCTGTTGCTTGGAATTCAGATTTCTTGTCTAAGAGACTCTTCTGAAGTAGAGAATTGATTATGTCGAGACACTGATCTATTTCTATTGTTCCGACACTACATATTCTTCGACTAAGAAAATATTTCCTTAACGTATTCCATAAATAATTTGTTGGAAATAAACTATGTACTGCATTCCAATGCACCTCTATACGAAGTAATGCAATAAAGTTTCAATATAATGAAATTAATTATTGAAGTTAATTTTTAACAAAAGTAGGCGTAATTTTGTAAGTTTACTTTTCAGCACGGAAATAATAAGTTAAAAAAGAAGTTTCTCAAGAAATTGTCGAATGTTCAACAAAACTGTTGAATTTCAAACCAAAAAGCAGGAGTCTTTAAGAAAGCTGTTTAATTTTCCACGAGACAGTCGCGACAGTCAAACGAAAAAGTACAATTTTTCATGAAACTAGTTCAATTTTCCCCCAAAAGTGTTTCAGCTGACTTTTTAATAGGACAAGATGACTTGACGATAAGTAAATTTTCCACGAGGTAGTTGAATTTTTCATCAAACAGTTGAATTTTCAACAATTTTTACCCAAACACTTACATTGTTGTTAGAAAAGAATGCAATTTCTTCAAAAGTAGATGAATTGTTAAGTTTAAAATACACATTTGAAAAGTAAAACTTTAATTTTAAACCGAAAAAGATTGCAGTCAACTTGTAAACGTCATAATATGAATTTGAAACAGAATATTAATTTTCTACGAAGTAGTTAAATTTTCTACGAAACACTTCAATTTTTGACCAAAAAGAACGACTTTGTAAGAAAGCTTTTTTCTCATTTTTAAGCAAGGAGTTGTATTTACATGTATTTCAGAAAGATGGAACTTATCCAAAAATAGATGAATTTTTGAAAGAAAAGAAATATTAATCGAATCACAAGGCTTTCAAGCAAAGAAATGAATTTTCAACCAGAAAATTGCGAAAAAGTATCATTTGTAAAATAATAATGATTATTATTACTATGATATAGTGATGTTTCGATAATGAATTTCTCATAATTTTCTGGCGTTTAATTTTATTCCTATAATTCCTATGATTACTGTTTTATCAACCTACAAATGTATTCAAGCAAATACTGTAATTGTAAGTTACAAAAATTTTTCTGAAAAAAAATTGCATCAAAGGATACAAATCTATCTTCAACCAAAAGAAGTTAATCTTTAACAGTGTCGTAAAATTTTTAACAAAATAGTTTAATTTTCAAGAAACACATATGAATTCTCAGGGAGAAATATAATACTGCAAATATTTAAACCAAAAATGTTGCAATTGTAAATCAAAAGCTGTAAAATTCATCCAAGAACGACCAATTATTAACAAAATAGTTTAATCCTCAACAGAAACAGATTAATGTTCAGCCAAATAGATCAATTTTACATTAAAAAGATGAAATCATATCAAAACCACTTCAATTAACCCAAGAAAGACAAATTTTCAACAATATACATGAATTTTATATTCCCAAAATCTATGCCCATTTTTTTGGCGAGGAGCTGGTGAGGAGCTGAAAAGGCTGTTCATTCACGGCGAAGATTCGAATAGCGTCCAGTTTTACTGGAGTTTTCTCGGCATCCAGTGAGAACGCCTTTCCATCAATATCAGAGATCGTTCATTGCGGCGTTTAGGCTTGAGAGTGTTGGGCGTAACTCACTACAAAGCGTGTACGTTCAACACATGCGTGAACGTTCAGCAGAAGAGGAGACGAACACAGACAGGCCACAGACTTAGTACTCGTTCCGAACTGGGACCATGGAATAATATGTCTCCAGTCCCCTGAACGAGACTCATGGCATCACGTACACTCATTCAACTCTTAGGCTGCGGAGAGAACATATTGACCTGCTGTATTCTCCCCTTTGCCTAGAGAAGAGAAAAGTAGCGAGCGCCATTTGGCTCCAAATACCTGTTATAAGCCTAGCTGCGGTGTGATGATCGCAACTGTGCGCTCATCTTTGGAGAGCGAACATACTATAAGCGTATCCGCAAACCAGCCTTTCGCCCTTCTATACGTTAGTCATTCTTTTATGGTCACGTGGCAAAATCAAATCGAAATTAAAATCGAACTTTAATAAACTACATTAATATGGAAGATTTGTAGATCCAGTAAGGAGACTTGAGAATAAAATTAATGATAAGAATTTATATTCCATGAGACTGCGAGTCAAGGTTTGGGTTATTTTATAATCTTGAAACATTCTTAAAATGCACTTGAACTCAAAAACTAGTCTCGCCTCATAAATAATTAGCTTTAACATTTATTTTACAGCTTTACAAGTCGTCATGAAACTTAAAGGAAATGTCTCACGTTTTATGTCATTATTTTAGTTATGAATATCACTTTTATTACAATGGATAGAAATTATACAGAACTCGAAAGATAGCTACAGAGTAAAAGTAAATAATAGTGATTTATATTTTAGATAACTACGCTCGAGAGAAAAATCACTTTAGTATTAAGTACCAATATCCGTCCTGAGTCTGAAAACCATTTTTACGACTACATATTTTAGAGGCAAACATTTCTCCCTTCTCTCTCTCCGTTTTCACAGATGATCGTCATATTGAGTTGCATCCTTCTTTTGGGAAGTTCGTCTCCCTAATGCGAAAATTAAATTCGGTTTCGGACTTAGTAAATTTTCAAGTTTTTCTCGTAAACCGACTTCAATAAATTTTACCTGGCTGAGGTAATTTTATTCTCGTGAATTCACCTGATTTCTTATTTTCATAAGACAGCGATTAGAAGATTTAATTAAAACCGCGCAAAATGACGGACCAAGGAATTAAGTTTAAAATAAATTCCCAGACTGCGCTCAGGGCGCAGTCCCATTGCGGTAGATTAGTAGAATAGTAGAACAGTTTGGACCAATGAGATGACTGCTAGAGCTTGTGCAGACACCTCATTGGTCAAAACAGTTCCACTATTCTACTTATCTGCCTCCATGGGACTGCGCTCTCAAGGCAGGTCGTTACAGCGGCACCTTACTAGCAAACCTATAATAAGTTCCAAGAACTAATTAAATGCCATTAGTTAAAAAGAGATGGAGGCATCTATCTATCTATCTCATGATTGATATTCACGTGATTTTTCTAAGTCAAACATGGACTTGATACCTTCTGAGGAGTAATACGCTCGTATAAAAAGTTGCGACATAAATCTGGCATTTCGCGCTCGAACCTATATTTATAACCTTCGGTTCGGGCCGTCCTAAAAGGGCCTTACGCAAAATGACGACATCTTCGCCCAATTACAATTTAGTCGACATCATCGTCATCATCTACCAATAGGATTGAAGCATGATTTCACCCTCGGAGACACATAGTTTCTGTAATAGTTTTACACTATATTTCAGCCCTTTCTAGGAGAATACACTGCCCAGACGTCACTACATTTCAGGCGAGACAAACTGAAATATTACAAACATAAACCCGTGTCAACATAAACCCTTGCTTATTGCATTCTTGCATGTTTGGGGATACTTATGAATCGTTCAGATTTCCGATTGCTAGATTTTCAATTTCATTAATTAATTTCTACATTAACTACTAGTGTTTAAACTGAATACCAGAATCTGGTTCCTTTATTCACCAGATTCTGTTTATCGTCTGGTCTGATCATTTCTCCCGCCAGTCTGGTCGACCAGAGGGAGCAGATGCTGAGTCAGACTCTGGCCTCTGTCATACAAGCCAGACGTTGCTACTAGGGTTTAAATATGTCTAAAGTTATAAACAGATTATCGTTAATATTATAACATAAGAAATTACCTTTTGTTTTAAAAAAAGTGTTGCGTTGTCTATTTAACAATACCCAGATAGCACAATAGTGTGCAGTCAACTCGTCTAAAGTTTGCGGTGCAAGATACGGAAGTCATACATACCCCTAGCATCTAGGACACATACTATCTAGTTGTCCAACTCATGCGGGAACGACATACATGCATAGAGATATTACAGATAGAGGGGACATCAGCCCAAATACCGCTCCGCTAAACGCTGCTAGGGAAATAGAGTCAATTGTCAAAAATGAGAAGTGCCGCATATACTGGAACTTCATATTCTCGACAATTGTTTCTGTTGCGCACTCGAAACCTGACATAGTTTTTCTTGACTTCGAGAAACGAACCATGTCCGTAATCGAATTTTAGGCACCAGCTGACAAAAGATCATAGCTAAGGAGAATGAAAAGAAAGATAGGTATAAAGACCTTATAAGGGAGTTGCGACGGTTATACCCGGAATATTCTGTCAAGTTAATCGTATTGATCATCGGCGCTCTTAGAGGTGCCAAGTTTTCACTGTTTAATAGCCTGAAAAGCATCCATGCGTGTCAAGAAAATGCTGAGACACTTGCGGGGAAAATGCAGCAGGCGGTCGTCCTTGGGTCGCTCCGTGCCTTCAGGGTGCACGAGACTTTTGCCGGATCATCGTATTGAATTCGTTACAGACTGTAACCACCTATCTCACGGTCGTGATACGTGGTTAGAGCTGAAATTTTACCGCGATTTCGCTGGGAGCGGATGCAATTTTTCAGATTAGCACCTGCTCATTCCGATTGATTCCGTGCCATTCCGAATTCACTCCCAATGATTCCTCACTTATCAGAATACAATGTCCATTCTGTCATTCCATTTTTTTTCTTTAACTTACGTTTCAAACGCAATGTGGCAATTCTATTCGAATCGAGCCGGAATCATTCTGACTGTTGGCGGACAGGCTCGGGTACGGAAACGCCTATGCGCCACCTTCAGGCACGTGCGTATGTATGCACTGACTTGCATAAATGGCGGTAACGAAGGCGTATCATACAGGTTGTGTTGCCTTCCTCGAAACGTCAGTTTGAACGAAAAATGGGAGAATAAAGAAAAAATAGTTGTGGAAAATAGTGAAAAGTGATTTGGAAGTAAGGCTGTAACATTTATTTATTATTTAAAAAGTTAGTAAGTAACATAACTATAAGGAGTAGGTTATAGGTTATTATTTTGTCGAAAATAACCTATGTAGAAATTTAAATTTTTCAAAAAGGTCAACTGTATACTTGTTTTCCTCAATTTTAATTGAAATTGTGGTGTATGAATTTCATATTTAATGCATCCAGTTTAAATGCAATTCCAATTAAAAATTATAACTGCATTTCCGAATCATTGCAGTCAGAAAAATTTTGAATTTCAGCTTCTTAAGATTGAAAATGTTTTTATTTTCCTATTTGTAGATTATAAATAATTCTCAAGGCTTACAGTTTACAAGGATTCAATTTTAAAGGTTTTCAATTCAACAATTTTTTTTCCACAAGAAACTCTTCTTATTTCAAATGCTCATACTTATGGTTTTAGTTGTGATATTCTACAATTTTTTAACAAAATTAATTATTGTGCCTTGTTGTTAAGGTGTATAGTATTGCAAATACTTGATGAATGTATAATTCTTTAATTTCAATTTTAATTTCAACTTTTCAGATCAATGTTCCTACGTGACATTCGATTCCTGTTTTTGTGATTTCAACGGAAAGCATAAACGACCTTACAAAGGCAAGAGAGTTAATCCAGTCGCCACTAACACTTTCGTATGCACTGATAGGTCCTCTAGATTACTCTTTTTCAAAAGGTCAAAAAAGTGCCCTGATCACGAATATCTTGGGTAGGTTTTCGAAATCTGAGTCAAATTTTGTTTGAACAATTTTTTAAACAATTTTATTATTTATTTACAAAAAAATGTATAAAATCATTTTTAGCATGACTGAGCAAAACTAAAACTTTTTTGCATATTGCTTAAAATTATTGCGAAACCTTTATCTACCATTGATAACATATATTATTATTCATAAGCTCTCTTGCTAAATTATTTGTATCAATTGATATAAATAATGACCCTCCATAACCAGAATTGATGAAACAAAATTTTTTTTATTAATCCTTGACACGTAATTAAATTTTTCACTCCTGTGATATTTTCTCTAAAGATGATCCATTATTTATTCACGGCCTTATAAACAATGTATTTTTTATAAATATACGCCCCCTACAAGCCACAATTTTCAAATTATTAGCGATTACTCTTTTTATATCCTTAATTTTACCTCCTTAATTTAAAAAAAATATGCGATACCTGATCCTCATTGGTTATAACTATTGTTATTAACAAAAATGCTCAATTAAGAGAATTGATTTTTAAAAAAGTGTTTATAATAATATATGGCACAAAATAAAACTTTTGATTCTTATGATATTTTCTCGCACGACGAGCCATTATTTATTTACGGCCTCATAAACAATGTATTTTTTATAAATATACTCTGCCCTAAAAGCCATAATTTTCAAGTTATTAGCGATTACCATTTTTTATATAGTTAATGTTACCGTAAACAATATGATTATCTTGGGTAGCATCTTCGATACCTGCACCTTATTGTTTATGACTATTATTATTGTGGGTTGTGGGGGAGCGTAGATTTATGAAAACTATATTGTTTATAAGGATGTAAATAAATAATGGCTGTTCGACGAGAAAATATCACTAGAGTGAAAAGGTTTATTTTGTGCCGTAGATTGAAAAAAAAAATTGTAATCGATTTTCTTAATTGAGGGTTTTTGTTAATAACAATAGTCATAAACAATAAGGTGCAGGTATCGAAAATACTACCCAAGATAATCATATTGTTTACTGTACAATTAACGATATAAAGAAAGGTAATCGCTAATAACTTGAAAATTGTGGCTTGTAGGGGGCCGTACATTTATAAAAAATGTATTGCTTAAAAGGCCGTGAACAAATAGTGGCTCATTGTACGAGAAAAGATCACAAAAGTGAAAAGTTTAATAATGTGTCAAGGATTAATAAACAAATTTAAAAAAAAAATTAATTCTGGTTATTAAGGGTCATTATTTATATCAATTAATATAAACAATTTAGCAAGAGAGATTATGAACAATTAATTATGTTATTAATGGTAGATAAAGTTTTCGCAACAATTTTAAGCAATATTATAACACTGGTTGGTCTAGATGATTTTTTATTAATAAGTGAAGAGTCTAAACTATTTCCTCTTAAAAATAGGAATTTTTAACAACAATTTACGGAGAGAAGTTTGTATCAAATAGTGAGGGGGAGGGGGGAGTGGTGTCTATTTCAATGCCCTAAAAATGGTGCAGGTATAGGCTGAAGGGTACATACTTGAAAAAGACCAAACGTTGTTTGAAACTGGTTTGGAAATAGGTAGGTCCGGCCTGTTGAAAAATCTCGGAACTGGGCCATCTGAAACAGAAAAATCAAAAAGTTTTACGTTAAGTATGATAATGGCTATGTCCCCTATAAACTTTTTTAATATACGTGAAAAAATAACAAAATGACGACCATTGTCATCCTTAACCTAAAACTTTTGATTTTTCTGTTTCATATGGCCCAGTTCCAAAATTTTTTCAACAAGGTAACCAAAGTTATAAAATTATAAAATAAAGCCATCACACAGAATGGCAATGGTGCAAACTTAGCAAACTTAGCAAACTTGCATCTCAAAATTTTAAAATAGTCGGATGGACGACAATAGATGAGAGATTACTTAGAAACAAATTCTGAAAGATACAATTTGGCTTCGAACCCGTTTAAGGATGTCAGCGACGAGGAACAGTCCTTTCCTCTGCAACTTTTTTTCAGAAAGTAGCTCGATTTTATTTTCTGGACGATCATTTTCCATTTTTTATCAAATTTTCATTTTATCCTGAAAGCGCGATTTTACCAAAATATTTTTTGCGATAATTTCAGTGTGCTTTATTTTGGAGATGAACACTTTCCAATTTTTTATAAAGTCTTCATAAATATCCAATAAATTTTGTGAGCTATTTATTATAAAAATAAAAAAATAATTCCAAATTTTTGTACTTCAAATTCCAAGGTGTATAGGAACAGAAAGTGAAAAAAAACTATTCTATATAATTAATTAAGTAAACATGAAATGTGTTCATAATGTGATTTCGGGAGGTTTTGGTAGTTTCCCCAGTCTAGTATTCCCTCAGTAATGGGACGCAACTTCCTACATATAGGGCCCTATATAGGAACCTGGAACCCATACGGGGACCCACATGGATTCCTGTCTAAAATCATATGGGCAAATTGGGACATGAAATAGGATAAAAACCTATACTATTCCCCATGGAAACGTAATATATATAGGCGTTTCCACGAAAAATATCATTTTTCTGTAACTGCGTTTTTCCTAATTTTTAATGATAAGATACCGTTTCTACTACATGAAAATGTACGCAGTCAGACATCCTGAAATAGAAATGATAGCTTACAGTAATCGCAAACAACCTCAACAAGAGATATAATTTATAATGTTTAGACAAAATACGATACTTGTAACTTGTTCGATACGTGTAACCAGTTACAAATTCAATTCTTTGCTTGCTCATTGAATTTCAGCGCAACGCTAAAAAATTCCTAAAAAAATCATGCAAAAACAATATACTTTAGGCTATTCAAATTTTATGAATTTTATAATGTGCTCTGAATCTAGTGACAACAAAAAAATCGTAAACTTGCAGGCGCGGATCCAGATAAGTGTCCGGGGGGGGGGGCGTCAGAAAATTGTATGCACATGCTGTACATATACCATTTTACATATTTAATATTATTTTCTATATTTTGCAATCTTTCAAATATTAATTAACCATTTTAAATTATTTTTGTCATTTGAAATTGCATACTTTTTATAGTTTTTCTTCATCCCAGATAACAATCGTGCGACGCACGCTTCAAGCCGTGCGAGTCGCACGATGTGACCCATATCGCACGCAAATGGCAAGCACATTCCGCGATAA
The DNA here is from genome assembly GCA_011634705.1 of Andricus grossulariae. Taxonomy (NCBI): domain Eukaryota; kingdom Metazoa; phylum Arthropoda; class Insecta; order Hymenoptera; family Cynipidae; genus Andricus; species Andricus grossulariae. Next base: position 257,515,767 of record JAABKJ010007545.1, on the reverse strand, counting down.
AGTGATGGGTAAATGCGTGCGTGCACAATGAAGCTCCATGTTTAGCGTTCTGTCGTACGCTTCTTTCTTTTCTTTTTGGGCTGCCTTAATTTCATCATTCCACCATGCATCACAATTGTTTTTAATTCACCTGCCCCTTAAGCCAACTTCGTACATCAATAATTTATACACTATTTATTTTTGAGGGTCAATGCGATCCCTCCATGATTACTATTTCAACTGATAATACATTGCTTAAACAATTACGCTTGTTAACTTGAATTAACTATTACCTCAGCCTACGTGAAAAAGTGACAAAAAGTGGAAAATGTTAGAAAAAAATGCAATTGTCTAGCATAATGTAGGAGATGATAGTATTATAAATAATAATTTGTTTGAACAGTAATGTTGGGTTGACTGTGTTAGCTTTCACCTGGCTCTAAGTAAAAATTTTATAAAAACTTGTATATTTAGAAAAAACCGCAACTTTCTAGCGTAATTGAAAGAGACTATTATTTGAAGAAATAATACGTTCTTTAAATAATTTGGTTTTCCAACTCGAATTTATTATTACCTATCTCTAAATGACAAGTACACAAAAAGTGGAAAGAATGAAAATTCGAAAAAAAATTACCAATTTATTTTTGGACCACCCCAATGATGTACTTATATTATATTTTATATACAAAAGAACGAAATGAAACGTAACGAAAGTTTCGTTATGTTCCTTTTTGTTTCTTTCTACCTAAAACATTGAAGAAACGCAATTTTGACATTGTACCTCCGTAGCTGCAATATTTTTTAGCAATAAGAAATGAAGATATAGAGGGTATATGGACTATGTTACGGGATGTCATTACTAGAAGTGCGAACGAAGTGTGTGGTATTGCGGTTGTAGGAAAAATGGCTGGTAATGCCCTCGACTTTGAAGGGTGATAGCGCCGTCCAGAAAATAGATCAAATAAAAAATTTTAAGTTAGTAAGCTTATTAAACTCTGGCTAAATGAGCCCCATTTTGTTATTAAATATTGGAAAAATTTTATGTCATGAACCCGTGAAGATTGATCAATGTTTTATGTCTCAAATAAAAGGTAAAATTCTATTGATTAATTTTGTAAAACATCAAATCAATAAATTGATTCACTTATAAATTATTATTATTAAATTATTGTTTCAAACAAATTTCTTGAAATTAATTTATTAAATTGCATATTATTATTTATTAGTTACTTATAAATTGATTGGCTTGCCAATAGTTGAAGTTGAAGTACAAAATTTCCAAAAAATCGAAACTCTATTTGTGACTGTCTCACGTGTAATCTAACACTAAAAAGGCCAAATTACTTCAGCTGCGACTCATTTAGTCTAGAAATCAATCAACTTTCCAAATAATTCTCACAAATGTTTTTATCTATATTCTGAAGCGTGCTTTCACCATTCAAAGTCAAGGCCAATTTTTAATAGGTCACCCCATTAGTGTTCCTTTACTATTCGTCGGTAGAGTAATTAGTTATATGATCTTAGGTACAAGCTCAGGTCCCAAAATTCTCTAGATTTTGTTTTAGATACACTAAAAATCTTATGCCATATTCATTTAACTGGTGATAATCGAGCAGACACAGTTTGAGTATGTGGAAGCTTAGCTCCCAAAACTTTTCCATTTCCTTCTATAAATACCACACATCTTATGTTATCTTTTATAAGAGCAGTGGTTAAATAGTTGTGACGTTTCCGATAATTAAGATCTGGAATAGTTTCACGTCTAGCAAATAGCACGACAAGGTCACATCCTACCGTTATCTTTTTATCTACATCTAGAGTTACTGCAATTTTTTGTTGCACATAGTTGACATATACACTGTTAGAAAAATCTGTACTAGATTTAGTATACATGTAATGGAAGCAAGAATGCACAACATGAAATTAAATTTAGTATACCAGTTTACAGTAAATTTAGTATATGCATGTACTGTATTTGGTATGCACGTACATGAAATTTAGAATACGTGTATAGTAAATTCAGTATACATGTATACGCAATTTAGTGTACGCATGTACTTAATTCTGTATACGCTTTCCGTTTCGCGTGGGTTCCGTCTTCATCATCTGTAAACATGATCAGATGATAAATTAAATTAAAGAACAAAGTTTTAATTTTCAAATAATCATATGGTTAAGCTAATTTTACGTTGATAAAGTTAACATACCTTTTAAAGAGAAGACTTCGCAGATCCTCGCAGAAAGAAGCCGAAACTTTTAGCATTGCAAAGAACTCAAACAAATGTCACCGGCCACGTTGCCCGACTCGCGCAAATCAAAACGCGCTTACGCAGCTGAATATAGTGAACACGTATATGAATTTTGGTATACGGAAACTATGAAATTCATATACGTAAAAGAAACTTTCTGTACACTTGATAAATTTAGTATACATATAACTTTATGAAAGAATTTTAAAATACGTAAGTATACTAAAATTACAAAGTGTAATGCATTTAGTAAACATATAGGAAATTTAGTATGCCCGTGTATACTAAAATTGCAAACATTTCCAACGGTGTACTTTTTGGCGATGGTTCTTCCATAAACCTCCCCCAAACCATCCCGTAAGACAATTTAATTCTATAAACAGAAAATAAAGATTGTTGTAATTTAAAAAATATGGACTGTCATTCAATTATTTAAAGTTTTTTATTCACAGTTGTTTATTCTTAAACGTTTCTTTAAGCTGAGAAGCACGCTTTAAATTTCACTTATGCGTTTGTAAACTTTAAATAATGAAACGTAGCAATTTGAAAAAAAAACAAGAATAAAAAAACAAAAGTATCTCTGGGAACAAAATTCATGCTCCGGACACTTGTTGATTTTTATTATAAATAATTAGGTACACTTACCAGAAAATACAGTAAAAACTGTGATTGAGAGGAGTACGGTCATAATGAGGATCTTCATTTTTTCTAGTTAGATTTTGTAAATGTTCACTGAAAATTTTGGAATATATTTACTGCTATATATAGTATTTGGTGTATCCTTACTCAGCTTTTTTAATCTATCATTAGAATTGAGAACGTGCAATGAAATATCTTTAAATCCAGGAAAAAATGGATAAGTAAATCAAGTGTTCCATATACATTGAAGTCCGTAAAACCTTATTTTAAAAATTCCCTGACTTTTCCCTGATCAACTTTTCATTTTTCCTGACTGTAAATATGCAAAAGGCTTCTTTTATGAACGAAATAAAGCAATTCAAGATGAAAATTACAAAATTTTCAATTAATTTAATTATTTCAACCAAAGAAGATGCCTTTTCTACGATAAAAGACATTTTCTTGCAACTTGTCTCGTTTTTCCATAAATCAAATTTGTTTATTTTCAGTGATATTTTTTACGATTATAACCAAAAATATGTATCCTAGCTTAAGGTGGTTCCAAAAAAATTTGTAGATATAATTCAGGCGCAAAATTTTTTAAAATATAATGTTATTGTAGCTTGCGTCAGTCTTCCAAAAAGTTGATTTTTTTTATTTTATTTAAAACGTATTTTTATAACAAATATTATAACAATTTTTTTACCTTCTTTGATTAAAAAACTTTTGTCTTCTCATTTATTTTTCAGATCTTCTGTGAGTTTTCCAAAACTTTAATTTTTTTATGTTTTTGATGTTATTTTTCGCGATTTAAACAAAAACCACTGCCCAATCGAAAAATGGTTCCTGACAAATAAATTAATTTTTTGATTATTTTTTTCCATAGCTTGCCTCGTTTGTCCAAAAACTTAATTTTTTTATTTTTGATTTTGTTTACCATTAAAACATAAACTACGCGTCCTATAAAAAATTGATCAATAAAAAATGTATAGCTCTTTTTTGGGTTAACAAATTTTATCTCATTATTTTTTTCGTAGCTTGTGTCGTTTGTCCAAAAATTCAACTTTTATTTTCAATGCTGTTTTTTAAGAATAAAACAAAAACTACGCCAAATGGAATTTTTGATTTTTTATTACTTTTTTGTCCAATCAAAATTTGAATTTTCGATTATTCAAGGAAATTCATAAAAGTTATTATGATAATCTTTTAGGGAGTTCAAAAAGGAATGTTTTCCTCTTCTTGACTTTTTTTCATATTGCACGTTGTTTGGCTCTAAATTTTAATTTTCGTTTTTTTTTAAATTTTGTAAATACTTTAACTCTGGTATTTTTTAAAAAGAAATTCAGATAAATTTTTCATATTTTTGATTGCTATCAATTTCCGTTCCTAGAATTTTCAAAACCTAAAATAAAATGGTCCTAAAAATTTTGAAAATGCTTCAACTTTTTGAATTTGTATCCAAAATGGCTGGCTAACGAACTTGATCTTAAGTTTAGGACACCTGAAGAGTATAAGGCCAATCCTATATGTCAATTTTTTCGAAACTTATTATGCTCACAGACTAAAAATCTACAGGCACACACAAACACACACATAGACATATTCGCGAAAACCTGTTTTTTGGATTCAGAGGGTCTCACAACGTGGATATTTGACAAAAACGCAATGGCAGGGGGAGGGGGTGTCAAATTTTACACAAATATAATACCTTCTCTGATAAGAATGTAAAAAGATGGATTTTCAACAAAACAATACAATTTTCAACAAAATAATTGAACTTTGAACGATATAATTTTTTAATAAGAAAACTAAAAAGATGAATTTTTAACCAAATGGTCGAATTTTTAAACAAAAATGATTAAACTTTAATCCAAACAGTTGAATTTTCCTTAATTTATTGAATTTTTTAGAAGATAGTTGAATTTTCATCAAACAAAAAGGAACTTTTAATCCAAAGAGATTTTTCTGTTCAAATAGATTAATTTTCACCAAAGCAGTTGAATTTTCGACCAAAAAGATTACCTTTGAAAAAAAAACTTGAGTTTGTGATAAAATAGTCAAAATTTTGAAAAATAGTTGAATTATCAGAAAAAGAATTAATTTTTAACCAAATTGTTGCATTTACAACAAAATTGTTAAACTATGTTATTTTTAATACCACGTGAATAATTATTTTTCAATATATTTTGCTTACGTTACTCAGTGAGCTGATACTTCTGTTATTATTGCAGTTGTTTTTATCTCCCTTTCCTCTCTATATTGGGATGATAATCGACTTTTTTCCAGTTATCTGGAAATTCCCCCACCTCAAAACATAAATTTATCAACTCACACAGCCTGTGAGCTATATATTCGCCACAGTATTTAAGCATTGTAGTATTAATACTGTCTACACCTTACTATTTTTTAAGTTCCTAATTATATTCCTAACCTCAGTGACATAAACTTTCAGCTTAATCGGGTTTTCTAATGCATTATGTTCTATGTCGCAGTTCTGTTGTCCTATAGCTTCACCCTCTAATAATTCTTTAAAAGAGTCTTTCAAAGTTTCTACTATCCCGTCTGTATCATACAGCATTTCACCTTTGCTGTTTCTCATGCCGAATAACTCTGTAAAACTACTTCTTTTCATAATAATCATGGCGAAATTCCAAAATAATGTCTTACTTTCTTCAAAATCGATTTGCATTTTCTTCTCTTCTTCTGCTTTCAATTTACCCTTACTTTCTTTATATACTATTTTTACTTTTCTGTTTTTGTCCCCATAATTATTTTGTAGTCTAATTCTCTCTTCATTGCTGAAGCCTGTTATATTCAACTTTCTTTGTATACGCTTCCTTTTTTTAGTTAATGGCTACTCGGATTTCATCATCCCACCACGCATCACCTGTCATTCTTCCTACAAATGCAGTAGCACACACTTCAGTCGCACTCTTAACAATGATTTTCCGGAGCATAGTCCATTTGCGTATGTTTCGTTCTTTTAGTCCTCTTTCTCCCTTGTGCTTCATCGCTTAATAGCTCTCTCAGTCTTTTATCCGCAACAACAAAGTCAATAATGCTGTGGCTGCCGTCTCTGCACCAGGTATACAAGTGGATCATTTTATGCCGAAACCGAGTATTTGTAATAAGCACAACCTTTTATAAACACAGGCTGACCAATGTGTCCCCGTTGCCATTCGTTTTCGGATATCCAAAATTACCTAGCACCCTTTCCGCACCCTTGCGTTGGACTGCAACCCTTCCATTCATATCTCCTGGTAGAATGATTTTTATCCTATGATCACAAGTATCTATAGTATTATTTGAAATGTCCCAGGAGGCGTCTTTTATTTCACTGCTTTCACCATCAACTGGGGCGTAGCACTTTATGATCAATATTCTTCTAATTCCCACCTTTATTCTAAACCACAACAATCTGGGTGATACATATTCTTGATCTTTGAGATGCTACCTTGCTTTTTCATTCATAATCAAACCGACCTCTTGACTACCATGTGATTTACTAACAGGGATTATTTATAGATTTAGGTCTCAAAATTTCTAACTTACGATATGAAACAACTTCAAGTAATGAAAAACCAATCAAGTTTTTAACAACTAGGTGAAAACGTCATGGCCTCTCTGTCCCTAGTTGAGTTTAATAAAAAAGGTATTTAAGGAAATGCTAAGTACAATGTTTGACGAATATTTAATCCCTTTTTTTATACATGTTTAATGTTGTCTCCAGATTTATGTGTCATAGCCGGGCTCTCTAATTATTTATAATAAATTCGTTAATATTATTAAACATTTTAAATAGCTCTTCATCTAAAAAAATAGAATACTTAAACAAAATTAAAGACAACTCACTTTTTCTGTTCAAAAACCTTCAAACTATACCATAAGTGAATGAAATTAATTTTTTTGTCATATAATTTTATTTAGGAACTTGTCACAAAAATATCACGTAATTCACATATATTTTCATTGTTTATCGTGTGCGCGACCGCCAGTATGGGTCAAGCTGAGCACCCACAATTTTATCGATATCCCTTCTTATGTGCAGCAGAAAGTATAAGCCAGCAAATTTAACCGGGACGGTTTTAACATCATGAGCATCGCGAAATTCTTGAGTTGGAATAATATTAGCAGGCAGAAGCTGTATTCCTTGAACGTATCCTGAACCAGAAGTATCTTTCACCTCGTAGTCCAGACCGTCATAAGTGATGTACCATTTTGTGTCGTCAGGATTTAGACGGCATGGATGATCTTAAAAATAAAATAAAGGTTTGCGATTTTTCAAAGATTAAATATTAATCTTTAAGAGCTTTAAACAAATGTTCGAAACCCATTGAATACCATGAAATTGAAAAATAAAATATTTGCAAACTTAAACACTGTAACAGTATCGGGTGAATAGTATCGGATGATAAATCGGGTGACCTAATAAATTTAGCCTTCACTTTGAAATGTGATAGCCCTGTCCAGAATATAGATCAAAATATTTTTCAACATTTTGATGAGCCTACTTGAGCCATTAGGTATCGAAAATTTTTGTATGGTTTTATGAAATAATGAAATAATGAAGATTGTTTAAATTTAAATGGCAATAATAAGAGTTAGAATTGTGTTGATTACTTTTGTAGGATATCAGATCTTTTAACTAATTTTTCTAGTCCCGATTAAGAGTTGCAGTACTGGAATGATATTTTTGTATTTTTCACGTGATAATACAATAGTCACAAACCAAAATTACTACAGTTGCGGTTCATTTAATGCAGAATTTAATATGCTTCTTAAGGGGGTGTTACAAATATTTTTATCTATATTCTGAACGGCGCTATCACCTTTCAAATTCAAGGCCAGTTTTCAATAGGTTACTCGGTTAGTGGTCCGTTACTATATTCTTCGGTGGTGTAATTAGTTATTCCATTCTAGATACAAGCTCAGCTTCTAGAATTCTTTATTACTTTCTAGTTACACCAAAAATCGTATACCATATTCATTTACCTTTCGGTGATTTAACATGCACACGTTGAGAAGGTGGAAGCTTAGCTCCCAAAACTCTTCCGTCTCCTTCTATAAATACCACACATCTTATGTGACCTCTAATAAGAGCACGGGTTACATAGTTGTGATGTTTCCGATATTCAAGATCTGGAAGAATTTGATGTATACCACGCGGCAAAACTAGGTTACATGCCACCGGTGTATAGTTATCGAAATCTAGAGTCACAGCAAATTCCCTTTCCATATAATCTTTGATAATTATTTTTGGGCGTCTGTAAACCTTCTTCAATAAACCTTCTTCATTCGATACCGACGAAGAATTTAATTCTGGGAATAGAAAATAAAGATTTTTGTGATTTTAAAATGATAAAATATCAATCCTCCAAGTCTTTGGAAGTGTACAATTTTAGGTATTCCTCATTTACAGGTGGTTCCGTATCGAAGGTTCCGAATTTGGATTTATTTAATGTTTTTCTTGGAAAGTTGTTTAATTTTCAAAGATTTGCCAAGCTGAAAACAATACTTTTAATTTCCATAATGCGTTAGTAAACTTTGATTAATAAAACGAAGGATTTAAAAAATAACATAGTAAAACAAAAACAAAAGTATCTCTGCGAACGTAATTCATGCTGCAAATACTTGTCTGTTATTATTAACTAGCAAAATTATATATGCGGTGCAGCGCGCGGGAAACATTGCATCACCAATAAATATTATAAAAATATGAAAAAAGATTGCTATTATTCTAATTTCAAATTTTATAGTTTATTACCATAATGGTATTATCTGATAGGAAATTTAAAATAATAAAATTTTGAATGCCTAGATATCACATGGGTTTTTTAAGGCAAATTTTTTTAATTTTTCCACAGATTACCATGGAAAAGAGCTTGTAAAATTGAAAAGCTACTAAAAGAATATTCAGTGCCAATTAATTAGAAGATATGCAATTAAAAATTATGTAGCCTCAAGCGTTCCTATTTTTTATGCAGAATTTTTAATATGTCATTTTGAAGTTGCCAAATTGTCATTGTTCTAAATTAATATAAAGCTTCTAATTTTGAACAAAAGAAATACCATTTTTAATTTTTAGAGTTTAAAAGCTGTGATTTTTTAATTTTAGAGACTATAAAGCCTATGATATAGCATTCATGCATTTAAATTTGAAACTTTGAAATTCGGATGTTTGAATTAAAAAGTGTTTGTCTGTTAGCTGGAAATTACACAACTATTTCTTTCAGACAAGAATTAACATAAGAAAATCAATTCATTTTAGCTTTTAGTTAAAAATATTAAAAGCCTATAATATTGTATCAATGTAAATTAGGGGCGCTATACAATTAAAAGTTGAATTTTCCCATTTTTTTCTCTTAGTGAATTAAGAAAAATAGTTTTAGTGGTGCCGGGCAGTTTTTTAAACTTTAGAATTTTTAAATGTTTGAAATTTATTCTATATGCGTAACAATTGTAGATTTTGTTTCAGGTAGCAAGTGAGAATATACAATTGAGAATAGTGAAAAAATGCCTGCTCAATAAAGGAATTAGTTTTTGATTAAGAAAAAGATTACTTTTTTGCATTCGGCTATATTAACATAAATTTTTAAGAAGTTAAAAAACATTTTGCCTAAAACTGATTCAGTTTAAATCAGAATAACACGAGATCATTTTACATTTTCAAAACGAATTTTTTTACTCATAATTTTAATGAATTCCGCCACATTTTTTATTTTCAAACTTCTATTCCAAACACAAAAATGGTGTGTAAACAAAATACAATCATGGCTTGCTACTCTGATTTAAACTAAATAAAGTTAAGGTAACACAATTTTCAACTCCTCAAAAATCAATTTTAATCCAGCCGAATACAAAAAGGTCATTTTTTCTGTATCAAAAAAAGAATTTCTATATTTTGCAGACAAATTTGTCATTATTTTAAATTTTGTATGCAATTATTTGCAAAAGTTTTAAAAACTTTCTGGCGCGATGATAAATTTTTTTATTTGAAAATTGGTCTAAATCAATCCATAACATATAATTATTTTCAAACGATATAATTTTGAAAGATTTAAAAATTAAACCAATTTCAATTCAAAGTTGTCAAGCATTAAGCGATTTCAGTTTCAAATCATTTAATGTTAAAAGTTTTCAAGATAGCTGACCAAAAAGTAAGATTTAAGGTTTTTGAATTGTTAGTTTCAAATGATTTAAAAGCGAAAAGTTCATAAAACTTTTATAATGCTTGAAATCATTTTGGCTTTTTTATATAATAAACTTCTTGAAATTGAAAAATTTTTATTGTTATACATTTTAGCCGTTTAATTATTTTGACTGAAATTAATATTAGAAGTCAAACATACTGAAGGCTTTTTCTTTAATAAAAAATATTAAGTATAACGTCAAACATATTTATTTTATAACTATTAGTTACCAATTATTTATTTCTGTTCGTTGTACATTTTTGAAGATTTAAAATTCATTTCAAAGAATTTCATATATTATCCATTAAACATATAATTTCCTTTTACTGCGAATGGAATGATGCGAACGAATAAGGATTATTTATTTTTGATTTTTTATACCTAAAATAATGTATAAAATCTAATTTTGAGGCATCTAATGAAAATTTTTCATCTTTTCATTTGAAGATATTAAAAGACTATTTAATTTGGAACATTCTGACTCTTACATTGTTCATATATTGAAGCTTTCTATTATATAGAGATAAAATTGTGTCTATAACTTGAAAGGGTTTACAGCTAGGTTAAACATAAATTCGAAATGGTCTTTCAATAATTTTATTAGTCAAATGATTATTCAGTTAATTTAAAGAATTAACTAAATACCAAAATGTATGATTACTATCTAATTTTCCATTATTACTCAAAAATTTTAAACACTCATTTTTACAATCAACTTATAAAATTTTAGTTCTTACCGACAAGAAATTATCGACGTTTTTCATAGTTTTTCACTGTTATATGAGTGATATGTCTTTTGTGTCAGTATGCGAATAGTTGAAATTTTTTAATTATTATTTAAGCACAAAATGAAATAATGAGAAAAAAGCATCACCACGAACCAACTTCATACTGCGTACACCTGTCGATTATTATGCATATATAATTAGGTACACTTACCATGAAAATTAATTAACACTGAGATGGCAAGGAGTACAGTCCTTATGAGGATCTTCATTTGTTTAAATCTGGGTTTGTAAACTTTTACTGAGAAATCTGGAAAATATTATTCAGCCTTTTTTCTTTATTCACTAAAATTGACAATGTGCAAAGAAATATTGGTGAACCGGGAACAAACCGTAAACATGAAAAACGCGTTTCATATAGACCCTGGAATTTGTTTTTCCTCATAATTTGTGTACAAATTCGTTCTCCTTGATAATGTTACAACATATGTGGAGGTTTCTCCTGTTTGCCTAATTTTTTGTCATAGTCAAAGGGTGTTTGAGCAACGAAAAAAACAAATCTGCGTCGTTTAGCTATTATTATTTAACGATTTCGAAAAAGCCTACAAGGTACTTTCGAACAAATGTTAAATAGGTTTCAAATTTCCTGCGTAAATCCCTTGTTTCAATTTCAGAGCTATATCAAATTTATTATGTCACTCAACATTTTTCACTTTGAGTGAAAAATCTAATTTTTTGGCGCTTACTTTCTTAATCTGGAGATTAGTGAAAGTTCACTAATTACTAATGGAATTTTACTAATCAGAGGAATGTGAACCACCGAAGATTAATAAAAGATTACTAATTCGACAAATCAAAATACTGTCTAATTCAATAGTGGAAAAACCGGAATGTAAAACTTAATTTTTTAAATTCCCTGACTTTTCTCCGATTTTCCTCTGATTTTTCCTTGACCAATTTTTTATTTTCCCTGACTATAGATATGCAAAAATCAGCATTTTATTCTAGTAAAATTTCAAACACAGAATCCTCTATAAGTGAAATAAAGCAATTTAAGATCAAAACTGATTGAATTTTTAACAAAATTGTTAAATTCAAAAACTACTATGATGAATTTTCAACCAAATTAAAAAAAATCGTAAACAAAAGAGAATGAACTACAACCAAAAACAGTTGAACTTTCATTAAATTATGAAATGTTGCCAAAATAGTTGAATTTTCAACCAAGAAAGAGTTTCCAAGAAAATAATAAAATTTTAAAAGAAATATCTGAATTTTCAATCAAGTGCTTGAATTTTTCACCTACAAAGATGAATTTTGAAACAACTAGTCTGATTTTTGAACAAAAAAGATTAAACTTCAACCAAAAATAGTTGTATCGACAACCATGTAGCTGAATTATCAATACAAAAATTAGTTTGTATCCAAATAGTTGCATTTACAACCAAGTAATTTAACTTGAAAGTAAAAAAGACAAATTTTCAACAAAATGGTTGATGTATCATTCAAATAGTTTAATTCAAACCTACGTCTAAAGACTAATTATTAACCAAATGGTCCAATTTTTAATTGAAAGAAATTACGCTTTAACTGAAACGAATTGCATTTGCCACCAAATAGTTAAATTTTCAAACCAAAAAGATGAATTTTGTAGAAGGCAGTTAAATTTTATAAAAAAAAAATTAATCTTCAACAAAATAGTTAAATGTTCTACTGAATAGTTGAATTTTGAACCAAATAATTAATTTTTCAGCATAATGGTTTAATTTTCAACTATATAATTGAATTTAAAACCTAAAAAAAATGAATTCTTAACAAAAAATGTAATGGTTGATATATCAACCCAAAAAGATGAAATTTCTACCAAACGAGATTCATAAGTTATAATAATAATTAAATTTATATTATTCAACATAGATTTGTATATTTTGAATTAAAATTTGCAAAGGAATAGATACATTTTCAACTAAAAATGATCGATTATCAATCGAATTAAAAAAAACTGACCCCATTAAAACGAGTTTTCATAAAAAAGACAAATGTTCAACCGAAGATGTGAATTTCTCGAAAATAGTACCAGCTTGAGATACAGAAATAAATATGATATATATTTGATATAATAGTGTTGAACATAGTGTAGAAAAGTTCATATTTTGGACAAAATCGAGTGCGAAGCACGAGACACGTGATGAGAATGTGCCCGCCCAGCGGGCAGATTTTTTTTTATTTATTTAAGGAAAAATAATTTAATATACGTGTAAAATGCTTTCTATCATAAAAGATAAATGTAAAATTTGTTTTAAAAACTGTTCAGTAAAGAAGGAACCAGTAATAGGTGTTTCGTTTATAAGATTTCTTATTAAAACTCAAAATAATAATTTATCAAAATCAAAAATCACTTTTTAGACGATGATACTCAGATATCGATATATTCAGAGAACATAAATAATTCACTTAATGTTGAAGTAAATTTGTATAAACAAACAATTAATTATGTCGTTTTACAGTGGAAATTTAAAAAAAACTGGAACTGCTATGATTTATTTTAAAAAATGACAGTCTGTGTCTAGAAACTTTTAATAATTAACAAGCATTATTATTACTAATAATTTCAAGAACAAATTTCCAATTTTGCTATTTCACTCAGAGACAGATTTGTTATTTTTCTCTAAACCGTAGTATCTTTCGTTCAAAAAGTAATTTAAGATTTGAGTCATTAAAAATTTTCATTGTTGATACAAATCTTTCTTAACAAAACACCTCTTTTGTGCTTTTCCTTACAATTTCTCTGTCTAGACAAAAATTACATCAAACTATTACTGTTTTGAGGATAACTGAGTAGGTGCATAAGTATCTAAATGAAAGGGCTCTGGGAGGGAGTGGGGAGATAAAATGTTCTATTAGTTACGAAACTAATACGAAATTAAAAGAAAATTTTGTTTTGAAGCGTAATTGCTAAGATCTAGTTTTTAAAAATGATATATAACTGATTACGCAACGTAACCTTCAAATCATTTCAGACTCTCTAAGGTGTACATACATGGTAAGTCTATACTGCTCTTTTGCCTTCAAAGAAAAAAAAACAACAAATTTATGACATACAAACATCTCAGAATAGTAAACATCTTCTCTCCAAGAAACCTTACGAATAGTGAATTAATATCAAAGGGCAAATGAGATATCAACTTGTATGTCTATACTGAAAATTTGTTAGGAAAAATTTAAATCATTTTAAAGAATATTTAGAAGGTTTAGAAGGTGTAGAGATTCATAAAATTATTTGAAAGATAACAAGATTTCGAGAAAATTTTAATGAAATGCCTCGTTTTGAAGATTGCGAAGACAATATTAGAAGCTTTTTAGGAATGTTGAAAGGTCTTAAGAGAAGAAATAAATTTCACGTAAGATTTCTAGTGAAGGTGTGTAAAAATGTAGAAAAGAAATCTCCGAAATTTTAAGAACATTTTTTCAATTTTGATAGATTTTCCAAAATTTCAATAGAAATTCATATCAAAACGCCGTTGAGGAACTTCTTGTAAATTAAAAACAGAAAAGTTTCTAGTAAATAAAATTCATTTTTTAATTTTTAAATTTATTGTAAGGTTTAATATCTAATTTGAATTTGAAAAAAATCCTCGAATCTGCGATTTTTTTCCATCTTTTCTCCCATTGCCTTGCCTTCATCTCTTTCTCTATTTCCACCCACACTCTACCTCTCGCTTGCGTACCACATTTAAACCTATTTTCATATCTTTCATCCACCCATTTGAACGTCTCACGTTACCCCTGCCCTCCCCATCTTAAAAATCTGTCATGCAAACTTTCCACCGTCTCATGTTGGTTCCATTCCTAAATTTCCACTCCATAGCTTGACACTGACCGTAGTAACACATCAAATATCCACACTTTCATCTTCACGTCGTCATTGAACCTTCTTTTTCCTAAACCTCATACTTGTTTCATTTGTTCACTCGCGCATTCTAATCTCTTTCTCACCTGCAGCTCGATTTCTCCTCTCGTTTCGAACCAAATTCTAGGTAGTAGAACTTATCCACCAACTCCACCAACACGTCACCAACTCCACCATCACGCTATTTATCTTCCATTCGTACTCTACTTTACCCTTTTTATTTTTAAAGTACATAATCTCACTTTTGTTAACATCTACTGTTGAACCCTTCTCTCTCATATAGTTCTCGAACACTCTCATCAACAGATTCTCACCTCTTTCATGGCTATCCATAACACCCTTCTATTAACTGAGTCAATAGCTGCCTTGAAATCTACAAACAGCACGACTAATTAACCCTTCTTACTCTCTAGGTTCCTATGGACTAGATAGTTAAGCACGCAGATGTTATCTGTGGTTCACATCCCTTCTATAAAACCCGTTTCTCAGAGTGATATACTTCCCTTTTCTTCCACCTGCCTTTCCAACTGCCTTCTTAACACTTCCCCATAAATTTTATATCCCAACGACATGAGTGTGATACCTGTATATTCATTATTCATCCACCCGTTTGCTCTCTCCTTTTTTATACAGCTGCACTAAGAGCCCTGTCTTGCATTGTTTCCGGCCACCCTTCTCCTTTCTATACCGTGCTAAAAATCCTCTAAATCTCTTCTCTCACTTCTAATCTTTCATATTTCAGTGCTTCATTTTCCAAAGTCATCTCGTCCTTATCTACCACGTTTCTTCCTTCCACTGTTACATTTTTTTCCACACCTTCTAACAGCCCCTTAAAGAGCTGGGTTCACTCTTTTATTCCTATTTATTTATTCGTGCCCTTTCTTCCTCCTCTCTCCCTGTTTGTCACTTTCTATTCCCTCCCTTCCTGCATCGCCTTTTCTACCTCTTCCATGTACCCTTCTTTTTGCTTGTGTCTTTTCTTCTTCATCCTTTTTTCGTGCTCTCTCTTTCTCCTGTTGAGTTCTCCTTTTTTCATTTCTTCTTTCCTCCATTTTCTTACACTCTTCTTCATTCTATTTTTACTTGCCCTGAATTCATCGTTCCAGCAACCTCCCATTAACCCGTCTTCTTCTTCTCTCGGTCTCAGCTCTTCCCTTACCTTATCAGATACTCCTTTGAGTTTTTCTAGCAGCGTGTCTACTCCCTTCTTTTCAAACTCTTCATCTCCACGTTTCCTTTCATTTCTAAATTCTCTTAATTTATCCTTCCCACAACTGCCCATTTCCAATTTCTTTTCCCTTATGCTTTCCCTCTTTCCCCCACTGCGCGTTAGGCCACCATATCTCATTATCGCGATCACCTGAAATTTTCTCAGCCTATCGCGTTGCCAACTCCCATTCTAACCATTAGCCGCGTACGTATATTCCTCTTCGTCATCTCTTCTTGAATTGCCGATACAAATAAACTATCCCGCCTCTTCCAAGAACTCAAGTAGCCTTTCACTCTCCCGATCCGTTTTCTTGGGTTTCATGTTTTTTATGAACTCCTTCTTTTTTTCATCCCTTACCTCTTTCCCTCTTTCGCCGGTCCAGAGCAGCCACTCCTCTTGTTCGTCTTCAAATTTTCTTATTGTTCTCCATCCTCTCTCTTCACCTCGTTTCCTGTACACGCATGCTACCTTCAGAACAAAGTTTCCTATTTCTAACTTTCTAACCATTGTTCCCTTCTTTACTTCTACATGCTCTTCCTTTTCTTCCATTACCATCAGTTCCTTTCTATCCTCTGACACCATGCCACCTATTACTCTCCCTTTTACGTGCTTCTTCCTCGCTGCTTGCATCTTCCGCTCATATACTTGCCGTAATATTCTTTTCATTGCCTTTCACTCATTTTCATCCACTAAACTGATTTAAAAAAAATATATAATAATTTCCAACCAAAGAAATGATTTTATAATAAAAAAAGGCAATTTTTTAACCAAGCAGATTGATTTTATACACAAAAGTCAAAATTTGAATAAAATGCATAAATTAATCACAATGGTTAAATTAAAATTGAAGAGGACAAATTAAAAAATATAAAATGTTTTCTCTAAAGTTTCGTGAAGGGTTATAATCTCATTTTGAATCACACTTTTCTGAAACTCACTCATTTTTATCCAATATTTAAAAGTAATAACTTAAAAATCAATGATAAAAAATTGCAATGCGAGGAAACAACTTTATGTTCAAGAGAATTTTATGAGATTTGAAATTGACGTCGAAATGGACATATACTAATAAAGTGTCACATTGACCCAATAAAAAGTGTTGCAAAATTATACTAGTGAATCGTGACCATCTCAAGTGGATATAATTATAAGGCTTCTTTGTTCATTATATTCAAATGAATTATTGTTTTAACCTCAAAATATACTGTAGTCTATTTCATTTAGGTATTCTGTTTTTCCTGTTAAATTCAAAAATTAAGATGGTCAGGGGGCAAAATTTTTAATAACTTTACAAGAACTTTAAGATACTTTTTTAAGTAGCGTGAGTGCAACGCGTTAATATTTTGTTAGTGTAGTGTACTTGTAACGAGTTACTTCGAAAAAGTTACTTACCCGAAACAGATTGGTCGGCTGGTTGACTTGATGCACTTAAAAAAGAAGGTTGGTTATGCCTAGCAATCGTCGATGTTGGCTGCAGAAGACCTCTAGGTGAATCAGTTCCCGAAACTAATTCAGTGAAAACAAGGAGAAATGTATGAGTTTTTCATTCTGAATACCGAAACTAAGAAAAGCGTGCTACAAAAATTGCAGTTTTATTTATTCAAGCTCATGTATATGGCTGAGCTCATATATATGTATTGTGACTCTGTAGTTCTGCAGCGCACAAAAGTAAATCGTTAACATAAAATGAATGGATCTCTTGCACTTCAGGTACTGCACGATACTTCAGATCTCGTCTCATTAATATTTTCATAACCTCATTTAGACTGTTGCGTTTCGAATACAATTTTTTATTGCATGTAGGATTTAAATAGTTACGCCATGACCCGGCATGTTTCACTGCTGCTAACCTAACATCTAAACCATCTTCAGATCAATCTCTGAGGAGATGCCGTGAGCCTGAGTTACTCCAGGCTATCGTCGGACTTCCACAGACGTATATTCTCGCATCCAGGAGACGAGAAGATTTTGTTTTTGGTATCCGCTATACGTGAGGCAGCTCAATAGTTCAGGCCCGTCCTTCATACTGTATCATATAGTTAGTAGACCAATATTAATTTCGTATGCTACTGATGAGCCTACTATTTATTGATGTATATGAATCGTGTACGAAGAGTAAGGGCTACGAATAAAACTTAAACGTTTAAAGGCGAGCATTGAAAAATAGTTAATCTTTAAAAACCGAAAGTAGCGGAAATTGGATTTTTTTGTCAATTTCGAGAATTGGGGTGGTGAAACTTATAGTAACTGTTGGAAAAGTTCAAGTTACTTCTTTGAGTAACGCAGCTGCCTAGGGCTCGCGTCTGTTGTATATCGAGCTTTGCGATTAATATAACAGAAATTTGGTGATTGAGAATTCTCTTCTGTTAAAACTTCTTCGGCTACAACGAAAATATTCTCATCACATGACTCACAGAGAAAAAGGACAAAATTTGATTTTCGACCTAATTTTCGTAGAAAATGTCATTATGAATCATTTTATTCTCGTGCTATTTTTCAAAAATCTCAATATTATCTGTTATGTTTCACGATCAGAACAATTGTTCTTTTCTTTCATGCCTTAGAAACGTATGTTGAAGCTTAAACAGACGGAAAGGCATAAAAATCTGAAGAAGTTACTTACCAAACATAGGTTGGTCGACTGGTTGTCTTGGTTCACTTGAAGAAGGTTGGTTACTCCTACGAATAGGCGATGTTGGCTCCCCTAGACCTATAGGTGAATTGGATTTCGAACTCTTTTCTGTAAAAACAAGCAGAAGTGTATGCATTTTTCATTTTGAATACTCTTAACAAGGAAACATTGCTACATTAGTTGCAGTATCGTTTATTCGAGCTTCCTTATTGCGAAGCTGCAGTGCTGCAGCGCACAACAGAAAATCTTAGAAATAAAATAAATTGAGCTCTAGCACTTCAGGGACCAAATGATGCTCGGTATGTACCGTCTTCTTGGAATGAACGTCATCGATGAACAATGGAGAACTGCGGGAACTGGAGAACTTGAGGATATTTGACTCTGGACGTAAAAAAGTTACTTACTCAATATAGGTTGCTCAAATGGTTCGCTCGGTTCACTTGAAGAAGGCTGGTTACGCCTACGAACGCGCCAATTCGGAGGACGTGAATTGCCTCGAGAACCTAATTCTGTGAAAACAAGAACAGATGGTAAGGGTGAAGTAAACTGTAGCGTACGGTCTAGCATACCCTGAGGTAGACCGAGTAAGGAATGTTGGGAATGTGTGAATGAGATCCTGAACCGAAAATACATAAAAAGACATAAAAACACAAGGACTTGCGGTAGTAAATGTATGGACGTGAGTAAAGCTAAAGTAGTATGCCAGGTCAGGAAATTAGGAGGAGAATAACTTTATGGGAAAATGCATGATAAAGATTGTTAATGGAGCAAGAAACGTCTGATACGAAAGACCCTGCATACAAGTGAACCCGCGTGAACAACTTTACGTAATGACTTTGCGAAGCTCTTCACCTGGGGTGCTTACTGGAAAGATTGATCAGCGACCTAGGCCAGAGAAGTGTTATGGAACAAACGCGTTATTTGAATACACAACATGTACCTGTAACGGAGTCAAAAAAAAAGTTGCCCACCCGACACAGATTGTTCCGCTGATTCGCTTGGTTCATCCGAAGAAAGTTGGTTACGCTCACCAAAAGGCAATATCGGCAGCCCACGACTTCCGGATGAGCCGGCTGGTGAACTCAGTTCTGCAAAAAAAATTTATAATTGTATGAATTTTTTTTTTCTTCTACTTACTCTGAGAAAAGTGCGATGCAGAAGTTGCAGTTTCGTTTACTCAAACTTATATATTGTGACGCTGTAGATTTTGCAATGCCCAAAAAACAATGGTCAACATGAAATTAATAGTTCTTTGGCACTGCAGGGACCGCATGATACTTCACAGTTCGATTAGTTAATATTTCCGTACCTGAGTTAGGCTAATTCGCTTCGACTTCCATTCCAATTGTGTGCACCGCTTTTTGAATGAGCAGTTACGTTATGACGCGCTCCATATCCGTAGCATCAATGTTTCTGTTCCATTCAATTTCACAAGCGTCTATTGAAGGTGAAGGGCATTTCAATCAATTTTTTTGAATCTACATTTACATTTGCCTTATCTAAAGTTCTTGAAAAAATTGTACACAAACAGTTTGTTACTTTTCTCGAGATTAATAATCTTCTCGATGTATACCAAACGGGCTTCTGAAAAGGTCATAGTACGCAGACTGCATTACTCAAAAGAACAACAGACATTAAACAAGCTATTGATTATCGTGAAAGAACCTTATTGGTCTTTTTTGACTTCAGTAAAGCGTTAGACTTAGTAGATCAAAGCATTCTTCTCCGTAAGTTAAAAGAAATTGGTTGCCACGATGCAGGCTTATCCTGTTTTAATTCCTATCTTTCAAATATACAACCAGCTGTTATAAATCCTTATAACAATAAAATACTGAACTGATTTCCAATAACTTCAGGAGTGCCCCATTAATCTGTACTAGGGTCCCTACTGTTTTTAATTTTCTTAATTCATCTGCAAACTTTTTCTACGCATACTACACCATATTATATATGCTGATGATCTACAAGTCTATATTGATTGCTTTCCCTCTGAAATATTTAGGTAATTACCACTATAAATGAGTTAATCACCCTGCTTGTCTTATGAGTAAATCAGAATAAGTTGAAGATAAATGCCACTAAAACAAAGGCCATGGTCCTCGGTAACGCTATTTTTTTTAAAAATATCGATCTCAATTCTCTTCCACCACTAATGCTAAATGACACAGTAATACAATATACTACCTCTTCTAGTAGTCTGGGTGTTATATTGAATCCTTCTCTCAATTAAAAAGAACATATATACGGTATAGTTAATAAAATAAATGGGACATTATATCCTCTTGAAGTTAATAGTAAATTTCTGGATAGGTCATTTCGCATATAATCGATTTCTGCTCTAATCTTTCCATTACTAGATTATTGTTGCTGAGTGTATGATGAAATTTCACTTGGGAAAGACATTATGTTACAACGAGCACCTCTACCTTGCGTGCGCTTTTGGTTCGATCTGCTTAAAGATTCCTCTATTTTATCGTACTTGAACTCACTTGGCGGGTTACGAGCAAAAACTGGGCGCCAATACTTTATGGCCACAAATCTATATAGTATGCTAACAACAGGTAGTCCTTCCTATCTTAGAGAGCTGTTTATATATTTAGATGATGTTAGGCTTCAAACTACAAGCTAAGATGAAAATTTGCTTTACATTAATCCTTGTAGAACTTTTGTGTAAAATAACTCTTTTCTATATCTTCAGCGTTATTCTGGAATTCTCTTCCGAAAAATATTCGTAATGCGGGAATTCGACGACTTTTGAATGCTGCGAATGCTGCGACTATATGTACATTACACTGAAATTCAATTCAATTCAATGCAATGCAATACATTTCAATGCAATTCAATTGTCAACAGTCATTTGGATCCTATATGCTGAATTTCAAAATTTTGACTTTGGATGCATGGTCGTAAAATATTATAAGCCCTGAATATGAAGCTTTACATATTTGTATTTGAAATTCAAATTCATGAAAGTGTCGATTTAAATTTATGTATTTAATTTTTTAAGATTTGAAGTAATAAATTCGTCCCGCAAAGTCACTTATTTGAGCGTATACAATATAATTTTAGTAACTGTTTACATAATTGAAAACAGAAAAAAAATCTTTGTAAATCTGGGGGGACCTCGAGGATTTCATGTTTGAACAAATAATTAGAACTTCTTGATTCCGAAAATCAAATACCACTTTTCCACTTCTACCGATTTCCAAAACGGCAGAATGTGAAGAAGTTGCCTTTTGTTATTTGAAGAAACAAGGTCTAATCACAATAAAAATATTATATCTACACAGTACTCTGTGGTTAAAAAAAACTTATTTCATGTTTATGCATTATATTATAAAGAAGCTTCCTCAAGTTATTCCATATATACAACAAGTTGGTAATGGAGACTACTTTTCTCATTAAAAACCATATAAAAATATAGTACTATAACTTGAACAGAGAAAATTTGCTTGAATCGATTAAAATGTCGAATTCATAATATGCTCGGTATTTTTATGAATTTAGGCAAATTTAGTTGATTTCAATTCATTTATTCTATTTTTGAGGATTTTTAATAACAAAATAGTCTTGCGTGGTCACTCATATTATCGTTGCGATACAGAACAGAAAATTATTTTAAATTGAACTTTGGCTTGTATGAAGCTTTCCAGGTACAACGACTTGACATATCTTTTCATAGGTAATATAGCACACTACGAATGAAACAATATTGTTAATTTAAACTTTTTGTATATCTCATGTAATTGTGTGTAATATATACTGTGAAATGTATTGAGAAATTCAAATTGAAGATAAAGTTTGAAATTGCAGTTTCAGAATAAATAAAAGATTAAATTATGAATCAACGATCACGCCTTTCAGGCGATCTTTTTACGGAGCAACATTTTAATGTTCAAAATAATATTTCCAGCTAATTACTACTCCGATTGACTTATTTTCACGCTATAAACTTTCTTTGTCCAAAATTATTTTCCATCCAAAGAAAAATTGATCAAGGAATTTTTTTTTAATTTGGACAAAAATAACTAATAATTTCACTGCCGCTATTTTGTTGGAAAAAAATTAAATTAGACATTAACGAATTTTCTATCAGAAACAAAGTCAATAGGAGTTGTAGTTAGAAAACGTATTTGGAACTTTCTTCAATTTTGCTGCGCGTAGAAGGAGCCTAATAATAATTTTAATAAATAAAGAATAAAAAAACCCCACATTTTCACACAGACCTTTTGAAATTAAGGTCCAAGCATCGAGAATTGTGATATAATTATTATGAATTCTCTTTTGTTGAAACTCCTTCGGCCCTAACGAACACATCCCCATCACGTAGCTCGTGCTTTGCACTCGACTTTGTCCAAAATGTGAACTTTTCTACATTATGTTTAACACTATTATATCAAATGTATATAACATTTATTTCTGTACGTCAGCCTAGTATTTCTTATTCAGATATTGCAAAATGAAGTACAAATTTTATCCATCATGATTACTTTAATTTTTTATTTTTCATTATACTTTATTCTCAGCTACTTTGAAAAATGTATCATTTCAATCAATTTATTATAAGAAAATTCAAATTAGAAAATTCTTTTGAAAGATATCGCGTCGTCAGATAACAGACAGACCGGCAGACAGACATTTTCGTGAAGAATCTTTCTTCTGACTCAGGGGGTCTTAAAACGTCAAGAACTGACAAAAACTGGATAGGTCCAAAATCACATGAATCTAAGACATTCCTTCATGAATGATGAGAATGTAAAAATTCAAATTTTCTTGCTAAACTATGGGTGCTTATTGAAAAATGGTGACAAGCAATTTTGTAGGTTTATTTGAGACACGAAATTTTTCTATTGCACATTTCACCGTCTTTTGCGTTTTTCAGCTACAAATTTGAATTAAAAATTTTCTAATGGCATTTTCAAAGTTTGAAACAAAAACTATTGTTTTTTATGACAGATAGCTAATAGCAATTTTGTAAATTCTTCAAAAGCGAATGATTTTGGTTTCTTGGCTTTCTTCTGTATCTTGCGTATTTTGGTGGGAAAGTTCAATTATTTCATTTCACATTTTGATTTTTCATAGCTAAGACCATTGGTATTGGCAGAGAAGGCTGACTAACGAAGTTGACCTGTTTTTTACCATAAACCAGTGCGCGGAAGGAAATTCAAATGAGAAAATTCTTTTGAAAGTTATCGCGTCGTCAGACAACAGACAGACAGACATGTTTGCAAAAAAAAATTATTTTTTGCTCAGGTCTCGAAACGTCGAAAATTGACAAAAACGGCATGAATCGCACGCATGCGAGTACTTAGCGTCGCATGATTCTTATTTCGTTTTTTTTTTCATAATATATTATTAATAATATATCCGGCAACGCTCCTTATTAATTTCCCATACTATAAAATGAGAGAATGTTTTGAAGCAATGTACCAAAAATAAAAATAATCAAGGAAATAGTAATTTCTTTCACATTTCAAAGTATTTTTACCTGCTGTGCATATATTCAGAAAATATTCATGAAATTTGTTGTTTCATTGTAGTTCCATGTCTTGTCGCGCAAGCTTCAGGAACGTGCAAAAATCATATCCATAACAAATACATTACCTGATCTCTCAGATTTGTATATACATACTCTTTTCGGTTACCCATAATTTATAAAAAATCAGGCTGGCTGTAGAATGTTTCATTTTCGAAATTCTCATTGTATAAAATTTTTTTCGTTTTTTTTTTTATTAGACGCATAGACAACTAGAAAAGTACAATAAAAAATCGCGATTTTGCAAGAATTTCAACTTTATGGATACAATCAGAAGGCAATAATATCACAAATATTGCAAATTGCACTTTTTATGTACATTTCTGGAAATTCTACGATAAAATATCAAATTTATGCAAATGCATTAAATTGGTTGAAGTTTTATTGAACGTTCCCCAAGGGGCGATTAAAATTTAATTCATAAATAGTTAATAGCAAGTGTTACTCCTTTCCATTTTCTCTAAAACCGAGCTTTTTCAATCTAGAACCTTATTTTATTTTTAAAATCGCCGAGGCGCGGGTTAATGTTAACAGGAAACATATTAAAAAAAAATTTCTTAGTGTCGATAAGATAGAAAAAAAACATTAAAACATGAAGCTATTTATGAGTGCATGGATGTCCGGTACCAGGCGCTATGTTGGTATCCGGTAGATTGCTTCGATTGGTTACACGGCAATGGGTGGGGTCTGTCGGACAGCAGCATCATGTACGGCATTCGACTTAGTACATTTCTTATTTTCTTGAGATGTACATTTCCAGGAATAAAATAAGCCGCTTCAATGATGAATAATAAATCTTAAATTATAATTGTTATCTGCAAAGAATGAAGATCGAAACACCAACTTAGTTTCTTCATATGTACAATAAACAATTGAATATTGAACTATTGATAAGAATAAGTACATACTACAAAATTTATTTCAAATTGGTTTTCGAATATTTTATTTAGCACATTAGGGTCCATCACTTATTTTTTTATAATTCTGGAGAACACTATCCTTGTCGCCGTGAATGCCCTTTTCTGGAAATTTTTCCAGTACATATTTAAAGTATCAAAAGTTATTAGTCGTTTCTCTTAAGAATTTTTCATCCAAAGTTTACTTTTTATCTTTAAATGTCATAAAACATGATTTGAAAGTAAATATACATGAAAAGATAAAATCGGAAACACCAAATACCTCATTTTCAATAAAAAATTACGTATTCAAGCGCGTAAAAAAGTTACACTTATATTCTGCTTCCAAATTATATATTTCTCTTTGAGGTTATACTTCGTGATGTTATGCCCGGCACCGGACATCTACACAGAGCCTTATAAATATTCCTCATTCGGCAAAAAATTTGATGAGAAACTAATAAAGTAGACAAAATAAACATATGGTTGACCTTATTATACTTACCAACAAAACCCAGATATATCAAAATTTTCACAATTAAAATGCAGCAGGCAATCTCCATTTTACCTTTCATCACTAAATAGATCTCACGAAGGTTGACTGAGATATACGGAATTTTCTCTTTTTGTATATATACTAAGGTCATGAGGCTGCGCAGGCGTCGCACCATGGTAAAGTGCGTGAATATATATATATATATATATATATATGTATGTGGATCTGCATCAGTTCATACTCGTATAAAATAGACTCTTTAGAGTCTACTAATCACTATAACACTGAGGCGTCCCATTTATGTCCCTCCGTCCCTCCCACCGCACCTTGTGACAACAGCAAGTTGATATAATCACTGGTCACACCTGAGATATTTAACGGATTTCCGCTTCCATAAACATCGAATTAATTGTCGAGAATTTTTTTCAGATTTTTCTGTTTGTGTTTAAGTGACGCATTGTCTAATCTGACGTTTAAAAAATTATTTTGTTTATGCTCTATCTTATGTCTTGATAAGATCTGGTCTAGTCCAGATCAGCTAATCAGTTTTTCGTGAGACAAAAAGTGAAACAGTCATTTTTTCAATCATCTAATAAAAAGCTAGCGGTGGACAAATTGATATTCAGAAGCGATTTCTCAACCGATTTGAACGTCTTTTTGTCTAAATTGAACCTAATAAATTTAGGCCTAATCCGATATAGTTGATTTTGCAGAATGTTTTTTTTTATTTAATTAATAACATTAATGTTTTTTTTTGTTTTGTTAGAAGAGTACCAGTTCACAAAAAGTACTTGGATCCATTCCGAAATACCTAGAATCAATGACGCAACTATCCAGAAACGCTGTCCAGGTTTGGTGATTTTTTAAAAATTTATTGAAATGGTTATAAACAAATAAGTGAGTGAGAATGGATTCCTGGAGATTAGCAGTGATTCGTCAATAGATTCGTACAAAATTTGACCAAATTATAGAAAATTAACCATTTTTAATTGAATTCATGAAAGATAATAAATGATTTGTTATTTTATAAACAGATTTCATAAGCAATTATCCACCGCAGATATTTATGATGAAATGAATTAAGTTTATTCTACAGAATCAGCCAAAAATTATACGGAAATGTCAGTTACTTATCAGGTAACGTCATTCAATAACAATTGATGATTGTTTAAACAAAATCAATCAACAAATGCACTATCTGGCTTCTTTAAGAGGTAAAAACGTGTTTTTGTCAACGTAATTCAGTGTAAATAACTAATTTTAAACAACTTTTATTGTTAACAACAGTTTTCAAAACAAATTTGTAACATTTTAAGCATTTTTAAGGCGCGTCTATTTTTTTCGAATTGAGGGGAAAACAAAAAAAATTCATTTCGAATCAAAAGCAGTTGAATTTATTCAGAAAAGACGAATTTTCAACAAAATAGTTGAATCCTCAACCAAAAAAGATTAATTTTCCAGCAGCTGGATTTTCAATCGAAATAGAAGAATTTTCTACAAAATAGTTTAATTTTCAACTTGAAAATATAAATTTTCAAAGAACAAAATCATTCAGAAACAAATTGTTTAATTTTCAATAAAATAGATGAGTTTTCTACTAGTGAAATTAATTTTTTGCCAGGGAGATTGATTTTCTACAAAAAGTCGAATTTCAGATGAAATATTTACATTTTCAACAAGAGATCAATTTTCAAAATAATTCATCAATCTTAAAACCAGAAAAAATGAATCTTCAGTATAATAGTTGCATCTTCAACGACAACCAATTGATT
>JAABKJ010007545.1:257447029-257488544 GCA_011634705.1 Andricus grossulariae | reverse complement strand
TTTTTCAGCTAAAATTAATTATTGTCAACCAAAAAAAAAAAAAAAAATTGAGGAAGTTTTCAACTTTCAAAAAAGAAGTTGAATTTTAAACGTAAAAATATGAATTTTCAGCGAAAAATGTATTAATTGATATTTCAACGAAAAAGATTTAATTTAAAATTAAAATTAATATAATTAAACAAATAAAATTAATTTTCATAAAAAAAACTTTAATCTGTAGGTACCATATTTGGAAGATTTCACATAGAAAATTATTGCATTTTGAACAAAAATAGTTGAAAATTCCACCAAGAAAAATTGATTTTTTACAAAAAAATATTAATTTTCAAGAAAATACCTACATTTTCAACCAAATAGTTACATTTTCATCCAAACTGATTTTTAACCAGAATAAAGAATCTTCAACCAAAAAAGAATTTGATTTTAATCATTTCTTTTTATATAAATCTTAATAAACACAAACTAAAGAGTGCCGCAAAGAATCTTTCAAAGTTTTTAATAAAAAATAGTATTTTGATAAGGAGCTTTCGAGAAATGTCATTATAAAAAAAAAATTTCAAAATTTAAGTATCTTTAAAATATAAATCTTGAAAACTGAATGATTGGGAATTATGAATTTTCAAAATACAAACATTTTTAATCACAACTCTCCAAAACTTCTAGAAATTCGAATTGTAAATCTTTAAAATTTTAGTTTTTAATTTTAAAAATTTACAATTGAAAATTATGTAAGTCTGAAGTTTTGCAAATTAAAATTTGTAATTTTGATCATTCACGATCGATTTTTTTTTAATTTGGAAGATTTAAAAATAAAAACTTGACTTTCGATCTTCAAAATCATCGTAATTAAAGAATTTTTATTTATACGTCTTTGAAATCAAGGAGCTTTTAATTTTAAATTTTCAAAATTGCGGAACTTTGAACTGTAAGTCTTTAAAATTGGAGACTTTTTTATTTTGAAAATTTTCAAATAAAAAATTATGCAAGTTTTAAATTGTGCAATTAAAAATGCTGTGATTTTTTGATTTTCATTCCAAATTTGGTTAATTTTAATTATTTGGAATTTGAAACTTGACTATTAATTTTCAAAGTAATCAAAATATAATCATATTTAGTCATTCATTTTTTAAATTGAAGATTTGCAAATTTTTAATCTTGAAAATAGAATTATTTCAAAGAAAATTTAACGTTCCATCATTTGAAATGAAACAAATTAAAAACTATGAACATTTAAAATTAAACAAGTCAGCGAATTTTCAATTAGGAACATCTTTAAATTAACTTATTAATTTATTTCCGATGTAGCTTTTTTAATTTTTATTATTTATAATCATAAACCTATAATTAAAAACAAATTACGTTTTGTATCATTGAAAAAATACCATTATTTTTTTCAACGCGAAAAAATGTTTGAACTTCACTACAAAATAGTTTAATAATATAAAATAAGCATCATTAGAGTTGTGAAATTTTTTTTTTCATTTTGAAAAAGTGAAAATAAGTTTTTTGATGCAAAAAAATATGTAGAAGTGTTTTTTTTTCTATTTGAAATATGTCGGCGTTCCATTAACAAAATCCAAAAAAACATAATTATTTTTTATGATATCAAAAAAAAATTCTATTTTGATCAAAAATTATATGTTCTGAAATATGATACAATATTATTGTTTGGTATCGAAAAATGTACACATGGAAACTTCACAATAATTTTTTCACTACCAAAAAAGCCCTCTGTGTTGGCTAAAAGTGGTATCCAAAAAATAAAAAAAAAATAAATAAAAAACACGCAGAAGTTATTCTAATAGGATACCATAACTCATTAAGAGTATCATTTTTTGGTAGTGTAAAAACTTTGTAATCATAGTGCAAAAATCAGATCAATGAAAGTCACTTAACGAAGGGGGAGGAGGAGTCATAATATCGACCAAAAATTCACGTGAGGGGAACGGTTGAGGGGAACTTATGCTTGAAAAAATGAGGGGAAGTGAGGGGAAGTGTGAGGAGTAAATGTAGGAGAAATTGATAGAAGAGAAGTAGGGGAACTGCGACATGGTGGAATGAGGCTAGGGGAAGTAAAGGAAATCAGGAATGAGAAGTATGGGAAGTAAGAAAAGGAGAAGTAGGGAGAATGAGCTGAGGAAAAGTAGGGGAAGTAAGGAAAGGAGAAGTAGAGGAAATGAGGAAAGAAGTATGGGAAATAAGAGAAAAAGTAGGTGAAATAAGGGAAGGAGTAGTAGATAAAATTAGGGAATGAGAAGTATGGGAAATAAGAGAAGGAGGAGTAGGTGAAATAAGAAAAGGAGAAGTAGAGAAAATAAGGGAATCAGAAGAAGAGGAAATGAGTGAAGGAGAAGCAGGGAAAATCAGTGCAAAAGAATTAGGGTGTGTCAGGGAAAAGGAGGGTAGGGAAGTAGACACAGTGACTGAAAATGGTATAAAATGAAGGGTAGAATATTATCAGAAGTGAATGAAAGTGAGGCAAAGTGGGGGAAATAATTAAACGTGAGAAAGAGTAGTCAGAGGATGTGAGTGGACGGATAGTAGGATAGTGCAGGTAAGTTAGTAAGGGAAGTAAGGGAAGAGGAATCTCAAACAGGAAAATGAGGAGAAGGAGAAGTAGAAGAGGAGAAGCAGAAGTAGAGAAGGCAGAAGTTGGGGAAGTGAGTAAAAACGATAAGTGAAGTGTTGTGAGGGGAGGGGAGTGGAAATAAGGGTCAAGAGGAGAAGTAGGGGAACCAAGGGTTATTAGGGGGAAAGTATCGGACGAGGAGATTTGTTTCCTTAACCAATGAATTAGTTTTTATGGAATTTTATTGATATTATTTCTCAAAATTAGGAACATGAATAAATTTTTTTTTTCAAACAATCGTTGAAAAATTCACGCGTTTACGTTATCGTTATCTGAGTTGCGTTCCTCTGAGCACCAACAGGTATTGTCGGCATAGACCTAAAGGAGTAGGAGGTACGCAAGATCGGCGTCGCGGATAAGAGAAATAAAAGTTATACTTCTCATTGTTCGTAGCGGCTTCTAATTACAATTGCGAACCGTGCTTATACACATGGATATCTATTCTCGGTGCGTGAATAAGTACAGCTAAGCTAAAGACATTACTTAAAGTAAGAGCTCAGCCACATTGAAATAAGGCAAACATAAAATTAGTTCGTTTCTTCATTAGTTCCTTCATTAAGAATTCATTCCAATTTACATATATTTCAGATAAAAACTATTTTTATAATTGACGTCTTCATTTATCCATTTATTTATCATTATTTTTTTAAATTATTGA
Organism: Andricus grossulariae; assembly: GCA_011634705.1. NCBI lineage: Eukaryota > Metazoa > Arthropoda > Insecta > Hymenoptera > Cynipidae > Andricus > Andricus grossulariae. The sequence goes on along the minus strand of JAABKJ010007545.1, from coordinate 257,485,257 downwards.
TTTTTAGGGTTTCCTAGCCCCACACAGTGGGACACAAAAGTCTTTCTGGATGTATTGGTCTAGAGCTTACAATTTGGGTCAAATTTTTTATTTATTTAAATAAATTTGATAAACAAAAACAAATTTTCGTCAATTATTAACAGGTAGATTTCCATTTTTCAACGGAATCAATTTCAAATAGTTTAGAAAATATCATCCGCTTATGATACTTTATCAACCAATGATAATTGTTTATTTTATAAACATTTCATTAACAAATTCATAACTTAAATACTTTCAAACAAATAGTTGCAGTTCTTTTTACGAAATCGACAGTCATTGGCAGTCATCTTCGTAAAAAAACGTATAAAAAATAAACAATTATTGGTCATTGATAAACTGTCATGAGATAATGACTTTTACAAATAATATGAAATTTATTCGGTTGGAAAAATGAAATTTGCTGGTTAGTAGCCGTTTATTTTGTAACAAAAAAACACATCAATTTATGCATTTGTTTATAAAATTATTTCATAAATTAAAAAATTATTATTGGTTAAAAAAGTATCATAAGCGAAGCGTATGATATTTCCAATTAATTAAAAATTAATTTCATTAAAAAAACTGAAATTAACGAAAATCTGCATTTGTTTATTAAATTTATCAAAACAATTAGCAATTGTTATCCGGTATCAAAAAATTGTACATTCTATTTACGGCGGATAAATATTTAATCCATTTTGTGGAAGGAATAAATAATAAAGTATTTAGAGCATGAAATCTTCAAGATATGCATTTGTTTATTAATTTTGTTTATGAAATAAACAAATACTTTGAATTAAAGAAAACTATTAGCAAAGCATTTTTTTTACGTATACTTTCCCTTCTTTTACTTCACCCTTCCCTTCAACCCTTTCCCAACTATTTTCTCTTCTACTTCTACCTCCCTCTCTTCTCTAGATCACACTTCCCTTCCCCTACTTCTCTTCCCGAGCCATCACTTCCCCTGCCCTAATCACCCTTATTTCCAATTATTTACCCTACTTCCTCTCACTTACACTTACTTCCTCCTCTACCCCTTACCTACACTTACTTCCCTCACATTCCTTTACTTACACTTACTTCCCTTACTTCTCCTCAGGTACACTTCCTTCTCCTACTTCCCTTCACTTCTCCTCACTTTCCTACCCTTCATTTCTGCTCTCTTCCACTACTTCCCTTTTCCTTCATTCCCTCACTTTCCCTACTTTCCCTTGTCTCATTTCCCTTACTCCTCCTTCCCTAATTTATCTTTACTTACTTATTTGCCTTCTATTTTCGTACTACCCCTACCCTACTTTCCCCACGCTTTTCCATCCTTCATTTCCCTTCATTTTCACGACTTCCCCCACTTCCCTCGTTTCCCATAATTTTTGTCCACTCATTTTCCGTCAATTCTCCTACTTTTCCTTCCCTCATTTCCCCTGACTTCTTCTTGGAAGAAAGTACGACGTATGGACAAACACCCGTTTGAAACTATAGGTGTTTTTGTCCTGGGCAACGAAACCATAAAAACGTCAACTTTATTTGTTAAATAAACATTAATATAAAAAAATAACAAATTGGGTCAAAACAATCTATTTGAAATTTAATTATCTTTTACTTTTAAAAAATGTTTAATTTAGATTAAATTTGTAACTTTTTGTTATTTTTCAGGAAGGTAAAGTAGAGAGAGTGCGATTAGGGGACGTAGCAAAAGTGGTAGGAGTGAGGAAAAAAAAGTTAGGTAAGTGAGGGTCAAGGTGAAATAAGGGCAACTGAGTAAGGTAGTGAAGGGAGGGGAAGTAGGTGATATGATAATAATGGGCAAGAGAAATAAAAAACGCGAGGGGAGGACGGGTTTTGAGAAAGGGAAGTAGATTTTCTTCAGGAAAGTTAGGGAGGAAAATATGAAAGTGGATGAGAAGATGTAAAGGGTGCGTGGATAGGGGTAGGTAAAGGAAGAAGAAAGGCAAAGTAGGACAGGTGAAATAGTGGCGCGAAGTGTGGTTGGGAGGATGTGGAAATAAGAGTATGGTATGATGAAAAGTAGGGATGGTATGGAAAAGCTTATGAAGGCTTGTATGAGAGGGGAAGTAGGTGGTGAGTGTAGTGAAAAGGGCCAACGAGGGGAAGTAAGGTAAGGCATGGGAGAAGTAAGGAACGCGAGGGGAGGGCGGGGAGTATAAAAAGGAAAGTAGGGGTTTTCTATGGGAAGTTAGGGAGAAAAATAGAGAAGTTGATGAGAAGATGTGAAGGGAGCGTAAATAAGGTGGGTAAAGGAAGTTAGGAAAAGGAAGGAAAACAAGTGAAATATTGGCGGGAAGTATGGTGGGGAGGGTGTGGAAATAAGAGTATGGTATGATGGGAAGTAGGGAGGGTAGGGAAAGGCTTATGAAGGCTAGTATCGATGGAGAAGCAGGCGGTGAAAGTTTGTGCAAGGGGCCAACGACCAGAAGTAAGGTAAGGGATAGGAGAAGTAAGAAACGCGCGGGGAGGAGGGGGAGTATGGAAAGAAAAGTAGGTGTTTTTAGGGGAAGTTAAGGAGTAAAATAGGTAAGTGGATCAGAAGATGTGAAGGGAGCGCAAATAGGGGTGAGTAGAGGAAGTAATCAAGGAGAAGTAAGACAGGTGAAATAGTGGCAAGAAGTATGGTTGGGAGGATGTAGAAATAAGAGTATGGTGTGATTGGAAGTAGGGAGGGTAGGGAAGGCTTATGAAGGCTAGTATGGAAGAAGAAGCAGGTGTTAAAAGTCTGTGCAAGGGGCTAACGACGGGAAGTTAGGTAAGGGATGGGAGGAGTAAGGAACGCGAGGGGAGGGCGAGGAGTATGAGGAGGAAAGCAGGGTTTTTTAGGGGAAGTTAGGAAGGAAAAAAAAGAAGTGGATGAGAAGATATGAAGGGTGCGTGAGTAGGAGTAGGTAAAGGAAGTAAGAAAGGGGAAGTAAGACAGGTGAAATAATGGCGGGAAGTATGGTGGGGAGGGTTTGGAAATAAGAGTATGGTGTGATGGAACGTAGGGAGATTAGAGGGAAGCTTATGATGGCTAGTATGGGAGGGGAAGCAGGTGTTGAAAGTTTTTGCAAGGGGCCAACGACCAGAAGTAAGGTAAGGGATAGGAGAAGTAAGAAACGCAAGGGAAGAGCTGGGACTATGGAAAGGGAAGTAGGGTTTTTTAGAGGAAGTAAGGAAGGAAAAAAGGGAAGTGGATCAAAATATATGAAGGGTGCGTGAATAGGGATGGGTGAAGGAAGTAAGAAAGGCAAAGGAAGACAGGTGGAATAGTGGCGGGAAGTGTGGTTGGGAGGATGTGGAAATAAGAGTATAGTGTGATGAAAGGTAGGGAGGGTATCTAAAAGCTTATGAAGGCTTGTATGGGAGGGGAACTAGGTGGTGAGAGTGTAGTGAAAAGGGCCAACGAGGGGAAGTAGGGTAAGGGATAAGAGAAGTAAGAAACGCGAGGGGAGGCCGGGGAGTATAAAAAGGAAAGTAGGGGTTTTCTAGGGGAAGTTGGGGAGGAAAATAGAGAAGTGGATGAGAAGATGTGAAGGGAGCGTAAATAAGGTGGGTAAAGGAAGTGAGGAAAAGGAAGTAAAACAGGTGAAATAGTGGCGGGAAGTATGGAGGGGAGGGTGTGCAAATAAGAGTATGGTGTGATGGGAAATAGGGAGGGTAGGTTAAGGCTTATGAAGGCTAGTATGGAAGGAGAAGCAGGCGGTGAGAGTTTGTGCGAGGGGCCAAGGACGGGAAGTAATGTAAGGCATGGGAGAAGTGAGGAACGTGAGCGGAAGAGCCGGGCGTATGGAAAGGGAAGTAGGAATTTGTAGGGGAGGTTAGGAAGTAAAATAGGGAAGTGGGTCAGAAGATGTGAACGGATCGTAAATAAGGTGGGTAAAGGAAGTAAGGAAAAGGAAGTAAAACAGGTGAAATGGTAGCGGAAAGTATGATGGGTAGGATTTGGAAATAAGATTATGGTGCGATGGGAACTAGGGTGGATAGAGAAAAGCTTATGAAGAATAGTATGGGAGGGGGAGCAGGTGGTGAGAGTTTGTGCGAGGGGCCAACAACGGGTAGTAAGGTAAGGGATGGGAGAAGTAAGGAACGCGAGGGGAGGACCGGGAGTAGGGAAAGGGAAGTAGAGTTTTTTAGGTGAAGTTTGAGAGGAAAATAGGAAAGTGGATGAGAAGATGTGAAGGGAGCGTAAAGAGGGGTTGGTAAATGAAGTAAGGAAGGGGAAGTAAGACAGGTGAAATAGTCGCAGTAAGTATGGCGGGGAGTGTGCGGAAATAAGAGCATGGTGTGATGGGAAGTAGGGAGGATAGGGTAAGGCTTATGAAGGCTAGTATAATAGGAGAAGCAGTTGGAAAGAGTGTAGTGCAATTCGTCATGGAGGGCAAATAAGGCAAGTGGAGAGGATGTAGTAGAGGGGATGATAAGATATGAACAGAGAGGATCCGATAGGATGAAAGAGAGTAGAGGGGGGTGATGGAAGGAGAGGGGATATTTTATTGACTTAATTAAGATCTTAAGAGACTACGAAACACTTTTTTCTAGACGCATGACGCCTACTCTAATTTTTTTAAATTAGGATTGAGAAATAATTGCAATGGATTAATTAAGTTCCAATCACCGGAGCGTAAAATTCTTTCATTTAATTTCCAAATAGAGTTTTGCTCTAGACTTCCGTGTAAAGAAGATAGCTTATTTTACCACGATTCTTTGTAGGTGTGGACGTGAGACTCAAAGGAAATTCTCATCGCGAGTGCGAGGTTTGCTTTAAGCTGAAGCTAAGCTCGTTATCGGATGGACATCGAGAAAGAAGAGCAAAGGCGAAGATGAAAAAAGAGAAAAATCTGCGCATTCGTCGACGATGAAGGACTCATACCGAATCCCGGGACGTCGGGGAGTCCCTGGAACGTTTCCAGAGGGCCCAAATGATTTACAGGGACTCGTCATATAAAATGGGACCGCTGCTTTGCTTCGCGCACGCACAGGAGACACAAGAGGGGTCTGATTATCGCTTAAGATTGTTTGCACAAAGAGGCCTCCTCTCGCGGAAGGAGGCTCGAGATTCAGATATTTTTTTACGACCTCTTCTCGTCCGTGTTACGACTTTTGATTAGTTACTTCGAGCGGCCTCGAGGAAGGAAAACGAGTTTCGAGATTTTATCGGAAATAAGTGATTTTCTTTAATTGCGAGCTGCGCTGATAAGTAATGCCGATAGAGAGGAATCTTCAGTTCAAGTTTCTTTGTTGCTGATTCAGTTGTTTGTGATTGTATTAATGTAGGAAGAAGTATGGATTTTTCGTTGCATATATTTCCTCTTTTTGAAGTTGGACATTTGAGTGAACCCTTTGATGCATTCATTTTTCTATTGAGCTAATTTTACAGATACATGCACCTTAGGGAGCTTTCGGGGTCGCTGATTACGAATCCAGAGTCTGATTTGAGAAATTCAAAATGGCGGATCCAATATGGTGGACAAGTTTTCAGAAAAATAATGAATTTTCATGAAACTTGGCATCTGGAGGTTTTTGGGGTCTCTTATTACACATCTGACGTCAGTTTTTGGAAATTTAAAATGTCGGATTCAATATAGCGCAGAAGTTTTAAAAAAATAATGGATTTTCATGAAACTTGACATCTGGGGGTTTTCGGGGTCTCTGATAATGAATCTGAAGTAGGATTTTAAAAATTCAAAATAACGGATCTAATATGGCGGACGAGTTTTCACCAAAAAAAAATGGATGCTCATGAAACTTGGCATCTGAGGGTTTTTGGGGCTCTGATCACGAATCTGAAGTCAGTTTTTGAAAATTCAAAATATCGCATCCAATATGGCGGACAAGTTTTCAAAAAATTTATGGATTTTCATGAAACTTGGCATTTGGTGTTTTTTGGGGCCTCTGATAACGAATCTGAAGTCAGATTTGGAGAAGTCAAAATGGCGGATCCAATATGGCGGACGAGATTTTAAAGAACTTATGGATTTTCATGAAACTTGACATATGGGAATTTTTTGGGTCTCTAATAACGAATCTCAAGTCAGATTAAAAAAATTAAAAATAGCGGATCCAATATGGCGGACAAGTTTTCAAAAAATGTATGGATTCTCATGAAACTTGGCATCTAGTGGTTTTTGGGGCCTTTGATGACGAATGAAAAGTCAGATTTTGAAAATTCAAAATGGCGGATTAAATGTGGTGGATGAGTTTTAAAAAAATTAATGGATTTTAATCAAACTTGGCATCTGGAGGTTTTTGGGGTCCCTGATCACGAATCTGAAGTCAGTTTTTGAAAATTCAAAATATCGCATCCAATATGGCGGACGAGCTTTTAACAAATTAATGGATTTTCATGAAACTTGGCATCTCGAGGTTTTTTGGTCCTCTGATAAAAAATCTGAAGTCATATTTTGAAAATTCAAAATGGCGTACGAGCTTTAAAAAAATTATTGGATTTTCATTACACTTGACATTTGGGGGTTTTTGGGGTCTCTGATAACGAATCTGAAGTCAGATTTTAAAAATTCAAAATAACGGATCCAATATGACGGACAAGTTTTCAAACAAAAAAAATTTCATGAAACTTGGCATCTAGTGGTTTTCGGGGTCTCTGATAACGAATAAGATGTCAGATTTGAAAAATTCAAAATGGCGGATCCAATATGGCGGACGAATTTTCAAAAAATTAATGGATTTTCATTAAACTTGGCATCTGGCGGTTTTTGGGGTCTCTGATCACGAATTTGAATTTAGATTTTGAAAATTCAAAATAGCAGATCCAATATGGCGGACAAGTTTTCAAAAAATTAATGCATTTTCATGAATCTTGGCATCTGGGGGTTTTTGGGGTCTCTGATCACGAATCTGAAGTCAGATTTAAAAAGTTCAAAATAGCGGACGAGTTTATTAAATAATTGATTTTCAGGAAACTTGACATCTGGAGATTTTTGGCGTCTCTGAAACATATTATGAAGTCACATTTAAAAAATTCAGAATGACGAATCCAATATGGCGGACGAGTTTTAAAAAAATTGGTGGACTTTCATGAAACTTGGCATTTGGGGTCTTCGATCACGAATCTGAAGTCAGATTTCAAAAATTCAAAATAGCTTACGAGTTTAAAAAACAATTGATTAACATGAAACCTGACATCTGGAGGTTTTTGGGGTCTCTGAAAACTAATCTGAAGTCATATTTGCAAAATTCAAAATGGTGGATCCAATATGGCGGACGTGTTTACAAAAAATTAATGAATTTTCATGAAACTTGGCATCTGGAGGCTTTGAGGTCTCTGATTACGAATCTGAAGTGAGTAATTAAAAATTCAAAATGGCGGACGAGTTTAAAAAATAATTGATTTTCATGAAACCTGACATCTGGAGGTTTTTGGGGTCTCTGAAAACTAATCTGAAGTCACATTTAAAAAATTCAGAATAGCGAATCCAATATGGCGGACGAGTTTTCAAAAAATTAATGGATTTCCATAAAAATTAGCAGCTGGGGGGTTTTGGGGCTTCTTATAACGAATCTAAAGTCAGATTTGCAAAATTCAAAATGTCGGGTCCAATATGGCGGACGAGTTTACAAAAAATTAATGGATTTTCATGAAACTTGGCATCTGGAGGCTTTGAGGTCTCTGATTACGAATCTGAAGTGAGTTATTAAAAATTCAAAATGGCGGACGAGTTTGAAAAATAATTGATTTTCATGAAATCTGACATCTAGAGGTTTTTGGGGTCTCTGAAAACTAATCTGAAGTCACATTTGAAAAATTCAGAATGGCGAATCCAATATGGCGGACGAGTTTTCAAAAAATTAATGGATTTTCATAAAAATCAGCAGCTGGGGGGTTTTGAGGCTTCTTATAACGAATCTAGAATCAGATTTGCAAAATTCAAAATGGCGGGTCCAATATGATTATTCAACCGATTATAATTGACCTCTTCAACTTATCACATATAAAAATCCTAATTCCTTATCCTATTGTTCCTTTGTCATCTTATTTAATAGATAAGAAAGAAAAGCAAGGTGGGTTTCAACTCTTTAGATCTGGCAAGTCCCACATTTTCCTAGTCTCTTAGCCGCTCGAGTATCATATGAATATTGCGTTACCGGGTTGACCCTCAACATACCTCTTCGCAATTTGCTACAAAATATAAACAGAAATTACTTTTTCAAATTCTCTCCCATAAGTCTATTTTATAGGGTCGCAAAAAACCCCTATAAGTGAAAAATTGGGGTTTGCGAGATTTTGGTGCTAATTATTATTTCATTTCTTTTTGAACAAATCGTTTTTAAAACATAAAATATTACTATTTACTGATAAGTAGATGTATCAATACATTTTTCAAACAATTTATTATTGTTTATAGTAATTTTTTCTTAGAATAGAGTTAGAAAGTCACGATTTTTTCTAAATTTTTCCACTTGCTTCAAATTTGTCAGTTAGTGAGCGGCAATTATCAATTATAGTTAATAAAAATAATTATTCAAACAATATATTATCATTTATGACTATATTCTCTTAGAATAATGCCAGAAAGTTGCGAGTTTTTTTAATTCTCCACTTTTTGTCCACTTTTTAATAGTAATAATTAATGCAAGTTAATAAACATAATTGGTTAAACAATTTACTATTATTTTTTATTATATTCTCTTTGAATAAAGCTAGAAATATTAATTATTTATTGTGTTATTTATTCTTTTCTTTCTGAAATTTCCTAATTGTTGTCCTTTTTTTACTTAGTGAGGTAATAATTAATGCAATTCAACAACAATATTCACTTACACAATTAATTATTGTTGATAACTATCTTCTCTGAGAGCAAGGCTAGGAAGTGAAGGGGTTTTCTAAAATTTTTAATTTTTTGGTATCAAAAAATATTAATTTAAACAGAAAGACTCTACGTAAGTACTGCAAGGAAAAGTTACATTCAATATAATCTATATCAGATTTTATCTTAGAAAAATGTATCCACAAAAAAAGCGATTCTTAAAAAAATGATTTTCATGTTTATTTATTATTTATTCATAACTAAAAAACCAAAGTAAAGTTACAAATTTCAGAAAAAATACCACTTTTTGACATCACTATGAGAGAAGATAGTCATAAAAAATAATAAATTCTTTACACAGTTATGTCTGTTAAAGTGCATTTATTATTACCTCACTTTAAGTGAAAAGTGGACAAAAAGTTGAAAATTGCAGATAAAACTGCAAAGTAGCATTATTCAAAAAGAATACTTTTTTTTAAATAATGATAAATTGTTAAAACATTTGTTTTGGGTAACTTGCAGTAGTTATTACCTAATTATTACCTAATCACTGAGTAAAAAGTGAACAAAAAGGTTAAATTTTTAGAAAAAAACGCAATTATCTAGCATTACAATAGGAGAAAACAGTTGCGAATAATAATAATTGTTTAAAGAATTATTTTTGTTGAATTGCAATAATAATCACTTGACTTTATGTGAAACGCGGACGAAAAGTTTAAAATCTCAGAAAAACCGCAACTTTCTAGCATTATTCAAAGAGAGTATTATGAAAAATAATAAAAAATTGTTTAAACAATAATTTTTGTTAACTTTAATCAGTTATTAACTTACTCTAATTGAAAAGAGGACAAAACGTGAAATCCTTGAAAAAACAGCAACTTTTTAGACTATTTTAAAGAGAATATTTAAAAAAAAATAATAATAAATTGTTTCAGCAATTTGTTTTGTCAAGTGAATTGAATATTGCCACCCACTAACTGAAAAATGTAAAGCAAGTGGAAAAAATCGCGACTCTCTAACTCTATTCTAAGATAAAATTGCTATAAACAACAATAAATGGCTTAAACAATTTATTAATACATAAAATTATCAGTGGATAGTGATATTTTATGTAATAAAACAATTTGTACAAGAAGAAACAGCAACAAAATAATAATTAGCGGCAAAATCTCACGAAATCCAATTTTTCACATAAGGGTTTTGTGGGGACCCTGTAAAATATTTTGATAGGGGTGAAATTAAAATACTTCATTTTGCTAGAAGAGAAGAAATTAGGCAGTTTCATAAGAGTTGCAACTGTCTACTTTCAGCGCCTTTTGCACACGATATTTTTTGTAACAAATGCAGGAAATTTTCGATTAGAGAAACAATAAAAACGAATTTTTCGGAAATGTATGGTAAAATTGCTAAATTACCGGAAATTTCAGGAATCCAAAAATGTCGGTAATTTTTAGTAATTAATCAGTCATTTATGGTAACTCAACACTTCGAATTTGTTCAATCACTATTCACTACATACAATTAGTATCTCAAGGGTCAAATCATGATGAAGTGAGGTTATGATATTCCGGCAGTCATAGAAAGTAATTCTGAATCGAAATGCGCAAGCGCCAAGGCAAGAAAAAGTAATCTGGCTCGAACTGCGCACGCGCATCAGCTAGAAAAAATATTGTCGCTCAAAGAGCGCAAGCGCAGCAGCTAGAAGAAGTCTTTTTATAACTGCTTTTTACTACGGTTTTGGAATTGGTCACTTCCCGCACACATTACGTGCTTCGAAACCCAAAAATGTCGTGCATGCTTGACAAAAAAGTAATTTTTGATTCGTATTCTATGGCTGATTGTTAAAAGAAATGTTGAGGGTCAAATCGATAAACCTAATATTGCCGATAAATAAAATTTTCAAGAACGTCCTTTACCCTTATGGGAAACACGTTTTAAAATTCATGGGATTTGTGGAACATTCAATTATCCTTTTTTTTAACAAATTTTTTTGTGTGGATTTAAACAAATTTGGAGGTGGGTGATATGCATGAAAATTTGAAGAAAAACATTTTATGACCACCTTATTCAAGATTGTTGGACGATTTACTCAGCAATAGCTATAACTTTTTTAAATGAAACCTTTTTTACGTTGACATTTGTTTTATATTGAAATCGCTATTATGATTTTGCAGAATGTTTTTTCATTCTACTAAAAAATTCCGATTTTGTTGGTTCTTTAGTTCTGTACTGCCACCGTTTAGACGTTAACAAATTAATTTTCAATTTTTAAATGAGTCATAATTAACAAACATGAAATCAGATTCATGCAGGGGCAATCTTAAAAAAGAAGAATAATTATATATATTTTTCGTTTGTAAAAAATTTTTTTTGCGCTCTCTCTTACTCTCTCTCTCTCTCTCTCTCTCTCTCTCTCCATCTACCTATCATCTCTCCCTCCCTCACGCCACCCTCACTCATTGTAAAGGTTATCGCTGTCGACGTAATTCATTTTATCATTAATTCATCCAATTTTATCATAAATTTTCCACACCGAAAGGCTTCGTATCTTAGTTCTAAATTAGTCAATGTTGCGCGTTTATGTACGTTAGACACAACTGTATTCTCGAAAATTTTAAAAATAATACTCTTCTGTTTTTAAGACAAGTAAGTTTACAATCCCTGAAATCTTATTTTAATTGTACGATATAACAGTTTAGACTTAATTTAATAATTTAGTAAGATTCTTACTTTCGTATAGTAGATGAAAAATTTGAAATCTATAAATAATTTCAAGCAATAAAAATTGAACTCATTTAAACTTGAAGCCTTTTAAAACTGAAAAATCAGTAAAATGTTTATAACTTCAATATTGGAAACTGAAATTCAAGAACTAAAACAATGCAGTAAATAGACCTAAAAAAGAAGCTTTCAAGAATGAACAATTTCAAATAAAGCGTTCGTCTTTGAATACAATTTTGATTAGGTAAATAATTTGAAACTGACAATTGAAAAATTTCTATATTGAATCTACTCAAACTTCAATGAGTTGAAATCGAGGTTGAAACACTTCCAAATAATTGAAATTATTCAATTTTCAAAGTTTGAAATAATTTCATTTTTAACGCTTTTAGTTTGGAATTATTTATTTTTCAAATGTTACACGGTGGCGCTGAATCAACTTTAAAAACAAGGATCTTGCATAATGGAATTCTCCGATTGATTATGTTGGTCGATAATCCCACGAACATTTTACAAAAAAATTTATCAGGGCCTTTAAAAAAAAATTGACCCGATGGGTTTATTTCTTTTTGGTTTAAAAATGTATATGGGATTATAGACTACTACAATAACAAGTAAAAAAATATCATATCCAGGACCTGGTATAATTAAATTTCGTTATGTTCCATTATGGTTAAACTTAAAAATTGAAATTTTCGAGTATTTTTATTTGAAATTTGTAGGATCTTGAAGAATTTGATGCAACATTTTTAAATTTCAAACACAATTTTTTAAATTAAATCTAAAATAAGATTATAATTTCAGTGATAATGCCTCAGTTCGTTTGCGTCAAGGATTTCGAGAAGCACGCTTTACAAGTTCTAACTCCAAAAGTTCGAGATTTTTATAAAAGTGGAGCTGACGATGAAAACACCTTGAAATGGAACAAAGAAGTTTTTACAAAGTACGTAATGAAAACCAATTTTCAATTATATTTTTTTTCTAAAAAATGAAATAAAAAAAAATTAGAATTTGAAACCATTTAAAAAGAAAACACACATTTTTTCTCTGATGAATAGTAATTTAATTAATAAATAAAGATTAAATTCAGGTATGAATTGATTTGCGATATAGATTATTACATAAACTTCACAGCGATATTTTTTATTCAAATTATCAAAAATTGCATTGAAATATCTGAATTTGTTTTCAGACTTCGAATTTTGCCAAGAATGTTAAGAGATGTAACGACAGTGGATATCACCACTACTGTTTTGGGTGAACAAATTTCGATGCCCTTAGGAATTGCGCCAACCTCTTTGCATAAATTGGCCCATCCAGATGGAGAAGTTGCCACTGCTAAAGGTATCAATTTAAAAAAAATGTATACCAACATTCGATCTCTTATTGAATTAAATCTATAAATTAATTTCATCTGAAATAAGAAGATACTGAGGATTAAATTATTGAATTTTGTTTTTTAATTCAATTCACAGCCGCAGAAGCTGCCGGCACTATATATACTCTCTCAACTGGATCTACCTGCAGTATAGAAGAAGTTGCCAAAGCAGCTCCGAATGGAGTTAAATGGTTTCAATGTTATATTTCTAATGATCGACAATTGGCTCTGCAGTTGGTTCATCGCGCTGAAAAAGCAGGATTTAAAGCTTTGGTTCTGACAGCCGATTCTCCCAGGCTTGGAAACAGAAGAAACGAATTGAGAAATGATTTTAAACTCCCTTCTCATTTAAAGTTAGTATATCCAAATATAAAAATATAACTTAAAAATTAGTCAAAATAGGCGCCACGCGCCTACAAAAAAGGGTTCAAATCTCCCCTCCCCTACTCCCATTACTACTTTTTCCCCTTCCCCTACTGGCCTTAGTTACCCTCCTGCCACAACTTTCCTTCCACTACCTCACTTCCCCAACTTCGCTTCTCCTACTTCACCCCACCTTTCACAATTGCCCCCTCAATTCCCTGCCCTACAACCCCTACTCCCCTACAATCCCTACGCCCCTACAATCACTTCCCCTACTCCCCAACACTTCTCCTTATTTACTTCTCATCACTTTCCCTCACTCCACTTCTCCTATTTCACTTCTCATCACTTCCCCTACTTCTCCGCTTCTTATTTCCCCTCACTTCTCTTACTATCCCTCAGACCCCTCCCCTCTCTTCCACTATTTCCACTCCCCTCATTACCACTCCCGGGGAAAAAATACGACGACGGACACCCGACCGAAACTATTAGGGTTTCTGCCCGGGGATACTTAATCCTAACAAATTTTATTAAATATTTAATTTACAACGAATTATTGAAATTAACTTTAAAAACTTATTTCTTCCATATTTTTATTAGTGTCGTTTTTAACATTTTTGTTTCAGATACGCAAATCTTGAGGGTTACACGTCCCGAAAAGATGACAAGTATATCGCTCAATTTTTTGATCCATCAACTACGTGGGACGATATTCCATGGCTTAAAAGGTTTTTCGAATTATTTAAAAAAATATATACATTGAACATTTTTCACCCTAACTAGGTCCTACATCGAAAGTTGTTTCAAGTTTCTCAATTGAAATTTTTAATTGTAAATGGGAAATTTCCTAGTTTGGAAAATTTTTAATTTCACACCTTTTAAAATTAAACTTAAAAGCACAGATTAATACCAAAGAAGTTAAAGAACCCCGCAGCAAATGTATAAAAATGACTTTTAGTCAAAATGTCTAATTATAATTTTTTTATAATTTTGAACCTGCATATTAATAATTCGACAGAAAATCATCAGGAAAATAGATAGTTTTCACTCAAACAATTGCCAAACTTTCAATTTTTACATGTATTTTGAGGGAAAAATTCGCCCATTATTAAATGTTATCCTTCACAAAAACTTGTTGTTAGATTTGAAAATTCACGATTCGCAATTTTGTGTATACAAAACTTTTGTTTCAGTTGTTCTGATCTATAAAATATAAGGCCTATACCCTGGTGGAAAATTTTTCACAAGAAAGTATAAAAAACTAAAACCATTTCTATAGGAATCTACAAATAAATGCAATAAATTACAACCAAAATTACAGGAAAGTATAACTTTTTTCTATTATTCAGGCTAATTTTGTACTTTTTTGTACATTCCTGTATTTTATTGTAGTTTTAATTTCCCACAAGAGTTTACACTACAAGAACAGGTTTTGCAGCCAAAAAGTTGTACTTTTTCGACCTAGGATGATAAATATTTAGAATTTTGCAATGAGATAATTTTATATTAAGATGTACGCATGATTGCTATTTAAAAAAAATCTTCTATGTTTAAACTTTGAAGGAATGGTGAAATATTAAAAGACAATAATGAATAATTGTTTTTAATTTTTTTTAAACTTAAGTTTGAAGTTTTTTTTAAATATATAGCAATCGATTGGACACCATATATGTCACTTAAAATTATGATATTGCAATGTTCTCAATATTTGTCATCCTAGGTCGAAAAAGAGCAACTTTTCGACTACAAATAAGAATTGAACAATTGAGAAAAAATTGGACACTATCATTGAAGTTGAAAGATTCGAACTTTTGAAGATAAAAATGTTTTTATTTGAACTCATAAAAACGGAAATGCAAATTAAAACACTCAAAGTGGAATACTTTTGAATTTTAAACTTTTAAAATTAAGGCTTAAAATTGTTTGAATTCAAACGCACAATAATTAACGCGTATAAAATAGAAGCTTTTATTACTTTTCAATTTAACATTTTGTAATTAAAAACTGTTAAACTGCAAAATAATTTTTTTTCAACTTTTATACATTGTACAGTTCAAAGATTTCAGGAAATATAAAGCCACGCTATCGTTTTCAATACTATAAATTCAGGAATGAATCAAATATTTATAAATTTTTTAAATTATATCATTTTAATCAGTTTTAAGCTAGAAACATTTATTTATAAATCAAAATTTTCTTGCAAATCTTTCCAAATATTATCTTAAAAATTTATTTAAAAACATCATTAAAAAATCTTCCAGGAAACTAATAAAAATTGTATTATTATCTTGGAACTCGAACTTTTTCTACAATTTTTCGAAAGCCTGCAAGATTTAAAAAATTTCTTTGAAATCTTCAAAAATCTACATTTTGTTTCAAATGTTTTTAAATCTTTTCAGGTTTAAAATTATTTTGGAATCTTTTCAAAACTTCTAAATATATTTTGAACATCCTAGAATTTTTTCCAAATTAATAACTATTCATTAGTTATTAATTAATTAAAAAATTTTTTAATCTTTTTAAATATTGTTAAATATAAAATTCATTTTAAATTTTCCCAAAAATCTTAAGAACAAATTTTTATTTTCATTTTCTTTTTAAAAATAACCACTTTTGATCCGATACGGAACTGAAGTTAGGCGCTTTTCTAACAATTGATATAATTTATTAAAATCCATCGTATTATATATTATAAAATATATTTCTTCATTAAAATGCATTTCTCTCTCTGAATTAATTTACAAATAATTATTTTGAAAAATAAATAACATTTCTGATTTAAAATTACGTTTGATAGATGTGGATATCTAGGTCAAATTTTAATGTAAAAAAATGTTGTATAACTGAAATTCCTGCTTGATTTGTGATTTATTATAATAGCAAAAGTTCTCTGTAAAAGTGTAATATTTGTTCAAAACTGTAGTTTCTTGTAGAAACTTATATATTAAATATCCTGCAAAAATTAATATATTTTTTTAATTTGTACATTTCTACAGTGAACTACCAGTATTTATAGCGTAATTTTGAGTACAGTTTTCCAATATTTAAATTTTTGTGAAACTTTATATCTTTTTTTGCTAAGATTTGTAATTTTCTATAATAATTTACGTAAAATTAAAAGTGTTTTTATGACATCAAAAACGCCAAGTGAAAAAGTGCAAAATCCTGTATTTTTTGTAATATCTTGTAGATTTTTACAGCAAAGTAAACAAAAATATTGATAAAAGTTATACAAATTTTTTAAATTGTAGAAACTTGTACTTTATTGTTCATTCTTTTTCCTTTTATATAAGAAAATACAAGAAAAAATTAGCTAGCTATTTGTATTTACTTGTTTTCTTTTGTGAAGCTTTTACACTTTTTTACAAAAAATAAATTTTTTAACAAAAAATAAATTTTTTGACAAAAAAATACAGTTGTAAAAATGTTGCACAGTTTTTTAAACTAATTTTCCACCAGGGTTAGCCAAATCTAAAAATTAGTTTTTTAGGAGGCTACAATTTCAATAATAGGCGAACTTTTCTGTTAAAATACAAGAAAATGTCCATTTTCTGTATATTTTGTGCGGGTTCTTTTCAGGTTTTAACTAATTTCGATTTTAATTCCAGTCAAACTCGCCTTCCTATTGTTGTAAAAGGAATTTTAACTGCTGAAGATGCTTTAATAGCAGTGAAATATGGCGCCGATGCTATTCAGATTTCCAATCATGGGGGTCGTCAAATTGATGGAGTTCCAGCGCCGGTCACTTATGAATAAAAATATTTTTTAAATTATAATTCAATTGTATACTATAGTAAGGATACTAAAGTTTATCATTTGTATTTGCAGATTGAAGTTTTACCAGAAATAGTTAAAGCAGTAGGAGACAAAGTAGAAATTTATATCGATGGAGGAATTTCTCAAGGCACTGATGTTTTTAAGGCTCTGGCTTTAGGTGCAAAAATGGCAAGTAGAAAAAAATTAATCTGTTGCATATGAGATTGAGAAAAAATTATTTTTTTTGCATTATTTTTTATTTTTAGGTATTTTTTGGACGTCCAGTGCTGTGGGCTTTAGCTTGTGATGGAGAGAAAGGAGTGAAGGATCTCTTAGAATTAATGAGAAGGGAAATTTCACTTACATTCGCGTTATCAGGTGTCATTTTTACATATTTATATTTATTACACCAATTTATATTTTTGTTTAGAAATTTAATCTAAATTAAAATCGTATTAATTTTCTTAATATTTCAATGTCTTTTTTCAGGATGCAGTTCACTGAAGAAAATTACCAGAAACATGGTTTGCCATGAATCGAAATTTAGTCATTTATGATACAATATTTTTAATCAATAAGAAATTCTTTAAGAAATGAAAAAACTTCCGCTACTGAAACATCTATTACAAAGGCAATTCTAACTTCTTCTCATTTACATTTTTAATTGCCCTCCCAGATTTGAATGTAATTTATAAAACTTGAATCATGAAACGAGTAAAAAATTGTACACGAATTAAATTGAATACATGAAAAATAACAAATTTTTTATTAATTTAAGGCACTTAATTTAAATTTATTTCTGAATTTAAGATGAACCATTTTCAAATATTCATTTTCACTCTGTAATATAAATTAGATTGAAGATAAAAAAGAGGGCGTAATTTAATTTTATAGGTTCCTATTTATCAGTACCACGATTTTGGAAAATGAAACTTTCTATATCCCTATGTAAATGCCACGATTTCAAAAAATTAAAACTATCATTCATTTTTTCCATTTCCCCTTTTACCTCTTTTTTATATCTTTGAGAGATATTCGCATTATTTAGGGCAATATTATTTTTTTAAACATTAGAAGCGAAACATTAAAATTTGATTTGCTTTTATAAAATCTTGTTATAAAATTTCAGAGAAATATTGAATTATTAAAACTCGGTCAAATTTTTGTAAATATGCATGAATCTATTCAAGATATTGGAATTGCAATTACATTTTGCTAGATTGTGTCATTTGGAATACACATGACAATATTTACATACTTTAACTTGTGTAGTTTTTAGAATTAAAAAAAAATTGTGCAAGTTACAATTTCTTGAAAATGTGTAAAAAATGACTTTTTTAGTTTACTTAATTGCGCATTAACAAAAAGAGTTAAACATGCTGAACTTGAAATTTCTTCAGTTTGAATCGAAGAAACACCATTACTTTGTTGTCATAGAAATTTCTACTAAAAACTGTACCTACAGAGCCACGAACAGTAAATTTTCAATCTCTCTAAAGCTTTCAGACTGGCCACTCGAAAATTTGATACAGATTCTCAGTTTATTCGAGGTTTTCAAAAATGTATTGAAAATTAAAATTACTTTTGACTTTAAATTCATAATTTTTTAAAATAATAGGATTTGGAATAAAACTTCTATTGAATTAAAAAACTCAATTTTTTTCCTTCCAGGTAGAACAAAAACACCAAAGGGCCGTTGAAAAATATGCAATGAATTTCCTAATAATTTTGCCCCACCCCCTTCTCAACGCTTTTTTTGTATGTAATTTTAACACTGGCGTAACGCTTGAAGAGCCATCCCTCCCCCTCCCCCATAAAGGCCTTAAGCATTTTTTGAAATATCCCCTAGATGGGTTACATGAAAATATTTAGAGTAATCTTCAAAAAAATATTTTAAAATATTTGTAAAAATATTACAATATTTGACTAATTATAATATCATTATTTTTCATATAATATATCAGAGTTTATTAAATATCTCATATCTCCGAAAAATACTAAAATATTTTTCATGATTCAAAATCCCAAAAAACTATATTAGAATATTTATATTATCATTGTTGGCATACCTATGAATTGGGATGGGTTGAAAATAAAAAATTCTGGAATTCGAAATCGATAGAATGCGAAAAAGTAGCGTATTGGGATCCTAAAAAAGCATAATTAATTTGGAATTGATAGATATTCAGTTTGCCTATCCACGCGCGAAAAAAATGCCAAAAAAATTTCCTGTATACCGAGTTTTTAAATTTTCTTATGTTTCATTTTTTTACGTCCCTAAAGACAAAAATTCTTTCCAATTTTTGTGTTATTCAATCAAACATTTTCTAGTGTATTTCTATGCTAAAAATGCTCTATATCTAAATTCGATTTCAAGTGCCCGAAAAAATTCTCCTGTTTACAAAGGTGTTGCAAATTTTTCGGAAAAAGGGGTGAATTACGCAAGAATTATTTCTTAGAAAATGGTTGCTCAAAATCCGCAAAAAATTAGGAAGACTGTTCTGTATCCAAGAATGTAAAAAAAATCAAACTCAAGAAAATGTAAAAACTTGGCAAACAAGAACTTTTCTTAACATTTTTTTCGAGCTCGTGTAACTAAGCTGCATATCTATAAATTTCAAATTGATGATACTTTTTCAGGATCGCAATATGCTAATGTGTCGCCTTGTATCGATTTCAAATTTTTAAATAAAAAATGGTTAGTGCTGAAAAGTTGCTTTCTAAACTCTAATGACTTTTTGAAATCAAAAATTGTTCTACGCTCCCACGGTGTTGCAATGAGATAAAAATGTTTCAATTGTGAGAATTTGAACAAATTTCTCTATAGGTATGAAAATTATGGTACTTTGCTTTATATATGATGTTTGGTAGTACTGCTAATACACAATAATATAACAAACATATAAATTTTGCCTCAAGTTAGAATTTTTTGAAAATATGCAAAAGCATTTTTTAAGATTTGATTAATTTTTATTAGAAGTTCAAAAATTCAGTATTTTGTGTGACACTTAGGCAAATGTAAGGTTTAAGAAATCAAATACAATGTTTGGTAGTACTGCTAATGCACAATAATATAACAAAAATATAAATTTTGCCTCAAGTTAGAATTTTTTGAAAATGAGCAAAAGCATTTTTTAAGATTTGTTTAGTTTTTATTAAAAGTTAAAAAATTCAGTATTTTGTGTGACACTTAAGCAAATGTAAGGTTTAAGAAATTTTTTTACTAGATCTAAGGAAATTATGTTTCCCTTGTCTAGTGCAACTAAAAACATGTCATATTATATAAATCTAGACAAAAAAATCAAATAAAAATGAACTAAATCATAAAAAATGTAATTTTTTGCTCATTTAAAAAAAATTTTTACTGAAGCAAAATATATATTCTTTAATTTTGAATTAGAATTTAATACCAAAAACTGTGCAAAAAAATTACCATAATATTCGAACCCATTGGGAAATTTGTTTAAATTTTCAACATTAAAAATTGCTAACCTCGCTGCGACACCGTAAGACCATTTTTTATTTCAAAAGGTCATTAGATATTTTTATTTATTGTAATAACACTGGTATATAAAATAACATTTGTATTAAGCTACTTTTCAGTATTAGCCATTTTCTCAGCCATTTTGGATTTTCAAGCAGTTTTATTTTCGGCCCACCCTGACCGCCACACACACACACACACACACACACACACACACACACACACACACATATATATAAAACCCATTCAAAGAATTACATTTTATTTCACTTTCCTTGTTCCCATTTTTAATTATAATCATTGCCTTATTGAATTTCTTCACATATAAATAATAACAAATAAATTATTCACGCAAATGACTCATAAATCTAAATTCATAATAATTAGATATCAATTTTATTTTATTTAAAGACAAAAAAACAGTATTTTCATTAAGGGATTATAACCTATACGATACACAGTAGTTAACTTTATGTTTAAGTGTCATATTCACTGAAATGTTATTCAATATAACTTAGCACACTACTAAATATTATTTTTTAAATATTGCCTAATGAATGCAACAGATTTTCAATGTAATTTGTCAATTTGTAAAGTGCCATTTTCAAATTCTTCTCGAAACTTGCGCGAAACTGTCTAAAGTGTCGTCTGCTATGCTCAGCTTTTTGGAATTTTTGTTACTCTGAGAATAACTGGAACATTTAGAACCGAAACACTTTTTGTACAAGTTTAGCATAGGGTATGTCCTAACTACTAAACCACTTTTCCCTATAAAAAAAACCTTTCCTGGTGGAGATATTTGGGTCTGACCGCGTTTTACCAACATTTACCGTCATGACCGAACATTACCGGTCAGGTCAGGTATTACCACGGTCAGGCCGAGCAGTGCCCAACACTACCGGTCAGGATTGGTCATGACTGTGAAATATCGAGCAGCGCTCATCACTAATATCAACTCTCCCTAGAGGATCTCTACTGTGGGTGAGATCATGCATGATCCAATCCACACAAGGTCTAGCCGAGAAACGTTTCATTTTCGTTCAACTCGCGCATACCAGCTTCATCGCCATCTTGGTTACCATTCAAGACAGCCGTCAACTGTACACTTATCAATTTGGCGATGTAGCTGGTATCGTTGCTGATTCGCTGTAATTTTTTTTACTTGCGCGTGGATAGACCTGATGTGCATTGGATCATGAAACCATGTATTCTTGTATCATGGTCCGTTGCATGGCCGTGGTATGCCAAGAACCTCATTGCATATATCTAACCACAATTGGTTATTCTGGATTGTTATTTCAATTGAAAATGTATTTTATTATGGAATCCATCGCGGAGAAAGCTCAACAGATTGTTTCATTCTGAAGTTGACGAAAAACTCATGTTCTATACGACACGTAATGGATGAAGAAAGTAAGTGATCAATTACGATATTAGAAAAATGATGTTTTTTATATTCAAAAAATAGCGTGTCTGCAAATATATAATATCCTTTGGGCAGTTTCCACTCGTACCTAAAAACGAGGCTATTTGTACTGAAATTTGGGGACGCGCAGCCACAGCCTATTTTTTACAAAGAAAATTTTTCATTATGGTTTTGTAATGACTATGCTCGTAATTTCGGTTAATCGTTTAAAATGTGATTTTTTTTCATATAGCAAAGTGTGACTTTTTAATCGTCCTGCCGGCAGGGATGTGCAGTTATATGTAACTGGAGTTTTTTTGACGTAATATACCTTAGTGGAGTATTGTACGTAGAAAACACTTTTTTAAACAGAAAGGCTAATTCTTGGTAGGTTTCATGCTTTGGCCCACCGCCTCTGCTCATATTTTTTAATAAAAATAATATTTAATAAAATCACGTGAAGTGCCAGCGTACTGAGAAGATTCAGAGGTTATGTTTGTGAAGGGAAACTGGAACCGCAGAATGTAATGTCCCATATACACGCAATTTACATCGTGTAAGAAACTAGAAGTGTAAGATACATAGTAATTTACCGTAAAAAACAACGTATATTACCTAGGGTATTTTACTTTCCCAACCCTGCCTGTCGGTCTAAGCGAACGAAAAAAGTCAAATAAATTTCCGTTGCGTGTAGGAATCTTTTTTTTTTTTTATTGAAAAATGTGACTGTCTGGATAAAAATTCACTTTAGTTTACCCTGACGCAGATTCGTAGATCTGGTCAGCTAGTTTATTGAGACACAGGTTGACGCCGTAGCAGTCATACAAGGAATGACTGGGGCCGAGACCCTGTCGAGTCGGTCCCGGGATGTATGAGTACAATCTATACCCTTACCTTAAAAAGGGTGTGAGTTATATCTATTCTTAGCCTACGAAACTATTATATTTTATAAAATAGCCTTTATAAAGGTAGAATATTCTTACCTATTTGTTCTAGCATTATACCTCCCTTGTTAGAGTGAATTTATCATGAAATTCTTACGTAGGTGACAACTTGTGGTATCATTTCATTGTTTATCTTATTGGTGGTACATAAGAAATTAAGACAGAGGCCGGCAAGACATTTTCGCATTTATTCGCAGACTCCGCATTTATAAAGTGCAAATAGTGAAATTGGGATTAACAGGGTGCCTAAGTAAAATAGAATGTCCGTTGCCTTTTCTTTCCAAGAATTGATCGTATAATTGTCTGTACTTTATTACAAACAGTTTCTAAAATATAAAATAAACTGATCAAGCTTTCGGTAGTAGGGCTTTAACTTACTCTGGCTTGTACAGTGTAATGCTGATCATTTTACAGAATTTCATAATCAGAAGAACATACGCGTTTAAATATGGTGTAGGGTCCAAACCATTCACTTTCTAATTTTGTTGCTTTGCTATCGTTATGCAATAGTACTAAATCTCCTGGTTCGAAAAGAGGATTACTGATAATTATCTTTGCATCTTGCTGTCTTTTTAATCGGTCCTGTGTGTGTGTGTTTTTTTCAATGGCAGTCCTTCCCTTTTCTAAATTCTCCTCATGTCTTTGCGCCACATGCCTAACAATTCTTGATGGGTTAATGACATCGTTGTTGCTAAGGCTGAATGTAAATTGCCTTTTCTTCCGAAGGTCATGTCAAACGGCGTTAATCCTGTGCTTTCGTGAACTGCGGTATTAAATGCTAAGCATATTTGGTTCGAGTTTTGGTCCCATTCCGTCTCGTTATCGATCATATAAGCCTTTAGCAAATCTTTCATTGTTCCGTGAGTTATCTCAAGTGCTTCATTACTTTCTGGATGGAAAACAGTTGTTTTAATGTGCTTGATTCTAATAATGTTTTCAAATCTTTGAACAAAATCTGATACAAAGTTAGCGCCTTGTTCAGTTAAGATGTGCTTTGTAGAAGAAAAGATGTAAATTTAATGTCTACAGATTAGTTAGTATGCTTTTGCTCGTCGTTTCCCATAGTGCTATAAGAATTATATGTATCGTAAGCACATCTTGAATGGATAGAATATATTTGTTTCCACTCAATATTTCCGGCAAAAGACCAATTATGTCCAGTGCGATTTTCTCGTTTGGCTGCGTCGGCATTTTTGCAATGACTGCTTCAAACTTGGGACGAATTCGGGCCAGTTTTTTGTGTTGGCATGCTTGATATTTTTTAACGAAGTCAATTACGCCTTTCTGCATATTTTCCCACGATGTTCGTGCCCGTATCCTCTTAATAGTTTTATTTTCGCCAATGAGACCAATGGCTATGTTTACGTGAGCATCCCTGAATAATTTTTGTTTTCTTCACTTAATTCTTTATCAGGTCATTTACGCAGGAAAAAGGTGTGTTCTGTGAATTTTGTCTGTCGGAGAAAATTCAACATATCGCCGATGCGCACTCTTTCCGTGATTTAATTAAGGGATCTTCCATATGAAATTCAAGTATACTCAAGGTTTTGTTTCTGGTGAAATCTTATTTTTGATGTAGAGGAATTTCACCCACTACTCTTCGTCGCAGTCTGGTAACTGAATTCTTAACGAAGAAAACATATTTTGTTCGCTAATTTCTTTCCAATTCTTTCCGTTGGTAACAGGTTTGATTTTTAATTTACTGGGTAGACGGTTCTTTTTCGGGTTTGCATAATCGTTTTGAATTTATTTTTCATCTGTCTGTTCGTTTTTTCGCAATCTTTCAGAAATCTGTTCGTTATCTTCACCTGAACATTATGTATCGGTCTCATCGGCTTCTTGGATTCATTTACCTGATTTATTTCTGCATATTCTCGCGAATGTCATTAGAGATTTTTATCCTGAATGAGGTGCATTCGCGAAAGCGCATCAGCTGCCGTATTTTCCTTCCCTTTTTTATACACGACCTTGTACATGTATGCTTCTATCTGAAATCTCCACCTCATTAACCTGGAAAAGGGGTCTTTCACGTTAAAAAGCCAGGTCAAAGCCTAATGGTCCGTTTGTATTATGAATTTTCGTCCGAGAAGATATTGTCCAAGCCGCTTAACTGTCCAGACGATTGCTAAAGTTTCTTTTTCGGTAGTGGTGAAGTTTAGCTCAGGTTCATTTAGAGTTATTGAGGTGTTGCAAACTGGGTGTCCCTGTTGAGATAAAATTGCCCTCAGTCTAACATAACTTGCATCAGTGGTCAGCATAAATGTGCACTCGAAATGAGGATATCTTTAGACGGGTGCTGAGCAAAAAGCATCTTTTAATGTTCTAAAACTTATTTCGCAAGATGGCGTCCAATTAGAGGGTTTATATTTCCTCGTCAGTTCATTTAGTGGTTTAGCTATAGTAGAGAAGTTTTTAAAATAAATTTTCGGCAATATCCAGCCAGTCCCCAGAAAGACATGAATTCTTTTTGCTTCTCGGGTCTTTTTAAATTTTTTACAGCTGATAATTTATATGGGCTTGGTTCCACTCCTTTTTTTGTAATCATGTGTCCTAGGTATTCCAGTTCCGGTCGAAGGAACTCACACTTGTCCGGTTGAAGTTTAAGTCAAGTAGCCCGTAAACTTTCAAATAGAATAACCATATTTTCGTTGTGTTCTTGGAGTTCTTTAGAGTTATCGTTCATGGGAATTTGGTGAAATCCGCAGTTCAAATCGAAGGCTGAAAATAATGTTGCTTTTCCAAGGTGATTCAGAATTTCATCGATTACAGGAAATAGGTAGGAATCTTGATCTGTTTTTTCGTTCAACTTCCTAAAGTCAATGACAAGCCTCCACTTCGGGTTTTCCCACGCGTCGCGTTTTTTCGGTACTACACAAAGTAGTGAATTGAATGATGAGTCCGACGCTTCTATTATCCTTTTAAGTTAACATTTCATTTATCTGTTTTGAAATGTCTTCTTTATGGCATTCCGGATGTCGAGGTTGACGTATATTGATGTTCGCTTAGTCTTTCATGACGATTTTATGTGATGCTAAATTTATGCAGGGTAGTGGATCTCCTTGTAGTGTGAAAATGCCGTGATAAGAGATAGCTATCTTTTGCATCTGTGTTCTATGGCCTGTCCAGATAGGAAAAATCGACTCAATCGCCACATGTTGGAGTTCCACCACCACTTCCCTCTTCTCAGGATGACGCTGAATCTAGCACCCATTTATCAGCACTCAGTTAATTTTTTTATAAAATGTAGGTTGGTATCAATGAGCAAAAGAAATACGTGGCGCCTGCGCTTTGGTAATGTTGACATTTGTGTTCTTCCTAACCTCCGTTTGACATTTCTCGACGATATGTTCAATATTTCCATATTTTTACAAAGATTTATTAAGGGATGAGAGTTGATATTGAAAGGAGGTTATTTTCGACGAAATCGCAATCGAAAATATAATATTTATAGTTATGATTTGAAAGCTCTGAAATTTTCCGCAATTAAAAATAATCCTATTTTTTTACTTGTCAGGCTCAACATATATTTTTGGGACCAATCCACTAATACTAGACTTCAATGCTATTGATAAAATTACTTTCTGACCTTATCCTACTTTATCTCTCCTTTTATTTTATCTGATAAGACTTTTAATCGTAAATCAGTTTGGTTATGTGAAGAAGGTAAATTTCGACGCCGCCGGAATTGAAAATGTATTTCTATTTAGCATTCTAACGTATGTGATTTTGCGGTCTGGAGGTTTCAGAAGTGAATATTCTTCAAGTCTAATAGCATAGCACCAATTATATTTAGTCAAGGGAAAAACCAGGGCCATTTTTCAATTTTCACGTCCTCGACAACGTCATCGCCGGAGTCCAGAGTCGCGTCCCTTGAGATTTCCTGGTCAGCAGGTTTCAGAAGTGAATATTCTTCAATTCCCAACTCAGTGCACCAGTTAAATTTAGTCAAGGGAAAAAGCAGGGCCATTTTTTAATTTTCATGTCCTCGACAACGTCATCGCCGCAGTCCAGAGTCGCGTCCCCTGAGATTTCCTGGACAGCGGGTTTCAGAAGTGAATGTTCTTCAATTCCCAACTCAGTGCACCAGTTAAATTTAGTCAAGGGAAAACCCAGGGCTATTTTTCGATTTTCACTTCCTCGACAACGTCATCGCCGGAGCCCAGGGTTGCGAGGTCGAGATAGACGTTGTCGAGGAAGTGAAAATTGAAAAATGGCCCTAGTTTTTCCCTTGACCAAATTTAACTGGTGCACTGAATTGAGACTTGAAGAAGGTCCACTTCTGAAACCTCCTGACGGCTAAATCATATACGTTAGAATTTTAAACAAAAATACATTTTCAATAGCATTGAAGTCTAGTATCAGAGGATTTGTTCTAAAAATATATTTTGAGCCTGACAAGTAAAAAAAAAACATTTTTAATTTACAAAAAATTCGGAGCTTTCAAATCTTAACTATAAATATTATATTTTTGATTGCGATTTCGTCGAAAATAACCTCTTCCAATATCAACTTTCATCCCTGAATAAATTTTTGTAAAAATATGGAAATTTTGAACATATCTTGGAGAAATGTCAGGCGGAGGTTAGGAAGAACTCAAATGTCAACAGTACCAAAGCGCAGGCGCCACTTATTTCTTTGGCTCATTGATACCAACCTGGATTTTATAAAAAAATAACTTGGTGCTGATAACTGGGCGCTAAATTCAGCGTCATCTTCTCATAACGCTGAATCTAGCACCCAGTTATCCGCACCAAGTTAATTTTTTATAAAATGTAGGTATGGTATCAATGAGCAAAAGAAATACATGACGCCTGCGCTTTGGTACTGTTGACATTTGAGTTCTTCCTAACCTCCGCCTGACATTTCTCCAAGATATGTTCAAAGTTTCCATATTTTTACAAAAATTTATTAAGGGATGCGACTTGATATTTGAAGGAGGTTATTTTCGACGAAGTCGCAAACGAAAATAAAATATTTATAGTTAGTATTCGAAAGCTCTGAACTTTTCAGAAATTTAAAACAATGTTTTCACTTGTCAGGCTCAAAATAATTTTTTAGGACCAATTTTCTGATACTGGATTTCAATGTTATTGACAAAATTATTTTCTGACCTTACTCTATTCTATCTCTCTTTTTATTTTATCTTATAACACTTTTAATGATAAATCAATTTGATTATGCAAAGAAGGTAATTTTCGACGCAGCCGGAATTGAAAATGTATTTCTATTTAGCATTCTAACGTATATGATTTCGCGTTCAAGAGGTTTCAGAACTGAATGTTTTTTAAGTCCCATCGCAAATTATCATTTAAATTTAGTCAATTAAAAAACCAGGGCCGTCTTTTGATTTTCACTTCCTCGACAACGTCATCTCCAGAGTCCAGGCTAGCGTCCCCTAAGATTTCGCGGTCAGGAGGTTTCAGAAGTGAATATTCTTCAATTCTCATCGCAAAGTACCAATTAAATTTAGTCAAGGAAAAACCCAGGTCCATTTTTCGATTGTCACTTCCTGGACTACGTCTTATCCGGCGTCTAAGTTCTCACCCCCTGAGATTTAGGTATCAGGATATTTCAAAAGTCACTTAAAGAATATTCACTTCTGAAACCTCCTGACCGCGAAATCTTAGGGGACGCGAGCCTGGACTCTGGCGATGACGTCGAGGAAGTGAAAATCGAAAGCCGGCCACGGTTTTCTCCTTGACTAAATTTAAATGATAATTTGCGATTGGACTTGAAAAACATTCAGTTCTGAAACCTCTTGAACGCGAAATCATATACGTTAGAATGCTAAATAGAAATACATTTTTAATTCTGGCTGTGTCGAAAATTATCTTCTTCGTAATAACAAACTGATTTATCATTAAAAGTGTTACAGGATAAAATTAAACGAGAGATAGAATAGAGTAAGGTCAGAAAATAGTTTCGTCCACAACATTGAAATCTAGTATCAGAGGATTGGTCCCAAAAAATTATTTTGAGCCTGATAAGTGAAAATATTATTTTAAATTTCTGAGAAGCCCAGAGCTTTCGAATCCTAACTATAAATATTATATTTTCGATTGCGAATTCGTCGAAACTAACCATCTTGGAATATCAAGTCTCATCACTTAATAAAACTTTTTTTAAATATGGAAGGTTTGAACATATTGTCGAGATATGTCAAACGGAGGTTAGGAAGAACACAAATGTCAACATTGCCAAAGCGCAGGTGGCACGCATTTCTTTGGCTCATTGATACCAACCAACGTTGTACAAAAGATTAATGGGGATCAGGGATTTCAAGGGATTTTAAAGAATTTTAACAAGATTTAGGATTATTTGTAGGACCTCCAATTATTTCGAAGGATTCATGGCATTCAGTTTCTTATAGGTGAAATTTTGTTTTTAAATAGAACTAGGAAAAATATTAGAATGTATTTAAAGAAAAAAAAGTATTTGGTGGCGTTCCTAGAGGCAGACCGAGGCTGGGCAGATGGGATCATATGACACCTTGGAAAAATTTCGGACAAGTCTGGGAAATCATAAATGTAAACAATTTTTCTAACATTTATTGTGTTTATATGTATGATTTCCAAGTTTAGCAATTTGTTTTGCTGATGCATGTAGATTTGTAATTTGTTTTTTGAAAACATTTAAACATTTACATTGTTAGAATATTTTTAGTTTCTGTTTTGTTCGTTAATAAAAGGAATGAAAAGTGGCAGCCTTGATAAGAGTTTCAATTCCCCAGATTAATTTTTGTCTTCGTACTATTTATACGAAAAATTCTGTGCGAGTAGTACGTAATTTACTCTTATAGTTATTCAATACCGAATGTGACCAATTAAGAACAATTTCATGTTAAAAAAAAACAATGAACTACATATAATATAATTGACCATTTTTTTTTCCAGATCGCTTTCCCCTTCGACTGTCTGTTCTGTAGAGTATATAAAGTTTGGTATTGCCTATGACTTATAAAGAAACCCAGTCTTCAAAACAAAAAAGGTTATAATAACAAACGCTGAACTTTCTTTAAAAATGGATAATGACCTCTGTATCCAGTCTTCAAAACTCGCTTCACCGAATGTTTCACCTGATTCTCTATCAGCTAAACTTCATTCTGAAGATTGTTCAACAACAATGCCTGATTTACCGATAAATTCTCAAATTATTTTTGAGGAAAGGTCAAAATCAAATTCTTTATCTCCAAAGAATTCATCATTACCTTCTCAAAGTAACTTATTAGAATGCACTCGAAGTGCACGTTCCGTATCAAAGTCACCGTCATTTAAATCAGATGCTGGAAGTGACTCAAAAAGAATGTCGCCTCGAGATCAAGTTAAAGTTTTGAATTTAAGCCCTGCTTCTAATAAAAAAAGTAAAGAAAGAAAATCTCACTCTCAAACGCCAACTTCTGTCAAAAGCTTTGCTTCCAGATCATATGGTAACCGGAATGCGTCCAGTTCAAGTTCTGTCTCAAGGCACTCTGTTTCAAGGTCTCGATCAAGATCACAGTCTTCGAAAAGTTCTCGTTCAAGATCACCGTCACAGAAAAGATCTTTGTCAAGGTCAACATCGCGGAAAAGATCTCAATCGAAATCACCATCTCAGATAAGGTCTCAATCAAGGTCACAGTCACGTAACAAATCTCGATCAAGGTCACCGTCTAAAAGATCAAAGTCGCGGAACAAATCTCGATCGAGATCACAGTCACTAGCAAGAGCGGGAACAAGGTCACCATCTCGGCATACGTCTCGATCAAGGTCACAGTCACGGGACAAATATCGGTTAAGGTCAGTGTCACTGAAAAGATCTCGATCATGGTCACCATCGAGGAGTAGGTCTCAATCAAGATCACTGTCACCGAACAAGTCTCGATCAAGATCACAGTCACGAAACAGATCTCCATTAATATCAAAGTCATTACAAAAATCACGATCAAGGTCACAATCGCTAAAAAGATGTAATTCGAGATCACCGACCCGGAAAGGATCTCTATTAAGATCACCATCTCGCAAAAGATCTCGTGCAGATTCAAATTCATTAAGAGGATCCATTTCTCCTAAATCAAGATCTGTATCTAGATCGCGATCACGTTCACGCAAATCTGTAACTAGATCACGATCTCATTCACGCAAATCATTTTCTAGATCACCTGCTTCAAGTTCAAGATCAGGGTCTAGGAAATCAAGTATAAGTTCGAGATCACGATCACGGTCAAGATCTCGGTCAAGATCAAGGCCTGGATCTAATTCAAGATCTCGTTCAACTTCTTTGTCCAGAAGAATAAGAAGCGGTAGGCGTGATTCTGCAAATAATTCAAACAAGGAAGATCATTTAACGTCAGATTCAGAAGACGGGACGTTTAGTAAAGGAGTTAAAAGATCTATTAATCAACTACCTGATTCGGATAATGAACTTGACACTAATGAACAGCTTGACAAAAATGAAACTTCAGACGTTTTGCAGGAAGATGAAATGGTAAATGAGAAAGGTGAATTACTCGAAAATAATACAGAAAATGTAGAAGATTCTGATGATGAAGTAAACAGACCTGGTGAAGTGTGAGTATTCTTAATGATTTGTAGACAATTTTCTTTAAACTAAAATTATTTTAATATTTTGTGTAGTGATAATTATTAACCTTTCTGCATGAATTAAACTTGGAACTCATAAATATAAGTCAGCTCTCGGGAGAATAAACGTCAATTAGAGTCGCGAATAAAATCCAGAAATTAGAATCTTACCTCTCAAGTTCAAACTTTTAAGGGTTTTGCGGATTGTCCTTCATTAGGCAGGTCGGAATAGGTCCAAGAATTACATCCCGGGTGATACCTACGTGTCTCAAGTCAATAAAGATTCGAAGGACTAGGATACAATCGCGTAATCAAGGCGTTTCTCTGAATAGGCTGGAACAATGTTCAGGTTATGGTTAGGCACATAGTTCGTTAGGTCCTGGCTTTCTGAATCCTCCCACATTTTGAGGTGGGGCTCCTTTCAGTTCGTGCATTTACAGTACACCAGTTTATGGTGTATCAGTCGCACCATGTGGTCCTTTTCCGAACAAATCGTCTCCTCAATTCGCGCAGAGGACACCGAATGGGGCGTATGGCTCAGGTACTTAAAATCAAGAAGCGGTTAGTCGAGAAAGAACAGAATGGAATCCTCATATGAATAGCAGAGTGGTCGAAAAAAAATTTCCTGGGGATAAAAAAGTTATGGATTGGTATCCGTATCACACCCCGATTTTTTTTTTATTTCTATGAAACTTTAGGCGGGTGATAAGGGTACCAGTGAACAATTATTCTTGTTCCAGGCGTTCTGGATTAAAAAAAAAAACACCACCCCTAATGAATGTAATAATAATAATATATATAATATATAATAATATAATAATCATATATAATAATAATAATGTAATAATAGTAAATGCAACCATCTTGTCAGGCGAAATAAAATCTTAGACTACAGTAAAAAATTTGGGAATTAAATACCCCGGTAATAAGAACATTAGTATCGAGATTTTTGTCACAAAAGTTCAGAACAGGAAAGAGGTGTGTTACCTCACGGATGAGGAATTGTTTTTCGTGATGCCCATTTTATTTGACGAGCTTACACATGATTGTTTCATTATAAAGCGTTAGGCGCCATTACAACCTCACTTTTTCGATATCTAGTTCTTTTTAAATATCTAGCAGAAGTTGTAGGCTCCGGAAGCTACGATCATGGTTCCTTAAAGCAACCAATCCCCACGCAGCTGGAACGTGTCCGTGATCCATTTCTGTTCCTTCTGCCCTAGAAGGTAAGTCCTGGGTAATACACCTGTCTATCAACAGCTTCTCCCTGCAACCTGCCAGCCCTCTCTTGCATCCACGTTGTTCAACTATTGTACTTCATACCGACTCGATAGGTGTTAATATCCTCTCTTTGAGGATGCCAGTGAACAGCTTGTAGCTGGTGTTTAAACTAGATGTGGGCGTGTAGTTCTTTGGACCTGACAAATCTCCGGTCTTAAGGATCAGTTCCGTGCGTCCTTCCACTAGCTACTGCGGGATTGGTTGTTCTCCGTTAAAGAAAGTAGTATAGATACGAGCTTGATGTTAGTGCGTAGAAGTGAACTTCTTCCACAAAATATTGTTGATTTTATCTGGCTCTGGCGCTGAAAAGCTATTAGTTCCAGCGATAACTTTCTTCACTTCTTCAGCAGTCATTAGTGTACACCCTTCTTCTGGACCTTGTAACCTTTGCCTTTGGCAAAAGTTACGAATGAGTGAGATATCTGAAGCGTCTTCATTTAGCTGATAAGTATCTCCATATACTTTTACCCAGAAGACTTGCATCCCTTCTCGAGTAGGCGGATTTTTAGCGGCATGTGACGTTTTATTGAACAGGCGGGAAGTATGAGTAGAAAAGGTGAAATTTTCCTGAATCCACTTTACTCGCCGTTCAAGGCGCTGTTTCGCTATTGAAAGAGATATTATTTTTTGCGTCCAGTGCTGCTTGATGGTCAACAGTTTACACTTGTTAGGCGTGTGATTTGTTTTCTTCATGTTTCGAGCAAGTGCCCTAACTTTTGGAGTGAATTTTTTATTTCACGTTACGTAGCTAATCAAGCACTGAGCATTTAATGCATGCCGTCTCGCTGTTTCAATTTTAAACTGAAGCTGTGCAATACGCTCGCGAGTCTTACTCAGGCGTACTGAAAGCGCGAGATGAATATATTCTCGAGCGCGAAGCGCGAGAACCAACAGTCGCGCGCCCTAGGCGCGCTCAAACTTGCGGGCGAAGCGAGCCACGCGCGTAGCGCGCAATGAGAATGTGCCCGCGCGGCGGGCATATTTTTTACCTTTTGTTTATTATGTGAGTTTAAAATCACTCTTAATTAAGTTCCTTGATTAGTGAAAAATGATTACAGTAAATTAAATCCTATTGGTAAAGGCGTCGTAAATGTTTCACTGAAAAAAATGGTCGCATCACATACAATATTGTATATTAAATTTAATATATATTCATTATTTTCAATATACAATGTATATTAAATCTAATATAAAGTTATTAACATTAATATACATGACTATTGTATTCAACATACTTTGCACATCATTTAAAATTACATTTAAACGTATATGTGACCGTCCGCGAAGAAAGGGACCTGATGCGGAAAAAATCGATTTTCATTTTCTTACGCCAATCGATAGAATCTACAGAATTCAGCACAATTAAAAAGACGTTAAGGAATTCAAAATAATTCAACATTTATTATAAATATTTCAAGAGGTCTCGAAAAACTTCAACGAGTTTGAAGGAATTCAAAAAACTTCAAGTGAAATTGAAAATAGTTGCAAATAAATTTCATGCTTCTAGAAAAATTTATCGAATTCAAAATCAAGCAAGTTTCATTCTGAATATGTTGATAAAATAAAAAAAATCTTTTAAAGAATTCAAAAGATTGCAAGTGAGTTTTAAGAAATTGATGAAATTCTGCAGAATTCAAAAGACTTCAAGGGATTTCGAAGACATCTAAAGAATTCTTCGTCTACCAAAGTTGATGAAGTTGAAAATAGTTGAGAGGAATTCCATTTTTAAAAAGAATTCAGAGAATTCAAAGATTTGATGAAATTCGAGCCCACCGAATTTAAACAGATACGCATTCGTCATCGCACTTATTTCTTTTGAATGCTCGAAGTTAGGTGAAGTTGCTTGATAGGCGAAATTTTTTCCCGCCTTTTGCCGACAAACTTGCACCTAGCTATTAACGTATATGCAATTTCAGTACCCCGTTGTCTTCCGTTACAAGGTACGACCTCAGCGGAATTCTCAGACCCTCTTTCCTTCCAAAACCTCTACCCAGCTTAAATATTAAAGCTTATAAGTCTTGAATTCTTGTCAGTGAACTAATTTTTATTACAACCTTGCATAAATCTCTCTGCTTCTTTTAGTTCAACTAGAACCTTGTTAAGTAGTGTTATGCCTCTATTATGTTGGTCCAGTACCTAAGTGCCCCAGCATACGATTTTATGTCAGGTGCAGCATATACCTTCGAATAGGACAAGATACTACCGCCCACTGATTTGAATATCCAATCAGCTTTTGCTAATTTCTCACAATTTTTCCCACTTATAAAATTTCCGAAAAACTGCTCCTTTCCGCCCACTAATCTGAATATCCAATCAGCTTCTGATAATTTTTCTCACTTCTAATATTTCCAAAATGTGCCCCTTTCTGATCTCTTTTGCACCCAAAAAGTGTTCATTCGTTCACGAACTCTCGCTCGCAGCGCATTAAATTATTTGAAATATTATTGTGTTTTATTTGCCTTTTCCATCCTTATTGCTTAAATTTTGGACGGAAGATTACGAAAAATCTTTTATCTTCTAATATTCGATGATGGTTATCGTAAGATATATCCGGGGAAGAAAATTTCGCGAAAGACGGGAAAGAAGTGTATAGTGAAAACGCACTGGGGGCAGTTACAAGCAGAGATACTCGCAAAAAATGGTACGTAATTGTTTCTTTATTACTTATAAGTAAGCATTTTATTATATTTAAAGTGAGTGAACAAAATTAACTATCGAAGGCATGTAAAAATAATATTACTAATAACATTACTAGTCAAAGTGGGTCGGTTTCAAATACGACGTGTTAAATATATTGGAAATAGTAAAACGAAATAATTAAAATAGCTGTGATTAAGAAAGTGTCATATGTGCTTATACAATAAGACGATTATATGGGTTTTATGCGGTCTAAACATCATATAAAACACTAATGCAGCTACATTTTGTAGACCATTGTCGAGCTTTCTAGCGGTTCTTTGAAAAATTTTCTTCCTCCCTTTTTGAACGAGTAATCACGTTTCAAAGTTTTGACACTTTTTGTACACTAGCTCCACTTCGTATGTCGACACTCGACACCCGTTCTTTGTCACTTAAAATTTGTTCATTTTATAAATGCGGGGCTTACATTTTTTTCTCTCAAATGGGTTGGAAGTTACCTAAATTTTGTATGGAATGAGCCCACGATGAAGACAATCTTTAAAGAAGATACTGCAAAAATAGTACAAATTGCAATTTTTTGAACATTTTAAATAGGATCTGAAATAATAATTTTTTACAGTTCTAAAGTTAAAGAAGACCGGAGTCATCACTTCTGTAGAAAAATAAAAGTAAAAATCATGTAAATGTATATTTTAAAGAACCTTTATAGAAAATTATTAATTACTTGTTTCATATAAAACAAAGGAATTAAATTTGGATCGGATCTTAGAAACAATTTGTGTAACAAAAACAATTATTACCAAGAATCAATTTTTTGAATAGAAAATGTTGGTCAACCTTTTCTTACGCAAACTACACTACTCTTGGAAATTGTCGGTACGACCAGCGAAAGTACACCACGTGAGATGTTTAAAAAAAATGCAAAAAATTCTGCAATTTTGTACCTCAATTTCAACTCCTGGTAAAACATATGAAAATTGTAGCAAAAACCTGAAATTCATAATACTTGGTTTGAAAATAAAAAGTAATACAAAATTGATTGTGCTAATTATTTCTTTGGCGCATTGTAAACATTGGGGCATTTGTAAACTGTGTCTGATTAAATATTCAGTTTGTTGCCATCGCCTTCAATCGACCCGTTTTAGCTCGCCATATTTACTTTTTAAAGTACATACTTGCCCAAAAAACTTTAATTTATAAGTATTTTATTTAAAAACTGAAAGCTCAATCTTTGAAGGCTTGTTGAAAATTTTTATTGTAATTTACAATATTTTACAAAATGTTTGCTATTTTCAACAGCTTTCGCGTTTTGAAAATAGTGCGATTTCATGGAAATCTTAATAATTTACTGAAACCTCCTACTTTTTTCAAAATTTTTCTCATATTCAAAGACAAATAGTCACTGAAGTTGCCACAATTTAGATTCAATGTTTTTGATTAAAAATTCCACAAAATTCTTTTCTCTAATTATATCAATTCACGATAAAAACCAATAATGATCCGCAATTGGACCTTTGATCCGGATAAGGTTCTCATTCCATATTCTAAAAAATACGTTTTTATACCAGAAAAAACATTGAAATGTTGCTAAACTTTTCTCCAGCTTCAGCTTCTTGCGTAATGCAAAAAAGTAATGAAATAATTAAGCTGATAATCTGCTGCGATTCTATGGAAATTCACCTTTCAAATGAGGCATACGAATATTGAAAAATGTATCCTCTACCAGAGGTTATAATTCGATTTCATTTCAATTTATTATTCACTAATGCAACAGTCCCTAGACCAGTTACAGGATTATTGCAACTAAAATTTCGATAATATACAAGATTTCGTCATATTTTAGATTTTCAGATATGTAATGAGAAAGAATTCTTTTTGTCACAAAAGTAGTTTAATCTACATAAAGTTCAGGATGAGGGTGGACTAAAAATATAAAATTTTAAAGTCGAAAATGCTAGTCCTAAAAAGTTTCTACGTGTTACAACGAATGCAAGCTAAAATAACTTTTTGAAATCGCAACTGCTTTTAAGGTGTCAGCTTCAGGTACAGAGGTTAGCATTTGTTACATTTCAGAATGTAAAAAAATTTCCCGATCAGTACAAAAATTATGGTATTTTTTTCACCTGTTTTGTTGAAAAATTAGTTGGAGAAGCAAGCTTCAATTTCATTGGACCCTACAAAAATTAAAGATTGCTTTTTCAACGTAAACTAAACATGTTACACATAATATTATACTTTTTGATTTTAACGAAAATTAACATAATCTGAAAAAAGTTTTTTTGTTTATTTTCGTAAAATTCTAACTTGAATAAAAATTAAATTTGTTGAATATCAAGTTTTTATTATTATTCAATAAAAAAACTATGTATGAGAAAATTCTATAATTTTTATACGGCAGCGTTTCGGTACAGACGCTTCCTTTGTTTTCTCTGATTAATTATGAAATTTCCCACGGATTTTTTGAAATTCCTGGCTTCCGGATATCATTAGAAGGAAGCCCTTCATACCACAAA
The DNA here is from genome assembly GCA_011634705.1 of Andricus grossulariae. Taxonomy (NCBI): domain Eukaryota; kingdom Metazoa; phylum Arthropoda; class Insecta; order Hymenoptera; family Cynipidae; genus Andricus; species Andricus grossulariae. The sequence continues at coordinate 257,447,437 of JAABKJ010007545.1, read as the reverse complement.
GTCTAGAAATATATTCTAGAAGGACATTACTCTCTGGAACATCTTTACAAACGAAAATCAGGTGGGTGTCCACGAGACCGCCGACCTCAGGGCCAGCGTGAATTCCTAGCATGGAAGCACGTAGTGATCCTTCTCTCTCTGACTCTTGTGACAAGGTGTTTCTCTCCCGTCACTGAAACATAACCTTACCGGCACCGGGGCTGCCTTCAACATAAATGGATAAAATTTACTTCACATTAAATGTTTGGTACCGAAGAACGAGAGTCCTCATTTCCGTAGGGAGCACTCTCATTGGCACTTGTATTTTATTTAAGTCCGTTACTTATTTTCTTTTTGTTACCATTTTTGTTTACATTCTGTCACGGCAAACGAGTGAGAGGGCCGATCACCAACGCAAGACAACACACG
>JAABKJ010007545.1:257109683-257447019 GCA_011634705.1 Andricus grossulariae | reverse complement strand
ACACACGTGCCACCAGAAATCACCCCCTAAGGGTTGGGGACAGTGGGACCCTAGGAACTGCCATCTTGCCTGTATGACAGAGAACACTGGTTACCATGGTAACGTCAACGACCAGAGCCAATCAGGAAGTTAAGTCGCCATGTGAATACCAATCCACCCATGACCAGAGAGGTGGGCATATTATAGCGCTGTCCTTTTCTGACCTATCGAGTGAGCCAATAACCAGCAACAGAATGAGGGAGAGAGAGAGAGCCAAGTCGCAACGACACCGTAAGCCACCCATGATAAAAAGGAGTGAGAGGGGGAGTCTAACCGTAACGTTGACATCAACTAACGCAGAGTCACAAAGGCCGTACTTCTCAGAGATGAAAGAAGCAGCAGAGTATCGCTCTGTCCTTTTTCAACACGTGAACTTACAGGCCTGTTTCAAGCGAAAACCGCCGGTACTCCGGTGGTGCCAGAATGCATCTTAAGTATCGACACAGGGCTAAAATAAGATAAGCGTCCTCTTGGGGTTACTCAAATTACCGAGAGGAAGCTTTATAACCTTAAATAAGCGGAGTTCCCGCGGGTTCACCCTCAGTACGTCCGCATTTGGCACGAGAAAGCTGCGCTGTCATTGGTCAATCCGGTCGGGAAAGATGGATACACCTTCCGGGAGGATCGACGTTGCATGGCGGCCTGTTACTAGTTCTTCACCTCGGCACGTTTAGCCGTACCTGTGGTTCCTCTTAGAGAAAAATAAAACTTTATATTAATTAGAGCTCTGAGACTCTCATAAGTTGGCCATGGAGCCTGAGCTTGATTTCACGAAGGCACAATACGTGTCAGGAAGTAAGGTACGGTAGTTTTTTTCCTTTCGGTAAATCAGTTGGGCGATATTTCAACCATAACATTCAGTTTGTGAAAATGTTGAGATCTCGCCAAAGTGATTGGCCCTTATAAGTGCTCTCAGTGCGGGTTTTCTTGTTAATCTTCTTTTCCGCGGCAGTGTAATGGTAGTACTCCAAGTTATTTCTTTTTATATAAAAAAGGGAAATAAATAAAAAAAACCTTTTCTCATCATAATCTCGTCATAAATCGGAAAAGATAAATGTGAGTTAGGATTCGGTTTCGCGTAAGGAAACTTTGTGTCGCGTCCCGACTTGTAGAATGGAGGTTATAAACCCTTCCTTCCACCGTTTCCAAATAGGTCCGCATGGACGACATTCAATCATTGTAAATAATTAAAGTTATGGGGTCGGGCATGTATGCTAAAATGGTGAGATTGGGGTTAGATCGCGATTAACATTTGTGTTATTGTTGATATCGACAATCACGACTTTTTTCCTTCCCAAAAGAATATCTCTGCTGACATCGACGTCGGTATGATAAATGGAGTATTATTACCCGGTTTCTTTTCTGTTCGTGCTCCCATTGTGGGACCTCTCGAGGTAAAATTTCAATAGACTAAGCTCTTGAATTATTGTAATTGCCTTTTGTTGTTGAATTGTCATATTAAATAGCCAAATTTTTTTTTAACTTCGAAATGTTGCCTCAAGTTTATTTTTTGGTTGGGCGAACCTCCCCCTCCCCCTTGAGTTAGAGTATTGAGAATACGTAAGGTCTGGTTTATTCCGGTAGATTTATATTAAATTGTCATTAGCTAGACAATCATAAGAAATTCGAATTTTAGCTAGTAACTGGCGCCCTACATTTTAGTTCATATAAAATTTTCCCCTTCTTATTTCAATAAACCATATGGGAGTTGGAGTGAAAATATTAAGTAAAATAAACCATAATTACGGGTGATATTCTAGGAGGCAAAATTTTCACCCCTGATACTCTGAAATATATTTAATTACAGAAAATTTCAATAACACTCGCGACTCCTTGGTCAGGGAATTGACATCCGCACAGAACATTAAGAATTTTCCAAACTTAACCTCAAAGAATGCCAACTTAACCTCTAATAGCATAATCCCAAACTAACTGTCTATGTGTATCAGGACCGCTACGGACCTAGATCCCTCAGAGAATTCTAAAGACTACCCTTACAACGGAACAGACAGATTGCATTCCTCTAGCCGGGCTGGCAGCAAGATACACGAGGATTAGAATAGGGAATTTTTTCACCTAAAAACCGGCCGCACAGAAATCAATCAGTCTCCTTCCTCCCACGTTCCTCCGATTAAAAAAAATAAATACCATAGTCACAATGGAAGTCCATTCACTGTTGAGGTGGACTGCAGTCATGACTCCCTTTAACTCTCTATCAGTGGAGAGAAGTCTCCACAAAAACTTCAAAGATGAAAGCCTTGACTGCAAAAAGAAAGGCCCCTCCAGAAACACAGTCCTCTGCAAATCTGCAGTCGGTGCCAATTCTATTGTACAAAACTTAGAGAGATTACTCCCAAACTAAGAGCATTTATCCCTAATTTCAGAGTGATGCGTTTGGGGATAGTCAGAAATATCCCGTTAGACCTCTCCATGGAGGAACTGATATAGCACGCTGACAGTCCTATTCCAATTATCGAGGCTAAGAGATTTGATCGTAAATACCAACAGGGCAGAATTCTCCCTAATTCCACCGTCCTCCTAACCTTTGGCGGACAAAACCTTCCACAAGAAATAAAAATTATCTTCATTCGATGCGTAGTAATTCCGTATTTTTCCCAACCACAGGGAAAAGATCAACCGTGCCCAAAATTAAATAGTCCCTCTGTATGTCCGAGCTGCCAAGGTCCGCACTGGGCCAGCTACAAAAAATTTCTCAAATTTGTGGAAGAACTTGCGATAGGAAAAATCGCTGCTTACCGAAATATAAGCATCAAATCCGCCGCTTCCCTCTATAAGAAAGAAAAATATGATCCAACTAAATACCTCAACCATATTTACTCTTCGACCCCCCAACCTGAAGGCGGTCAAAACCAGACCCCCCACACTTCAGCTTCTCAAACTTCTCTATCTTAGGCGTTGTCAATTTTGACTCCATATCGATAACCCCAAATCCTATTAATTAGAGAACAGGCTATAACCTCACGATAAATAACTCACTTCCATACCGCGGTCAACACAGCACGCGTCCACCACCTGTCTTTACCCCTTATAAAAAAACAAATCACAGTAATCAAGCTGCCTAATCTTTTGAGTAGCTTTACACCAGAGATCCAAGTCCCTTTGGAAATGAAGTCTGCATCCAAGATCACACCTCCAACTCTACATGTACAACCCCTACTTTTTCCAGTACCCATTCCACTACTTCTATGAACCATGAAAATCTCATGAACATGATCTCATCCTTAAGGAATATTTTACAACGATTTTCTCTACTCTATTCGCTCTTGAACGCCGGATTCACCGACCAATAAAACAATTCCATCAACAATATGAATGATCACTTTGTCTCTGAAAAATAGTTACCAAGTATTTACATTAGATATAGAAACGAATGACTAGAAACACAACTAATTGCCCAGAATCATAAATTCATTCAGCTATCTATTACATTAAACTACACATAGGTAATTTAAAGAACGTAAAAAATGTACATTAGAATTGCAGAGGTATTAATAACAAAAAAGGTAATCTTGAAAGAGTTCTCCATAACTACGATGTCATCATGCGGAATGAAACTTTTTAAAAAACTAAAAATAACTTTTTTCTTAAAAAATTCACTATCATCCGAAATGATCGCTCCAATAACCCCGGAGGAGGTTTACTAATTGCAGTTGGAAATGACATTCCCTTTTCTTCCATTACACCCAATGAAATTCTCAACTTTTTAGAATCAATAGCAATCTCTATTCCAACCAATTGGGGAGAATTAATAATAGTAAACATTTATAAAAATCCAAGAAACCCTAAGAACGTTATAAACTGGAATGATCTTTTCGAGTTCTACACTGACCGTTTCTCTTCCATCTTCATAGGGGGCGACTTTAATTGTTACCAAGGGTCGTGGGGCAGCGAGAATTCTTGCCCCCATGGAAACGAACTCCCCGAAGCCACTAAAAATGCAATATTTAGCATACTGAATGACGGTTCTGCCACTCGTTTAAACTGCCCTGATCAAGCTAAATCAGCTAACGATTTAACCATAGTATCTAATAATCTCATCCCTCTCTGTTCATGGAAAATTGAACAAGATAAAATTGATAGTGATCATTTTCCTGTAACCACCACCTTAGAAATTATTTGCCTTATTTATTAATTCTCCTCCCACAAATATAATTAAAGGAAAGAATGTTGGAGTACCTTTCAAAGCATCCTTGTAGCAAAACTTTTTATAACCTTGCAGTTGAGAGTTACCCTTTTTCTCCTCTCGAAGCATATTACAAACTATTCGAAATAATTGACGGGGCTCTCCATAAAGCCAAACTAGGTAGATATCGCCACTCCACTAATTATAAAAACTACCTTGAAATTACAAAATTTGAAGCCACCTCTAAACGCACCTTCAAAAAAATTAAAATAACAAGCTTTAGATCCTTTTGCGTCAGGAATACAGTTAAAGGATTTCGATAGAGACTGTTATCTAACCCTTCCCCAACTACTGCTAAGACTAATACTGAAACCAGCCAAAAATTGGAAACATTCATTGATAATTTTTACGAATCCAGTAAGCCCTCCCACTGAAATACCCCACCCAGCCCCTTTACCAAATAACCCCCCCACCATCAGTTGAAACTCAGGCGTCCGAATTTCTATCCACGCCTTTTAACCTCCAGGAATTAAATTGCGCGATCACAAATGCCAACAGCAAATTTTTACCAGGCCTTGACAGAGTCAATTTTTAAGTCATCCAAATCTACCCAAAAATATCCGACACCGACTTTTGGCCATCTATAATTTATCTTGTTATCGTAATACCCAAATCTAATTCAGATAAATTTCATCCAATAGCCCTTGCTTCGTGCTTCCTTAAATTGTTAGAAAGACTAATCATTACACGACTCAATTTGTGGCTGGAGAATTAAGTGATTATCCACAACTCACAAATTGACTTCAGGAAGAATCGATCCTGCATTGATAACTTAGCTAGCATATCTACAGAAATCCACCTCCCCTTCGTTGAAGAATCCTTTACAGCTGTCCTGTTTATTGACGTAGAAGCTGCTTACGATAGAGTGGTCCCATAAATCCTAATTAATGACTTTACAAACACTAAGGGTGCCTTGGAAAATCGGCAAGTTTTTTCAGAATCTCACTTCCGAAATAAATCTATATTTTAAAGTTAAAAGTTCTCATGGTGGACCTTATAAATTCAAAAGAGGCGTTCCCCAAGGATGCGCATAGTCACTCTCTCTCTCTCTCTCTCTCTCTCTCTCTCTCTCAGTATAACGAATTGCCATTGACAGGTGACATAAACCAACCTTGCAAGACAAACAAAATCTTAAGCGTTTCGCCAATTTATAACCTCAAAAAAAGATATGGAATTGACAATAATACACTTAATGTTCATGCTGTAAAAGCTTTTTTTTTTTACTTATTTTGGGAAAGTCAAGTTAGAGTTGGGAGAAGACTGGGAATCTTATGAGATAGTGATTGGAAAGAAGGGAGACAAAGTGACACCTTGGAGTCTTATAAACCTTAAGCAAGATGACGCAACCATCCGATCTGTCACAGTGAAACAACATCAGGAAGGAGATGAGCACTGGATGGCAGTTCGTCTCTGAGCTGCTAACAGGTTGGCTAATATAAAAATAGACTCGTATACAGATATGCTGAAAGCAAAGATCCTAAATCAAATGAAATTTTTGGCATTCAATGGTGGAGTCTTTCTTCCCAAAACACTTTACGACACGTTCCCTTATCAGTCTGATCTGGGATTAGTCCAAAAACCCTATAATTTTTCTACGAAGCGTTCCATCTTCTGAGTGATTTTGAAGTCATTATATATATCTTTACAATATTTGATGAAATACTTAACACTCTGTCTAAAAGAAATAAGTATTAAATATTATTATAAATCAGAACGCGAAACGTTACAATGGCGCCCGAACAGGGACACGCAGGTTTTGAAGTGCCGTCACTATGCTTCTAAAGGTACATTTACGTATTAGGCGCGTTGTCTTCTAAATGTCCATTGTGGTGATGGCGTCATTTCGTAGTAAAAACGAAGCATATCATTTCTTATCATTGTATTTTTTTTCTCTTGTCCGAAAATACTAATCAAAAATTAAAGGCGAGATACTTTTTCACAACGGTTGCTCCGAATAAATAACAACATTCAACTTCACTTTAAAAATATGAAAGGTAAATATTGCAAAATGACTGATATAGACACAGACAATTCGAAAAATTTCGGAGAAGTTAACATGGAATTCTAATCAATAAATAATGAAATGGATGAAGATATCTATGATCCCATGCATTTTAACATTTTTGTACCGAATTCGATCCTCAGCATCCACCAATTAGAGTAGGGAACGTTGGAAATCAATTTGATTCACAAATAGATCCTGATGCGATTTATCCTTATAATGGGAATTCAATAGAGGAAGAAAAATCTAGCGACGAGAGATATGAGGACACAGAGTCGTACATACAGGATGGTTTAGATGTACAAGGATGGGAGGATTCAGCAAAGGAGTTAAATTCTGTGGAAATACCTTAAACAAGGTTATAACAAAACATGCTCGCGTAGTCGCAACAGTCAAACAAAATCAGAGCAAAATAAAAAAACTTAACCCAGGTGTTAACTTAATACAAAAAGCGGTTGAGAATCGAGTTGAGCACAAATTAAAAAAAAACATCCAGAAGCAGACGGAATAATGTGAATTTCTGTCACGCTTGAATGAGGGCGATGTTATACACGTGGATAGACGCGTTGATCATTTATAGCGTGAAACTGAGAAAATTCACTTAACAAATGGGGACTTAATAGTCAACAAAATGTCGAACGAAAGGCGTCGAAGACACTTAGAGAAAAATCCGTCACAATTGGAGAGCACTCTAGAACGAAAGGTGATCCCGTGTGAAAAGATGCCATGGCTGAAAAACCTTCCCATTCCGAAACTATCGGGCGATGGTAAGGAAAAGTCAATGCAGTTCCTAAAGGATTTCGAAGGTTACGCCAATGCTACTGACGTTAGTAAAACGCAGCAGCATTATGTGTTTTTGGCTTCCTTGGAAGGAATGACCAAAGATTAGTGGAATCTCATTTCTTAAGGCAGGGATAACATCGATTACTTTAAAGCCAAATTCACCCGAAAATTTTGGAACGAGAACGTACAACACCAAATCAGCAGGAAATTGGAATTGGGTCCAAATAACAACGAATGCAAGGGATCTAATTCCACCACCTTTAAATTCTGAGATTGTGTATAAATTGTTCTAGATACTTCACCGAAGACATTAAAACGACTATATAGGTTAAAGGCATTAAGGATTTTGAGGGTTTAGTTGAACTTCTAGAAATATTTTACTCAAGTCAACCAATTAACTTTGAAAATTTTAAAGATACTCAATTTCCGTACAATCAAGAGCCTCATCAGCATTCATTTGATTATGGTAGTCAACATTAACATTTAGGTCAAAATAATAGTCAGGGAAACTATAATCGGGGATGGCGGAAACGCGCCCATGAGCGCCAACAATATGGTAACAATCCAAATAACTATCAAAACCGTAACCGCAACCCAAATTATAATAACTACAACCTGGGTAGAAATAACCTAGACTTTAACCCTTTTCAACATTATGATCAACAATCGTCAGTAGAAAATATTAAAGCTAATAACCCAGGCCGACAAAATTTGACAAAAGTCAAAAGCCAGAAAGCAGACCAAACATTTCCAAAGGATTTTGATGTGCTGAATCCGAATCCGAACTCAAAATTGCTCCCGTACGTCAGGTTTTCAAGATATCCTAACCTAAATGTACAAAAAAACGCGTTTTTTAGCTGTTTTTGAGGTTATGTAACGAAACAAGAAAAATGTCCACTACAGAAGCTAATATGGAATTTGAAAGTACTAATCTCCCCCTTTCAAACCTACTTGGATTTATTGGGATATTTTTATTTTTCACCAAAATATTGTAATTTGACATTTTTTATTTTAGCGTTTTAACCCATTAACGCTGAGGTGTTCAGATCAGAGACAGATTTTTGCTTGGCCCGCCGATTCTCATTCGAAAAGAGTGATGTACATTTCCCACAGTACCATTTTTTATTGCCCTTTTTCAGAGCTTCAAGATCCTTGGACGGAATATTAGTGCAAGCCTAATGTACAAAAGCATTGTATTTAACGCAATGCAAGAGGTCAGTGGCACCTCTCGTGACAGAAATGCCACAGGTGGTACAGGCAACCATGTTAGAAGGCCGCCTACTTGAGAACCCAGCACCAAGCACCACAGAAATCAGGAAAGAACTAGTCTTTTCTGACAGAACTGATCACAGTCAAACACAAAATTCAAACCTGCACAAGTAAATTCAAATAAAAATGGCCTCAACTGATGTAGATTATACCGAAAACCGACGTTATCAGCCTGGCAGAAAAACGGACACTTTTTAGAGATATGTATTTTTAATCTTATTACATCTTAAGAACGTCAAGTGATTTTCTCACTGAATAGTGAATAGATTACAATTTCATATTTGTCATCAGCACACGGAAAAAGTTTCAGTCACGGTGTTCTTTAAAAAGTTGAACTCTTTTTCAAATAAGGCAAAAAATTCGCACGATATAATTCGATTGCTTTAGATTTGAAATTAAATATGTTACATTATTGACGTGCCAAGTGCCTCCAGATTTGTTGTACCTTTTACGCCTTTTCGTATGCTAAGGTAATAAATCTTTCGCACCCACACCAAAATGGGTATAACACTTAACCGGAAATCGATAAATGGAGTTCGCCACCTTCGTTAATTTCACTCTGGCGAAACGAGACCTGTTTTGCTTTCACTCTGTTCAGGGTCGATGAAGCACGCTATCTTTTAAAATCGTTCGAAACTTAGAGGAAAAGATATTTTCATTAAGCATGACTTGGACCCGGACTCTTTTAAAATCCACGAAGCTCTCAGCCAAGAAGCAGCTCATCTAAAAGACGCAGGGATGAAAACTCATATGAATGGCAACCGCCTGCGAGTTAACAATCTCATCTACAGCGTAGATGATTTAAGAAAAATGAGCCTAGATGAGATAATTGGTAATAATATTTTAAATATTGAAGTGCTTAGCTGTATGCAAATATGAAACCATAATTTTTGTATAGAAAATACACTTTTATTGTATGAAAATGATACAAGATATTTTTTTCGAAGTATTGCCCATCGCTAGCTATACATTTTTCCCACCTCTCTGACAATTTATGGATGTCACGCCAAAGAAATGGTTGCTGTTTTGAGGCCAACCAGTCATCGAGCCATTTTGGTACATTTTCGTATGTAGTGGAGCGCTGTTCAGCAAGTGCGTGTCCCATCGATGTAAATAAGTAGTAATCGCACGAAGCCAAGTCTGAGCCGCATGCGCGAATATTTCCCAACCAAACGCCTCAATGTGTTTGTTTCACCAGTTTTTCTGTGTATGGAAATGGCGTCTCGTGTCACATTTAATTTATCCGCTACTTTAAAATTTTTTGCACCACTTACTAACTATACTGTTGCATGAAACTTGTATTGTTGTGAGTTGAGCATCTTTGGCAGAGATGTCAACAAGGAGATGTGGCCAATGAACCAGTTTTGTTGTAACTGCATTGATACCTAGGGCCATTAATGGGAAAATTGCGGTTACATGTTTACAGAGCTGGTAACGACGAAACCTTGATAAGAACGCTCTCAATGACTTCAGAAGCAGGGCGATTCTCAAGACGCAAGCTCTCTTGACAAGTATGTGAACAGAACAAGTCCTGCAGGATGTGGGCGGCGCGTAGAGTGACTAGATGGATCTTTTACGAGAAGAACAGGTGTTTTAAGCTTTAGTTCTGAGGGTTTTCCATCAAACGCCGACTATCCTAGAGTTGGGGAGCCAATCAAGACAGAGTCAATGTGATGGACCGGCAGAATCTCATTACCTTCAGGTGGACGCATCGACTTAGGGACGACCTGCGGCTGTGCTATGATACCAGTATTACCTGTATTTTTCGCATAAACGTCTGCGAAACCATGCCGAGGAACTCCGAAAAAGGGGGTATATAAGCAAAGCCCCTACTCTACCGCAGCGAGAACAAGCCGGCGAGAGAGAAAGAGAAGCGACACTGAGACCAACCGCGAGCAGGTATCCAACAGAGGAAGAGGGATGTTTGAAGACCCGGAGAAACATCAACATTCAGGTTTCTCTCAAGCGCAAAGATCTGGCTGAACTGAATGACGAGCTTCGTGAAGATTTTTCCGAAGCATCTGAACTCTAGACTATCAATTGTAGTGTGTATAATGCAGCGAGAGCTTTGGCAGATGCAAACAGTAAAACAAAACCAGCGGTTAATCATGAGACCAAAAGAAGAATGCATCAAATCAGCACAAAGATTGGCTGGGCAAGGCAGTACGCGTTCAGCATTTAGTGTGTCATTGACTACATAAGCTCTGGCGGGACATTCACTGCCAAGGTTCGACAGTTCGCTCGCGAACTGCGCATCCGTCCTTACACACTGTACAAGTCAAAGCTATTGACCATCAGGCAGCATATTTTTGACAGGACAAGAGTACTAGCTAACGCTAGGAGAAGTCCAGAGCGGACAGAGAGGTGTGTCAGAGAAAATCAACAGTTTTTGTCTGACCCATTTCGACTTTTCCAGGACCCTCCAGTTACTGTCGTCCACCCACCCAAACCAGAGGCGGTCGAGGCTTTTTGGAGAGAATTTCACGAAGTCCAGAATCCACTGGAAGAAAACTCAAAGAATATAAATAGCTTCAAGGAGCTGTGCAGTGGCCTGATAACACCTGAGGATGAATGACCACCTATCACTACCGAGAAGATGAAAAAAGTATCAGGAGGCATGAAGAACTATTCCGCTTTTGGACCAGATGGTATCAAGACCTTCTGGTAGAAGCTGCTTGCTTCAACACACCAGCATCTAGCTTGCATTTTCACCTCATATCTAAAGTATGAAGAGCTTATTCATGAGTGGCTGGTGGAAGAGCGCACAGTGCTTCTGCCGAAGGCGGGCAACTTAACTGACCATAAGAATTACAGGCCAATAACTTGTCTGATCATTCTGTATAAGATCTTCACAGCTATCCTAAATGATGGGATTGTTCGGACAATTAGACGTGTGTGGCGAGAGATGTGCGAGCAATGCGGCTCAAAGAAAGACGTAGTAGAATGTCCAATGTTCATCTATTCCAAATTTCAAATGCATTTCATCGACTTCCTTTTTTTCTTTATCAGATTGAAACAATCCTTTTACATCATTGAAGAATACTATGGTTTTTGCAGTAGTTACAGTATCGTTATTTTTACTGTTAATCTCATTAAGCAGTTTGACACTGAAATACAAATAAAGAGAATGATTCAAAGTTCTTAATTTTTGTCTTAATTCTGGTTGAAATTATTTTGTCATTCGTAGCGGCGCGAACAGCTGCTGTAACACCATGTACTTTATTCGTTAAAAACCCATAACTTGTTGCAATTTTTAAAACGTTTTCAACATAAGCATGCCCTGGTGTTCTCACCAAGTTACATAAGTCGCATTCGCATAATTTACCTTCTTTCGATCTGGTTTTTCGATTTATTTATTTGAATGTAGAATAATCTAGTAATTTTGTACTCTAATTAGTTTCATAATTTTGACTGAACGCTAAACAAGGATTAGTTAAGTAGGGGTAGTTAAGGGGGGAGTACAGTTAATTCTGAAAAAAGAGGCACATTTTGAAGAATTTTTTCCAGCGATACAGGTAATGGAGGTTTATTTATTTGATTAGTACATAATAATAAAAAATCTGAACCATATTCTTGGTAATTTTCACTGCAAAATATTAATAAATAGGTCGTTAGCAGCAAATCTCCGAAGGCGCCTCGAAAAAAATTTACTTTGCGGTGACGGTTCTAACTGACTACTGGATCATCCGAAATCAAAAATTAAAGTGTGTTAGTTAGGTGAGATATTTCTCGAGGTAACATGGCCCTTTTTTTATAATTTTTTTTTTCAACACTTTGAAGTCAAAACGCATTTTTTTGCTACGAAATCAACGAATTTGTTATGGTAAAATAAATAATAATAATAATATTTAAAAAAGCTCGACCATGTTACCTCGTGAATTATGTATAGAAATATTATACCAAATTTCAAAAGGATCCATGCAGTAGATTTTGAGTTACAACCGTCACCGACTTTGAAAACGGGGTTTCGAGAAAAATGCGTTTAAAACTTTGAACATTAAAAATAAAAAAATGCATTTTTTCATACTTACACAGAATCATCGATGCCGGATCCGTACATACTGAATGTTTAAAGGTTTTCTTATACCTGTGTAATCACTCACCGACAAATAAAGAAATTTAGGGACCTAAAGTTTGTGTACCTGTCCGGCTGCTGCCGGACAGGTACACAAAACCGAAGGAGAGCAGCTATCCTTAAAGACTCTATATATCCGTTAATATCGCTCCAATTTGCTTGAAATTTGGATACGCCGAATTAACTATACTACCCCCATAAGGGGGCTTTCTGCTTTACATCGAAGTTACACAAATGATTACAACCACTGTTATTCCAATGGTAAACACCAAAACTCGTCTTATAATTACACATTTCTCCATTTGATGAAACACCCGCAGAACTAAAGATTGAAACTCCTGCCCTTCTCGTAAAAGATTCATCCAGTCAGTATTCGCGCTGCCCAGATCCTGCAGGTGTTGCCCTGTTCACATACTTGTCAAGAGAGCTCGCGTCTTGAGAATTCCCCTCCTTTTCCTTGAAGAAACGAGTTGATTAGGTTTGTGAAGGTTGGTGATGGCTATCTTTCTCTCAGACGTCATACTACCCAGATCTGTGTTGGACATAGCAGCTGTATTTATATTTACAGATTACCCAGTGGGCACAAAACCATGAACATCCCAAGGACGTCCTTGGGACGTTCCTAGGACGTCCAATGTCAGTCCGAACAACGTCTCTAGGACATCCTTAATTTTTTTGCCTACTGAGAGGCTCACTCATTATTATCCAACCCTGCTTGTGAAGTCATTGAGAGCTTCGAAGCGACATGTGCAGGTGATGTGTTATTGTATAGTATAGTTAGTGAGTAATTTAAAAAATTCAAAAGTGGAAGAGAGCGAATGGCAAGCACTGTTGAATGAGGATGATGCTCAAACGCAACAATAATTCGCACATCAATTGAATGTGAGACGAGGAACCGTCTCCATACGTTTGAAAGCCACAGGAAAGATCCAGAGGATGAGAATGTCAAAAAAGCCGAAACAAAGTGATTTTGCTTCATGATAATGCACCATCACACACAGAAAAACTATTTAAGCAAATAATTGAGGCGTTTATTTGGAAAATACTTGCGCATGTGGCTTACCCACCAGATTTGACTCCGTCCGGTCACTACTTATTTGCATCGACGGGACACGCACTTGCGGAACAGCGCTTCACTACTTACAAAAATGTACGAAAATGGCTCGATGACTGGTTTGTCTCCAAACAGCAACAGTTTTTTAGCATGCCATCCACAAATTCTCCGAGAGGTGGAAAAAAGGTATAGCTAGCGAAGGGTAATACTTCGAATGAAATATTTCTGATCTGTTTCATGCAATAAACGTGTGTTTTCTATGCTGAAATGCCGGTTTTCATATTTACATCCCAGTGAGCACTTCAATATTTAAAACATTATTACCGATTACCTCCTCAAGGTTCATTCTTCTTAAATCATCTAGGCTCTAGATAAATTGTTAACTCGCAGGCGGTTGCCACTTATACCAGTTTTCATCCCTGCGTCTATTAGTTTAGCTGCTTCTTGGCTCAGAGCTTTGCGAAATTTGACAAAGTCCGGGTTCAAGTCATGCTCGATGAAAATATTTGTTCCTCTAAGTTTCGAACAATTCTAAAGGATAGCGTGATTCATCGAGCCTGAACAAAATGAAAGCTGAACAGCTCTGATTTTGCCAGAGTTAAATTTACCAAGGTGGAGGACTCCATTAATCGATTCCTGGTTAAGAGTTATAGCAATTTTCGTACGGGTGCCATAGGTACATTACCGTGCACGTGAATAATGTCTATCCCGTATAAATATCCGCCCCAAGTGAAACAAACAAACACTACTTTTTCGAAACACAGAAAGAAAGCATCTTCAGGAACCATAATAGATGTTCTTTGTAATGTAATTACCATTTACACCCAACTATCGGATTCTGTCCCCCCGGTCTCGGCCTTCCTAGAACTGCTGGTCCACGCAGTTTCTGAGGGGTCATGGTGAAAATGCAGAGAATCGTCACTTTTAAATCAGATAATTTTTTTAAGTTGACAATTTTGTGTAAAAATAAAATTTGAAATTATTTTTGGAATAAAAAACATAATTAATTTCAAATTAGAAACAATCGAATTTGATCATGCGAATTCGTTGACTTATTTGAAATGTAATTCAACATTTTGAAGAAAAACCGCAACTAAGGGCCGATTCCACCATCTCTGATTAAATCCAGCTTTAACTAATCATGATTATTTTTTAATTAACGACTTAATCATGATTAACTTGCGAAACGTTCCACCATAAATTTTTGAACTATGGTTAACTAACCGTATACCCTGCTCGCAATAAAGCTTAGTTTCTGCGTATTTCTGTTGTAACTGCGATTTTGATTGGCTGAGTCACGAAACTTGTGTTCGCCCGCCATCTCTGTCACAAGGAAAGGAAAAATAATATTTTGAGAACATATTTCATTTTGAGCCATACATACTGTCGCACTGAACTTTAACTAAACTTTGAGGTTACGTTGAGCCCTGTCGATCGATGGTTAAGTCGTTAACCGTCCAAAAATGGCCGATTAAGTTAAACAGCGATTAGACTACTTTATTCATGGTTTAGAAGATGGTGGAACGCAATGTACTGATTAAATAAAGTTAATCAAGGAATAAAATTTAATCAGGGTTGGTGGAATCAGCCCTTAAACTTTTTCCCTTTTGCTAACTAGTTCGTCACTCATATTATTATTATCTGATTACTAAACTTCTGAGGTGACTCACAACATTTGTGTACTTATATTAATAAATGTGTGCTGATGACGAATATAGAATTGGAATCTTTTCACTATTCAGTAAGAAAATTACTTAAGGTTTTCAAGATGTATTAAGATGACAAATACATGTCTCTAAAAAGAAACCTTTTCTCTGGCAGGTTATATTTTTTTCATATATTGAATCATTGATCCACATTATTCACAAAATTCGAGTAAATCTTGTCAAATCTTTTATAATCCGTGGGAATATGATGAAATCATTTTTAAATTTTTTTATAAAATCCTTTAAAACTTAATTAAGATTGTTTAAATCTCTCAAAAACTTTGCCGCATAATAAATCTTATTAAATTTCTGAAATCGCGAGAAATCATACAAAATCTTTGCAAACGCTTGAAATACCATAAAATAATTAAGATCTTCTGTATTCATCGAAACCTTATCAAGTTTGTTAAAATTTCTTACAAAATGTTCAAAAACTACTTCACACTACAAAGGGATAACAAATTTTGTTGTAAGTTTTCAATTTTAGTTGAAAATACAACTAT
Source organism: Andricus grossulariae (assembly GCA_011634705.1). Taxonomy (NCBI): domain Eukaryota; kingdom Metazoa; phylum Arthropoda; class Insecta; order Hymenoptera; family Cynipidae; genus Andricus; species Andricus grossulariae. Next base: position 257,431,384 of record JAABKJ010007545.1, on the reverse strand, counting down.
TAAATTGTCCTCTGAAAAAACATCTTTTTTGTTTGAAAATTCAACTAACTGGTAGAAAATTACACTACTTTGCGAAAACTTCATTTTATTGGTTGAAGTTTATACCATTTTGTTGACAATTCGTTTTTTTTTTGTTTTTTTTTCGAAAATTAATTTCTGTGAATTGGAAATTGAACTGCTAGGTTGAAAGTCTAACATTGCTGTCAAAGCTTTATTTTTTTGGTTGAAGATTGAACCCTTTATGGAAATTAGTTTTCTTTCAGTTGAAAATTAATTCTCTCACTAAACATTTAAGTGCTATATTTCTTTTCTTAAGTTGATCATATTTTTGAGATGTACTAAATGACGATGCTATTTTTTAAATTCATAAACAAATTATGTAAAAAATGATTTAGATAATGAATTATGAATAAAAAAATTATGCGTACATCAGAAGGCAGAGAAAAATCAAGACTTCCGTAATCTTTCGTTAATTAAGTCGTCACAATTTTGCAATTTTTTACTTATAAAATTATTAAATAATATCAAATGATACCTTTTTATGATCCACTACGCATTTTGGATAAAAGAAAGTAATTTTTTCGTCAAAATATTAAAATCGATTAATCAATAATGATAATATACTTTTATTTGGTATTATAATTTTTTAATAACAAATGATATTACTTATAAATCATTTATAGCTTGTACACACTCCTGCGCATTGAATCCAAAAGATAAAAAAAGTCGGAAAGTTGTCTACCAATTGACAGACGAAAAAGAAGAGAATCAACATTTATTCATTATTTGCATTGATGTAAAATTTTGAACAATAACAATTCAAAAATCTCTTTTACATATCAGTTGTAAATTCAATAACAAATTTTTCTTCAAGAACAGAATCTAAAATCATTTAAGAATTGCGTCATACAAGTTATCGTTAACTATGTTATTTGATTTTGCCCCACGGTGTCTGTCGTTGCGCGCGGATAATAAGGCTACGCGACTGCACAAAAAAATGAATATTCCTTTAAATTATAAGCTGTAGCTAAGAATATAATGAACATTTTGTTAACAGTGTGGACAATATGGTGTTTTAAAAAAACTCGCATTTGAAAACTCAATATCATATAACTCTCTGAATTTTGAATATTAAAAAAAAAATTGAATGACCTTGTGGGGTTTAACAAAAGATAAAACAAACGAAGATTTTATAACCATAAAACATTCGGATTCGAATCTTCATATTGAATTTTGATCCGCCTATCGATTACAAAGAATGTCATATTTTACTTTATCTTTTTTCTATTCAATTATTGATACACATGCTGTAGAGAATCTTCATTCGAAACAACTTCTCTAAACCAACGTGGAAAGATTGGGTAACGTCTGCCTACAGGACATTCCCTCATTTCAATATGATTCATATCGTCAACTGCACCGCTTATCATGTTTATTTTTAATCGTGAATGATATGCATCTGTCTGATATATTCCAAGAAGAATCCCCGTATATTCCAGTATTGCAAAAACGTCACCATTGGCTGTTGATAAAACAATATGTTCTCTGTTGCGCACGAGCCCATACTTATTTTGTGCTATTCTCAATTGAATTCGTTTATCGGCAGGAAAAATGTATCTTCGAAATTCAAATTGCCGGTTATGATTTGTTTCGGGAATAAGCCGAATATATCCAAGTTTTGCAAGTGGATATCCAAGTACTTCATGAGAAGGAGGCCTGCCCGGAGAAGACCTGGACTGTCTGGCAGAAGAAGGGCCAGGATCACGTTCGACAATGGAATTCCGTTCGGACTGTAGTGAATCGTAATTTGCAGAAGCTTTAATGAAACTTCTTGAGAACATTGGTTGACTTTTGCCTACTGGGCAATCCCTTTTTTCACCCGGAGTCAAATTATCAACGGCGCCGCTCATCATATTTATTTTTATTCGCGAATGATTCCCATCTGTCCTATAAATTCCACGTAAAATCCCACTTTCATCTAATATTGCAAAAACTTCATCATTGGATGTTGATAACACAATATATTCTCGGGTTTGCACGGGCACATATCTGTTCGGTTCCGCTCGAAATTTAATTGGCATACCGGCAGGAATAACGTATTTTCGGAATTCAAATTGCTGGTTCCGATTTTTGCAAGGAATAAGCCGAACATATCCAAGTTCTTCTATTGTACATCCAAGTACTCGATCTGAAGGAAGCCTGTCCAGAGGAGAAATGGATCTGGCACGAGAAGGAGCCTCCTCTAGAGAAATCCGGTCAGGCACATGTTGTTGCCCAGCATTAGAAGAAGAAGGACCAGGATCACGTTCGCTTTGATGCTTTATGTCGGCCTTTGAACTGCATTCTGCAAGAAGAAATAGGAAATTCTTTTTTTTTTTTGGTTCAGCACATTTATGTTTAATATCTTTGGCTGAAATTAATGTTTCTTTGCAGAAAGCATCTTTCTCATGTTTGAATAAAAATAATGAGAAACAATTTTCAATTATGACAAATCCCTACCGTACATTTCTTTGATATATATATATACATGTACAATCATCCTCTTCTATATTAACATCATTGTCAATACTTAAATTGCAATTTCGAAATCCATTTTTAAGTAAATTGATAATTTTTCCTTTTTTGTTTTATATTTTTCTAAATTTTTTAGAATTCGTCTATTTGGTATAAAATGTTTTTGTAGATTTAAAATTTAACTATTTGACCAGTAATTCAGAAATTATTGTTGAAAATTAATTACTGCCATTAAAAAATTAAACTATTTCCTTGAAGATTCATCTTCTTTGCTTGAAAATTTAACTATTTCAAGAAAGAATTAGATATTTTGTTGGAAATTCCTCTATCTTAATTGAAAATTTAACTCTTTGTTTATAAGTCCAACTGTTTCATGAGAAATTACACAGTTATTTTGTTTAGTTTCTACTATCTGGTTGAAAATGCATTATCATGTTAAAAAACTAATTTCTTTGTGGTAAGCCTAATAGTATATTATAAATCAAGGGGTTGAAGAGGGGCATTATTGTTGAGTTTATGTTTTCAGTACGAGTCGTAGGAAAAGACCTTATGTACAGCTTTGCAAGTTCATAGGTACATAATGGCCATGTATATCTATGACAGTCATAGACTGTAAAAACAATAAGACGAAGTAAATACCAGTGTAAATATATATATGGCTATTACATAACTATAAGCTGAATAACGACGTTATTAGTGTCAAGATTGTCGCTCGCAAATAATGATATCATTGGACATTTTTTATTATGATCATTTTAATTAAGACGTTCTCATCTCAGATAGAAGGTATTGGTTTAGTGTGACAATTGAGTGTTTTAAAACCAGTCCTAGGTTATTAATCGAAAATGCATGTTCAAAAATAAGCAATTGTATTTGCCGGCCAAACTGATTTGATATAAGATAAAATATAACGCATACAATTGTTCATCCTCAAAAGATCTAAAAATTTTCTTTGAAAATTTGTTTGATAACACATAGTTTTTGCTTTAACCCTCTGTTTTGTACATGCTCCGATAACCTTTGGGTTGGCACATTTAGTCTTGCCAGACCCTTTTATATGTTTATGCAATTGTATAAACTCACACAATTACGCAATAATAATAATTGGTGCGGAAACCTCCCCTATACATCTACTAAGTACGGCGTTTTTGGAGATGAATTTAAATGCATTTACATAGAAAACAGGTATATATTTTTGGTTTTCTCTCATTCCTAGTGGCCTCCGCATATGTTTAATTACCTACTGAGGTGAAAATAAAAAAAATTAAGGTAGAAAAACAAATTTCACGGGTAAATAAATTGATTTTTCATTCATTTTTATGCTTTCTTTCGATCTATATTATTCTTATAAATGGAATTTGTATGGATAAAGGAGAAGTAAGGGAAGGGAGGAAAAGCAGAAGTATGTGAGTGGAATAAGGGAAAGTAAAGGGTGGAGAAATGAGGGAACTGCTGGTATTGGGAGTGTGGGAAGAGAGGGGCTGGGAAGTAGGAGAATTGATTGTTAGTGAGGGATGTAGGGGAGGGAGGAAGTAGAGAAAGGAGAACTAAGGAAACTAATGTTGTATGCAGTAGGAGCAATGAGGGATGTGAACAATGTGGTATGCATGGGAAATAAATCTAGAGGAGTGGAGAAGAGGAAAAGTAGAAGAGGAAAAAGTAAGGAAAGGAAGGGATGGAAAATAGCGTTAATGTAGTGCTGGGCTGTGTGGGAAGGGAATTAGTGAAACTGAGATTATGGGAAGTGAGTGATGTTATAGCAATGGAAGCAGGAGAAGTAAGGGTTTACTTCATAACGTTCCTATATGTGTTTGCGAAATGCTAAGATAATATAAAAGGCAGTTTAAATGGAAAAATACCAAGAGAAACTAAAAAATAAACACTGTAAAATGTTCAAGGTCCATTATATTTCATACATTCCCAAATAAAACATATAGTGGTCCGGCCAGACTATACGTGCCGAACCGAAGTATATTCGAATGAATAGCCTCGTAATTATCCTTGTACGGCGTGTATCTTTTCAATTTCTTTTCAAATGATAGCTTATGAAATTTTAGGAAAATTCAGGGAGTTTCAAGTCACTAGCTCAGTCAGAAGTATACTAAAAAACGATTTAAATCGAAAAACGTCTGGTGTGAAACAAACAAAAAGGAATAAAGCTGTTTATTTTCTAGTGTACTTAAGACTGTAGATATAATATTATGTCATTATATATTTACCAATAGAATCAAGGAAAACGGCAAAAATGAGAAATAGAGTACTGACGGTGATTCTCATTGTTTACTGATCGAATACACGAGAGTAGATGACAGTAGATGATACTGATTTAGCGAGAAAAGTGATTTTTCATTGAGATGTTTCCATATATATACTAGTGATCTTTTCGTATTCCACGTAGCCAATTTTGATTTGCTGACTCCCACTTTTTGACCTCCTGTCCCACTCGCCCAGAAAAATATCCGCGTCACATACGGACAGCTGCTAGTCACTACCTTACTCCACAGTATACCTATATGTTATAAAACAAATAGCGGTATCTGAAGAATTATATCAACAGACGCTTATAGTTTGAACAAAGGTTTCATAAAACAGGTCTTTATTGGTTCAATTCTATCTTTCCCAGGGCTTCTTTATGGCACAACTAAGTATAATCAATTCACGTGATATCGTTTATCGATTTTTTTTATAATGAACCAATTATTTAAAAAAATGCTCGTAGTTCGAAATCTTGGTTTTCAGATCCTGGAGGACAATATCAGGCTTCGTAGCACTGATACGTTGAGTGGTGGAGAATGAGAAATTTCAGTAGATCTTACACTGATCATTCTCCACAACGGACTTGAGTTCACCCTGGGCGTATGGCAAGATAGGTAATAGATCAATACCATAGAAGTGCCTAAGATGGTAATATAACACTTTCAGGGCCGCATTGTGTCTCTCTATGTACCCGTAACGTGCATGCTTTGATTATTATTAATATAATTATTAATATTATCATTATATTATATAAATATATAATTAAAAACAAAAGGTTAACAGCCACCGCAGGGTCCCACTGGGAGCAACTGCCATCTAAAAAATGACATCGGCTCCCAGTAGGACCGTGGTAAATCCCACTCATGGAATAAATTAATTTGGTCATACGGTCACACAAAAAGGCAATGAATTCAGATGTTAAAGAATCATAATTTATTTCATATCTACCAATTAGATTAGGTGCAGAAAAGAGGACCTGATTCCAGCACATATTCAACATCAAACTAGCAAATATAATTTGCATAATTTAAATTACAAATTATTACCGAAATTGAAAGAACAAAATTACATTTTCAACAAAAATGTTTGAATTATGAAATTAGTAACTTAGTTGAAAATAGCAAAGATTAAAGACACTCATCAAATCATTCAAAATGCAGATTACCCAACACTTTAAAAGACATTTCAATTTTAACTTTTCTTAGCACACAAGAACAAGGAAACCGCAATGTGGATAAACTAAAATTTTACTCCAAAATGGCTATAGTATAAACAATAGAATTGAAATGTTTTATGGATTTATCAACATCACTACAGGTAAAAAACAAAAAAATGTTTTTAAACAAGCTTTTTAACCATTGATAAAAAAAATGTATATCAAATCAAAATTTATAATTATAATAATTTTTGACTTAGGGTTCAATTACCTTTAAAGAAGACCTGCAATAAGGTCGAAAAGTACGTCGGTAGATATGACAAAATAAATTATGATTCTTTAGCATCTGAATCCATTGCCTTTTTATGTGATCGTATGAACAAATTAATTTATTCATGAAGAATAACTATGTTATGGCATTTGTTCAAAAATCCATAATTTTACCTTTCTTTTTCCTTTTAAGCCACCATAAAAAAAATGTTCCAACAAGAAAATAATTGTATGTTTTTTTTTCATTTCACCTGAAGAAATTTCAGGTTCGACATATTTAACTTTTTTCAAGAAACTGTTCATTTAACTAAATTTAAAAAAATTAATTTTCCCATTATCAAAAATTATAAAACGGACGCATTTTTTTTAATTTCTAATGTTTCAATTACTCCTGACTAGAAACAAATTTACGTACCAAACATTTTAATTACTGTTTAAAAAATAGGAAATTTTGCTCGAATTCTCATATCCAAAGAAAGAACAGAAGACATAAACCGATTTCAATTTTTTCAAAGTTCACTAAAATCTGGTAGATCTTAAAAAATAATACGTTTAAAAAAGACCTACTGAAAAATATAGAAGTTTGTTCCCATATTCCATACTACTCATTCAATTATTATTTATTTAATTTATTACGTTGAACAAATGCATTAAACGATTTGTGTTGAAAATAATCTTGTTTATTTATGCTGAATCGTATATTTTTAGTCTGAGCAGTGTACTTAAAACTGTTAACCACCTTTAATTATTCCTTTCAAGGGTGAAAAGTGGGTCAGAGGACGTACTATTTTTGTTAATGGGATGCACGAGGAAGGATTGGTGATTTGGCTAATTTTTACTGATCACATGAAGCAATGACCCCTCGTTAAATAGTTTGTTTGCCCTGAAAAACGACCGATTGTCTTGGGTCCTAGGAAGGACCGTTGCAGATGAAAATGTTAGGAAACTCCTTGCGCAGCGAAGGGTCTCTTCTACCTTTGATGTGTGGCCAGCCAACAGCGTTTCGTCGGCAAAAAACTTGTTCCACAACCTGTCTGTTACTAGAGATCTTGCCCCTAAGTTGACCTTGTTGACTCGCAGTAGTTTAACGCGCAGATCGTGAGGGACATTCTGCACTATGCGAGGACCGCGCTGCTCTGGGGAGAGTCGGTTGGAGGATCAATTGATTTGCACCGTGCGTGGGACACTTTTCACTGGTGGGAATCTGATGGGGGACCGAGCTTCTTGTTCAGTGCTGGGAACACTTCTCTCTGCAGAGAGTCTGATGGGGGATGCGCTAAGGGTGAGAATGTCACCGGCGTCCGAATCATCCGAAATCTGACCAGCAGGGGTGTCCCGTGAAGAAGATTCGTGTAAACCAGGGAATTCATGGTCATACTTCTCGATCGAAGAGTGACATAGCGGTGGGACTTGCGCGGTGGGACATGGAAACACGTTGCTGGGACCGGGGCTGGCGTGCCTCAGCGATATAGGATTAGTGTGCGTATTCAGGTAAGTTGTCAGGTCATTCAATAACTCTTACCCGCATCGATGGGATTGTCGGCAAGAATTCAGTCGTCGTCCGAAGTCTGGTGTGAGGGTGGGAAAAAACTAGATGATTCCTCCAAATAAGGATCTGTAGTCCCTTGGTGTCTCTGTTCAAGACATCTGCTCCTGTTGAGCCGAAGCCTACGTTTTAGTGGTGGGATGTCACTATCCATTTGTCTTACCTTTGTTTCAAGACACGCCTGAAAACTCCCCTGCAGAGGGGACACTCTGCCATAGTATAAAAGGTGAACACTGTAATACCCACAGATGGGGAAGGGCCTGGACGTGTAAACGCGGTGTAACGTGGGCAGGAGGGTACGTTGTAATGCGATGGGTCTGTATAGACGTAGCGAGGGTTGGACGCAGTCGCGGGGTGGGGGGGGGTCGATGGGGGATAAGGAATGATGTCACTTGGGTGATACCCGAAATGCTCACTGCCAATGGCACGTAGGGTAAAAGGGATTTATGTGCAGGGCTCATGAATATCCGAGTGGTCCCTTAACTCGTTCGCCTTCACACTGCTCAACCCCAATAACCCGGGGTCACTCATATCTGTGGAAGCGTCACACCGTTGTCTATCACGTTTAAGATCTTAAGAGCCATACCCCGCTTCGGGTAAAGTCGGGTTCTCCTTCTGTGAGAACGCATAACGTCCTCCATGGAAGCCCTTCCGGTGGTGAAAGACAGATGAAATAAAAAAAATTGCAAATTGCTATCTATCAAGAACCATCGGTGCGCTGGAGCACTTCCAGCTGGTCCTCGATCAACGCGTAGGGCAGGGTATAGATGTACATTTCTCAGGACCTAACAATGCCCGGACCGCTCACTGTTGATTGAACCGTTCTCAAAACGTTGAAACGTGTTGGAAAGTGTGTATCTGTACGTCTCTTAAGACCTAACGGCGCCCTGAAACGCTCCCAGTTGGTGTTTCAAAAGCGTTATTTGTAGTGTGGCTGAAATGTTAAAGATATAATGTTAACAGAGAGGTGGAAACGACAACTTCATGTATCTTAAGGAGAAGGGAGGAAAATACCCGCAAACGTCCGTACCGTGGCCCACCAATGGTGGCGATGCTCTTTACTTTGAGCACGGAAGCTGAGCTGCGATGCCTGCTCATCGGGCAGGCCTGTTTATTTCATTGAAAATGAGGGGAAAGTACATAGTTGGACTTAAGACTAAGATACAACTTTGAGCGTGTTTCTTATGAATCGAAGTAGGGACTAAAGTGAAAATCTCAATTCTTAATTTCAAATTGCTTGAGAAGATCCCACATTGCAGTGAATTATGTATATGAAAAAAATTGCTCATTTCTAATGAAGTCAATGACCTTGATTTGAATTAGAATTTCTGCATTGTATAAATAAAGGGTGTCCATGCTATGGAGAATAGCCACGCGGAGACCAATGTAGTATATTAAGAATCGAGCATTCTTCTGTGCAAAGATTATAACCTTGAGAAAGTACTTAACTTCTCGTGTGTCAAGGGTGACGTGATTGCCACTCCAAGGCAAGATAGGAGATTGAGAAGAGGCAAGGAGGTGGCATTGAGACTGGCTTTTCCTCTTGCCTTGGACTACGAATCACGCCACTCTCGGCCCATCGAAAGTACTTTAACTTTGTTCAAGGTTATTTACTCAGCACAGAAAAAGGCTTGCTGCTATTAAAGTTGCTGTACACTACTTTGGCCTTTTTGTTTATATTCTCCATGGTCCATGCTTTACTTCAATTTCTCTACAAAATGTAGATTACAGTGGATAGTGCAGAAAACTTGCCTACCTCCAGATGCATTGCGTAAACCAGAGAAAGCCAACATGATGCACCTTGCCAGTTAGTGTTATAGCAGGCGTGTTATAATTACATTTTTCATTTTGCAACAAAATAGAAACAGTTTTACTAAAAACTAGCTTCGACAGAAGAAAGAATACAATATTTAGAATACTTATGCAAAAAATTAGTTCAAGATATTCAACGATTTGACTGTAAAATTTGACCAAAAAATGCCGCATTAAAATGAATCCCTTTGTAGCTTTCAAATTTCTGCAGCGATTCTATTTAATTTATAGATAAAAAAACGCTTGGGGTTTTTCTGTTGAAAGTTTCCCAAGTAAGGGCAAACATGTCTCAATGCTCTCAAACTTGCCTCACAATATTGCAGGAATCTGAAGCATAATCTACCGCAAATCTACGCTAAGTATGAAAAAATAATAGAAAATGTTGCGGCTACGAAGGCACAATGTCAAGATTTTGTGTCGTGAAAGTTTTATATCAAAAGTAATGAAAAGGGACGTAACCAAAATTTCGTTACTTTTTTTTCGTTATTTTCTTCATAAAATATAATTGTCACGTCATTTTGAAATAAGGTCTCCGCCTTCTTATTATCTTTTGATACTTTTTTATATTGAGCTTAGTTTCTTGCTATATTCTTTTAATGAACAAATAATTGACAGATATCCAAAACTGTCCCTCAATTTTCTTTGGATCCCTGCAATATTGCCACATTGGAAAATGTAACCCTCTATTTCTTGTTGCAGATTTAAGTTTACAGTTTGAGAGCTTACCTAATGACGATCCTATTCCTGCTTTATCTCGTTCCGGAACCTCTTATTCTTGTGACAGTAATCATTCTCCTGAAAGGACTTTTCGTCCTACCAGACCTCATTCTACGGTCAGGCATCCTCCTACCGAGTCGCCTCTTCGTCACAGGTCCAGGTCTCCACCTACCGAACATCTTCCTTCTCGCAATCTTAGATATGAACTTCACAACCTTAGTTTGATTCGGCTTATTCCCTACATAAATCCGCACCGAATGTTCGAAATTCAAAAATACACATTTCCTGCCGATAAACCAATTAAAATGATAGGAAGAAATAATGCTCTTGTGCCCATGCCAATCGAAGTACGGAATGTTTTAACAACATCCACTGGGGAAGTATTTGCAATATTCCAGGGTTTGAAATATCTTCGTGGAATATATATAGAAAGAAATTACTTTCAAAATCGGGTGAAAATAAACATGTACAGCGGCGAGATTAAAGACATGAACGCAGAAGAATGCAGGGAATCTCCCTTAGGCTCCCATAAATCATTAAAAAAGAATTTTAGAGTAATAAATATAAGTGACATTCCTCAATCCCATTGATTTAGTTTAAATAATCTAGAACTCAAATATAATATTGTTTATGATCCGAAGAAGAATCAAAATATTCAAAGTAATTGGTAATTACATTATAGAGTCAATGTGTTATGATGGTACTCGAGGCTTGAGTCTTTCGTCAATGCTTCAGTTTGTTTTCGGAAACAGATAAAAAAATATGTTTGGATTGAATTTTGTAAGAAAATAAACATGTACAGTGGCGAGGTTATTCCCTTTTGTTAGAGCTCCTTAGGATTGAACTAGTACTTTCTCATCACGTGTCCCCACACGATCAACGTATGCACAAAACACGAAATATTCTACATTATGTTGAACTATATTTTATATCAAGTGCATTTTACATTATTTATAAGTATCTACGCCCGGACTACTTATTCGGATACTGAAAAGTAAAGTACAAATTTTAGTGTATTACTATTTAATTATTTATTGTTTCATTGCTCATTTTGCCCAGCTTAGCCTTTTTTAATCAGTGACCCTCCAAAGGTACCACAAAGGCGGCCCGCTCTGGAAAAGCCAGTTGGTCCCTCGTCGCACAGTGGGACGAAAATGGGTTTTTGGGTTCAAAGATCCGTCTACAACGCACTTAGCAACCAAATGAGACAAACCAAAGTGCAAAATACTCTGAAAGGGTTTTACTTTAGCGCATCACTGCCAGAAGGTTGCAACATTGCTTTTATAACCTCCAAATTTTACACGAAAAAATTCTCCATCAAAACTTGTTGTACAACGAAGTCAGTAACTGAAAAATCGATTGATTTAATCATTAATTATGTAGCTGAATAGTCTGATTCATATAATACTTCTAGCCTATGTCCCCATAGTTGGATTAACATAACCTCTAAAGCTGAAAAGTGTGTATTAATGCAAAATTTCATATCCATATATTTTTTAGAGTAAATTTGAGTAAAATTTAGAACTCTGAGTTTATCAGGCTACTGATTACGTTTTTTTTCGGGGGGAAAAAACAATGTGCAAAATAATCGATTTAATATACAGTAGAATAAAAAATGATTATATTTTTTGGAAAAGCTCCCATTTGTGAAAGTTATCGAACGAAAGTGAAAAAGACTTTGACTGAAATTTACTTTAATGCAGTGTTTCAAAAAGATACAAAATGTCTAACATAACCTTCAAATTTTTTAAATAAAAGCCGTAAATGTTTGTTAATTTAGAAATAACGGATTTGAAAACTTGATAATCGGTCAAATCTGCTCCAAATCATGGAATATGTATACACATTTGTGAAATAATTTATTATATTGAAGAAGTAACTTTTTCTCGAAATGTTCATGATTTTTAAACAATAATTTCAACGTTTATGAACATACTTTTGTATCACTCAATTCATTTAAGTGTACTCAGATTCATTATATCATAGGTTCCAGGAAAACTGCTTGTTTGTAAGATTCAACGAATGAATACAAATATAAATGCAGCTCAAACATATTCCATGATGTAGAGCAGATTTTACAGATTATCAAATTTTTAAATCAGTTCTTTCTAAACAAACAAAAATTGACTGCTTCTATTTAAATAATTCGAAGGTTATGTTGAACATTTTGTATCTTTTAGAAACAGTGCATTAAAGTAAATTTCAGTCAAAGTATTTTTCACTTTCGTTCGCTAACTTTCACAAACGGGAGCTTTTTCAAATGATATAATCATTTTTTATTCTACTGTATATTAAATTGATTATTTTGCACATTGTTCTTTCCGCCCGAAAAAACGTTATCAGTAGCCTGATAAACTCAAGAGTTCTAGATTTGACTCGAATTTACTCAAAAAAATATATGGGTATGAAATTTTGCATTAATACACACTTTCTAGCCTTTGAGATTATATTAATCGAACTATGGGGATATCGGCTAGAGGTATTACATGAATCAGACTATTCAGCTACATAACTGATGATTAAATGAATCGATTTTTCAGTTATTGACTTCGTTGCACAACAAGTTTTGATGGAGAATTTTTGTGTGTAAAACCTGTAGGTTATAAAAGAAATTTTGAAACTTTCTGGCAATGATGCACTAAAGAAGAACCCTTTCCGAGTATTTTGCACTTTGGTTTATCTCGTTTGGTTTGCGAAATGCGTTGTAGAGGGATTTTTGAACCCGACAACCCATTTTCGTTCCACTGTGCGCTGGGGCCAACTTAAACGCCTTTAAGAATTCTAAAAGTTTGTGCAAAAAACATTTTTAAAATGAATTATTTCAACCCTTTTTTGGATGTTGGATGTCTTTTTACTGTTGGCATTTTGGCGAGGCACTACGAAGGCATTATGAGCCCCTTTGTTTGTCACAAAAAAATTCTCAGTCCGATCGACAGATTAACATTTGATCAATTAATTTTTAAGGGGTCTGCAAGGACCAGTTTCTGATTTGTTGTGATTGTTGAAATTATTATGATAATGCAAATAGCGAAAATAATGTGAATTTTTGCAATTTTATTTTTACGCTCTTCTAAAAATCTTTTCCCTTATGCTTCGTATCACTTGAATTTAATTCATAAAGGGGTATGCAAAAAAAAACATTTTGAATTCAGAAGTTAATTGTTATTTATCGATAATAGTAATCATTGCTGAATTTTTATCATCCAATGTGATTGATGGATATGATGAACAAGCTATGACAAACAAATATTCAGTGAGCATATTTATAGGCAGAAGGAGATTATTTTTTTGTTTCAATTACATATCTTCAAAATATATTGACAGTTACGTTTACAGATAAACATTTGCCATGTATTTAGTGATGTTATAAAAAAAATTATTGGCATTGTGGATTTGTTTGTATAATTTGTTTATTAAATTAAAAAATAATAATGAAAGACAAAAACAATTTAAAAATTATTTATTCCTGTCTATAAATGTTCTCACAATTCATTTGTTTATAAGCTGAAGAAATAATGTATATTATTTGTTTTCAAGATTACCAAATTGTGTCAGATTAGAAAAATTCATCAGTATACATCACAGTCAATATAATTTAATAAAAACTCAACAAAAAAAAACTATTTGTTTCTGTCTAAAAATACGCTAGAAGTTTTTTTTATGTAATTTGTTTATAACTTGGACAAATAGTATTGTATGAAAAAAAACTTTGTAACTTCCTGCCTAAAAATGTACTCAATGGGCATTTGCTTATATAATTTGTCTATAACATAAGAAAATAACATTTGAATAACAAAAATTCATCAGCAAACATCACAGTCAATATAGTTTGAACCTAAGTTCATGGGAAATACTTTCTATTTATAAATGCGCTGACAGTGAAATTTTTGATATGGTTTGTTTATAAAGTTGACAAATAATGTCGGTTGAAATCTTTTCACATCACTTTATTATAGTAGTAAATATAAACAACATTTCTCCACCCCATTTATTTAGTTTAAAAAATGTGAAACTAAAGTTTAATATTGTTTGTGATATGAAGTGGGATCAAAATGGTACAAGTAATAAGTAAAGTTTTTTTTCTGAACCTATGAAAAAAAGTTATTTTTTATTTTCTTACGAAAATATGCTAGGAGAAATATTATAGTTTTATAATTAATAACATATATATTAATTTTCAAATATATGAGAGACCAACAAACGATAGCAGATAGGAAAATATTTGTCAACGTTTAATGGCATTAGTTTCCTACAATAAAGAAACATTTTCGTATTAAAGTAAAGTATGTATATTTAGTTGACTATTGTTACAGAAAAAATTACACAAGATAAGTTAATTAGCCCTATTGAACTTTTTTATTAGACGCCCTTAAAATAAATATCGTTTCTGGCATTGCGGTAGAATACTTATCAATTATTACGATTTGCCACAGGTATACTCGCAATTAAAATCATTTATTTATTTAGAAAATAATAGACGAAACTATAATTATTTTACGAAAAGGCATTACAGGTGAAATTCGTGTCAATTAATTATCAAACTTTTGGAAATTAATCAATTTTAAATGCAACTAATTTCAACTTGTAAGCAATCTTAGTGGATGAAGAAAAGCCTGTAAAATAAGATAGTATTTCAAAATAAAATATCCGAAATATGTATTTGAGAAATTCATCATAGGAAAGAAATAATCATCGACTTTCCGTCAAAATGAAAATACTAATTCTAGGAATTAAAGATACTTATACTCTTCCAGAATTTTCATTTTATGTAGATAAACAAACACAGGGATCCAAAATAGAGTCCTTGCAATATTTAAAATATTACTGATTTATTTTTTAATTTTCTTTGAAATAAGGGATTTAAACCAGATTTTCATTCACCAAGGTAAAGAGTAGGTAATTTATTATTGAAACCTGCAATTGTTTCAAATTTCTTAAGATCCATATTTAAAGTTTTTAAATTACTAAAAATACTTTGAGGAATAAAAATATT
The DNA here is from genome assembly GCA_011634705.1 of Andricus grossulariae. Taxonomy (NCBI): domain Eukaryota; kingdom Metazoa; phylum Arthropoda; class Insecta; order Hymenoptera; family Cynipidae; genus Andricus; species Andricus grossulariae. The sequence goes on along the minus strand of JAABKJ010007545.1, from coordinate 257,416,120 downwards.
TTACAACAATATAAATATAATATGAATAACGTCAACTTATCTTCGTACAAATATAATTCAACAATTTATAATTAACCTAGGTTATATTTCGCGAGCCAAGTTAGTGACTGTTGCTAATAAACGTTTAATTTGTTTGAGCAAACAATTTCATCTTATGGTAGATTATATACTTTTATATGTTATACATAAAATAATAATGAATTTTTCAGATAGCGCTGAAGTTCGAAACGTCTACCAGTGACGGTTTCACTAATGTTTCTGAATTTTTAATCTTCAATTTTTTATATTTTTTTGCGTATTACTGTAGGATAATATTTATAAAAGAAACAAGCACTTTTGTTTTTCCAAATTTTACATTGCAAAAAAATGGGAGCAAAAAAAAGCTTTTTTCCAAAAATGTCGATTTTAATGTAAAATTAATAAAATGTGAAAGTTTTAAAGTTGATATTATGAAATATATTAACTCAACGAAATAAAATGAACAATAAAATCAAATATTATCTGTGCGGACGACGATCTAATCGGAACAAATGTGCCCGGAAATCCTCTCAATTCACTTATATGGTCCATTTTAATGTAGAATTAATAAAATCTGACAGTTTTAAAGTTGATATTTACAAATATATTAACCAAACAAAATAAAATAAACAATAAAATTAATAATTATCCATGCGGACGAGGGTCAAATCTGACCAAATGTGCCCGGAAATCGTGTCAATTCACTCATACGGTAGATTTTAATGTAAAATTTAAAAAATGTGACAGCATTAAGGTTGATATTATCAAATATATGAATCAAACGAAATAAAATTAACTATAAAATCAAAAATTATCCGTGCGGACGAGGGTCAAATCGGACCAAATGTGCCCGGAAATCCTTCCAATTCACTTATATGGTCGATTTTCATGTAGAATTAATAAAATGTGACAATTCTAAAGATGATATTATTAAATATATTCACCAAACGAAAAACAATTATCAATTCAATAAAAAATTGTCCGTGCGGACGAGGGTCAAATCGGACCAAACATGCTCGGAAATCGTGTCAATTCACTTATATGGTCGATTTTAATGTAGAATTAATAAAATGTGACATTTTGGAAGTTGATATTATTAATTATATTAACCAAACGAAATAAAATTAAAAATTATCAATGCGGACGAGGGTCAATTCGGACCAAATGTCCCTGAGTGTGAAAGTTCCACTAATGTTTTTGAATCTTCTTTAAAAAAAAATTTTTTCAGTATTTTACTGTAGGATAATGTTTATAAAAGAAATTGGCACTTCCGGTTTCCCGAATTTTACCTTACAAAAAAATGAAAGGAAAGAAATGTTTTTTTCGAAAAATGTTGATTTTACTGTTGGACACCACTTTTGGTCGGGTTGGCGGGTTGACTCGGAGATAAAATGTTGCATTCCTATTTTGACACATTTATGAAGCTGTTGAGGTCTTCAAGTTGATGATGAATTCATTGCGCGTTTGCGAGTTTTGCAGGTTGAATTTAGGTTTTCGAGTTAAATGCGGGTTCTGCGGGTTAGTTCGGGTTTGCGGGCTGAACGCAAGTTGTCTCATCGGACTACGAGAGAGAGAGAGAGAGGCTTCATCGCGAGGTGTAGCTACTTTCGAGAACTGGCGGACTCTAGTCTGTGGAACCTAAAATAAGGAGCGATCCTTCTAGGGGGTAATAGCAAACCCTCCAGGAATATCGAGGGCGCGAGTTCTCATGCTTCCAAGCTGCGATGTAAACGCCGTGTCAAGTGCTGAATGGCATCAGGGTGAACAATAGGGTGGGTCGAAAATAAATACTCTTGGAATTCGAAATCGCTACAGCGCGGAAAAGAGGCGTATTGGGGTCCTTAAAAAGTATAATTAATTTGGAATCAATCCTCACGCAGCTTGGTTACCCGCGATCAAAAAAGAGGTTTCAAAAATTTCTCGTTCGCAGAGTTCTCAAATTCTATTGAGTTTCAATTTTTTTTACATACCTGGAGGTAAGAAAAGTCTTTTCAATTTTTTTCGGATTTGAATCTATCATTTTCTGAAAGATAATTCGTATTCAATTTACCATTGTTTTCGGAAATTTTTGTAACGCTTTTGCAAATGGAAGGAGAATTATTTGAGGTACATGAAAACTTTTTAGTGACAAAAATGCATTAGAACAAAAATCACCAAGACCCAGGAATTGAAATTGGCAATTCAGCGCATTTTTATATTTTTGATTTTGGTAGTTTATGAATTTCGATTACTGGGGCTTGATGATTTTTTTCTCTAATGCATTTTTCGCACTAAAAAGTTTTCATGTACCTCAAATAATTCTCCTCCTATTTGCAACACTATTATATCAAATATATATCATATATATTTCTGTATCTCAATCTGGTACTGCTCATTCAGATTTTGCAAAATAATCTATAAATGTTATTTTTTATGATTACTTCAATATTTGCTCCTTATTTTGCACTAATTTTCATCCACAGCTACCCTGAAAAATCTATCATTTCAATAATTTTATATTATCGCAATTCATAATATGCTTTAGTATTGAAAGATACGTATTTTCATTGTCTTCTTTTTGTAATTATAAAAAAGTGTGCATCCTATACAAAAAATGTTGTTATCACACATTTTATTGCAACTTGTGTCGTTTCTCCATAAATTTAATTTGTTTATTTTCAACGTTATTTTTTATGGTTCAAACTGAAAATACGCATACTAGTGTAAAGTGGTTCTAAGCAAATTTGTGGATATAATTTAGGCGAAAAATGTTGTTATACTTTTGAGAGATATTTATAAGTTTTGAAAAGATTCAAAAGCAATTTCAAACTTAACAATATTTGACAAAATTTAAAATAAAAGGTTGATGTTTGAAGATTTCGAACAAAAAATTTAGTAGTTTCTGAAGAATTTCGAAAGGTTTCATGAAAATAAAAAAACTTTCCTAAAATTCCTGACTAATTTCAAATGATTTTTTATTTAGAAAACTTATTTTTAAACAAAAGTTCTCTGTTTTTATTTTATTCGAAATTAAAATATTTTTTGGTAGAAATATCAACTATTACATTTTTTGTTGAGAATTCGTATTTTTTATTGGACGTACAACTACTTGGTCGAAAGCTGAATTTTTTTTTTTAAATTAATTTTTTAACTGAAGTAAAATTAATTTTGAAGTAAACATATTTTTTGGTTCCAATACATTTTTTGTTGAACATTCATTTTATTTAGTTGAAAATTCAACTGCTTGGATGAAAGTTGAACAACTTGGTCGAAAATACATGACTTTTGTTAAAAATGTAACTAATTTGTGGAGCGATGTTTTGATCTTGATTGGAAATTATTTTAGATTATCTAATTGATAATTAATGCATATTGCAAATTAATTTCGTCAAAATAAACATTCGTCTATTCCATGTTTGGTTGAAAATTGATAATTTTTAGATTTAGATTTAAATTCTACTAATTGGTTAACAGCTGAACTGCTTCCTGAAAAAACAATTATTTTGGTTAATGATTCATTATTTTAGTTCAAAATTTATTTTTTTGATTGAAGATTCAATTAGTTTGTAAAAACTTCATTTTTTTGGTTGAAGATCCATTATATAAGATCATCTCTTCCGTTGATAATTTAACTGCTTGGTTGAAAGCTGAACTGCTTTGTGAAAAAAAATCTTACTCTTAGTTAATGATTCTTTACATTAGTTGAAAATTCATCTGATTAGTTAAACATTAAACTAATTCGTTCAAAATTTGGATTTTTTTTTTTGTAAACTAATTTTTCCTATTGAAAATTTAACTATTCCAGTTTTAGTTGAATACAGATCTTTTCCAGTTGAAAATTTAACTATTTAGTTAAAAATTCATGTATTTTATTAAAAATTCATCTTTTTTGGTTTAATTCAATTGCTTTTTATAGAAAATAAAAATATTTTTCTGGTTGTTTTATTAACTATTATATTCTTCGCTGAGAATTTATGTCTTTTATTGAAAATTCAACTACTTAGGTAAAAATTCATTTTTTATTAGTTTAGAAGTAATAGTTTTAACTAAAAATTTAGCTATTCTAATTTTGGTTAAAAATTAATCTTCCTGGTTGAAAATTCCCTTTTTTGTTTGAAAATTCAACTTTACTTGGTCAAAGTTTAACATTTTTTATTAACATTTTTTTTTTGGTTGAAGATTCATCTCTTAGGTTGAAAAATTGTCTTCTTTGGTTAAATTTAACCGTTTTTGATTGGAAAGAAAAATCTTTTTGGTTGTAATATGAAGTATTACATTTTTCGTTAAAAATTGATCTATTTCGGTTAAAAATTCAACTCTAATTGGTTAAAAGTGGAACTACTTTGATAAAATTCATATTATTGGTTGAAGATTCATCATTTTAGCTAGAAGTTCATCTTTTGTTGAAAAATCAAGTTTCTTGTTGAAATTTATTTTCTTTTGATTGAATATTAATATTTTTACCTCAAAATTTAACTATTTATTTTTCGGCTGAAAATTGAACTATCTGGTTGAAAATTCGGTTTATTTAGTCAAAATTTAATCTTTTGTGTTGAAAGCTCACCTTTTTGTCTGAAAATTTAAGTTCTTGGTTGAAATTTGAACTTCTCTCTAAAAGAATAATTTTTTGTTTAAAGATTCATCAATTAAGTTAAAAATTCATCAATTTTGTTCCATTTTTTCCTTCAAAATTAATTTTTTTAATTGACTGATTTGAAAAGTCACTTTGATTAATTGGTCAGTCGTCGAATCCGCATATTTGAATCAGGCAGAATGGGCTTCGCATTAGTCACTTTTGTCTGATTCAAATTTAGGGTGTGTAAATTAAAAAAATTATAATATGTGACTTACTAAAAAATACTCCAGGTTATTAAAACAACGCAACGAAGTGAAAAATATTTGTCAGTTAACTTTCGAGGATTGTAGAATCCTGGAGGCTCGCAGTGAAGAGTTAGGGAATGGAAGAGCGAAAACTTGGTCTTGGGGGATGGGGGTAAGTTTGTGAGAACAAGGGGTATCCTAAATTCGACCCAACGATCGGATGAGCTCGTCCGTCTGGAAAATAACGTCCGCCAAAACAACTCTCTCCTTCATCCCCTATGAAATTTCCATTTCAAGCTGCTGTTCCTCCATCCCTTTCAATTCCACCCCTGTAGCATATCCCATTGGCCCAATTCCATTCCTACAATCCTCGACCGTGTCATGGAAACTCCCACCCTTTCCCCTTTTTCTTTACTATTTCACCTTCCCCTTTTCCCTTCCCCTTTTCCCTTCCCCTTTTCCCTTCGAATAGAATCTCGTCCTCAACTCGAAGGGTTAAAAAGGTTTTTACGGCAACATTTTCCGAGGCAATGACCACTGCACTGTCGATGCAGTTTATTGCAATGGTAAACCGTTAACTTTTTTACCGAATTTCCCTCGACTTTCGTTCTGAAACTATTTTAAAGGGAAGTTACGATAGAAAGTAACCAATAAGGCTGCAGTTTAATTTATAAACTGAACGAAAAAGGCTTCGACTTTGCAATGTGCTTATTTGATTCTGTGGTTCGATAAGTCACCGATAGGTGGCTATGGAAGGGAATTCACCCGCAAGTGGTATTTGCAAGTGAAGAAATAAGCAATATTTTTTTATTGAGAATTGAGCTTTGTTGCGGTTGTAGCTTGGAGAACCCCCGGAAATCAAGTAAAAATCGGGAAATTTCATTGGTCAGTGAAAATCAGGAAAAATTTTGGTATTTTGGAACAAATTTTGGAAAATTCATTCTGTTCTTTGAATATTGATGGTCAGGCAAAATAAAAAATTGGTAAGGGAAAAGTTAGAAAATTTCTAATATTAAGTTTGTTGATACCCTGATTATATTTTTAGTTAAAAATTGTTATTATTTGGTTTTAAATTCACATATTTTATTCAAAAGTCATCCTTTTTGGTTGAAAATTCAACTGTTTTGTTTGCAAATTCCTCTTTTTGGGTTGAAAACACATCGATTTTTTTAAAATTTGTCTTGTTTGCTTGAATTCAACTGTCTTTTATTTAAAGTTAAAATCTTCTTTGATTGCAAATTTTATTGCTTGGTTGAAGGTTGAACAACTTCGTTGAAAAATCATTTTTTTGTTTGAGGATTCATCATTTGAGTTGAAAATTCATATCTTTGGCAGAAAATTAGTTTCTTTTTTTCTTGAAAATTAATTTCTTAAATTGAAAGTTCAACTACTTGAGCAAAGATTGAACCAATTTGATAAAAATTTATTTTTGTGTATCAAATTTCTTTGTTTGAAAATTCGCTTGTTTTTTTGTTCAAAATTAACTTTTTTAACTTAAAATGTATCTTTTCCATTTTTGGTTAAAAACTGATATTTTTGTTGAAAATTGTTTGTTTTTGTTGTGGAAAACTAATATTTTCAATTATATCTCTTTTTTTGATGGGAAATGCTACTGTTTGGTTGGAAACTAGTTTTTTTTTAATTAAACTGTTTTACTGAAAATTTATTTTTTAGTCTTTGAAAATTCATCTTTTTTGCTGAAAAATTCAACTTCTGTGTTGAAAGCTGAACAACTTCATTAAAAAATTTTTTCTTGCTTGGAGATTCATGAATTTAGTTGAAAATGCATCTCTTTGATTGAAAATTCATGTATTTTGTTGAAAATTCGTCTTTTTTGTTGAAAATTTATCTTTGTAGGTTGAAATTTCAACTATTTGGTTAAATCATTTTTTTTGCCATTTTTATTGAGTTGGAAGAGCTGAAATTTTGGTAATATTTTTTCTATTGGAAGAGGCCATTATTGTCTATTGAAAATGCTACTTTAATTTAAAGCAAGAATTTTCAAAAAATATTTTTTCTGAATTGGAAGAGGAGAAATTTTATTTTTAAGATTCTTATTGAATTGGAAGAAAGAAAATGTTTGTTTTCAATTTCTTCTGAATTGAAAAAGGGATCTTTTTTATTTTTAAGAATTTTATAGAGTATTAAGGAAAAAATTTTTTTCGGATTGGAAGGAGCCATTTTTCTTTTGAGGAATTTTTTAGTTCTGAAGTACAAAACGATACTAAAATTTACTACATATTTATTTTATAAAATAATTTACATAATCAAAAAGGTATTTAGGACTTTTTTAACCAAGCAAGTTTGGTTTACAATAATATTTTTTATTTGTACCCTAAAAATTATTGCACTCCGCAATTTCCATTGTTATAAACAATTTAAAACAATAGAATATTTTTAAATGATCTAGAAATTATCCAAAATAAACTTTACATAAATTTAGTGTGTATAGGATTAAGTAAACTAGAAAAGGAAACCTAAAAAATGTAATTTACCAGGAATCGAACCCGGGTTGCAAATTTATCAGTCCGTTGCTCGATCAACTAGACCAAGTTTCTCCCATATTTTTTACAGTTTCAAAAGTTGATTTTTTCAGCTTGTGCTGTTTGTAGGATCAAAACTCAGTAGTTTGATCTTCTTTTTAACTTTCTAATTGAGGAAAATCGGAAAAATAGGTCATTATTATTTATTCATTATTCTTAGAATTATTATTATATAAAAAATGAGGAAGCTCATTTTTCTCTCAGGCTTAAGATGGTTACAGCCCAATATGTCGAAGGCATTTTTGTTCCAAATTAAGTTTCTTTTTTTTAATTGTCTCTACGGGGAATGTTCCGGTATATATTATCAGTCACGGATGCATTTTTGTAATGCAATATTTGGAAAAGCCTAGTTTTTACCCCACCACCCTACTTAAGATGGGATCAAAACCACCAGAACCTCCGTAAAATTAAATGGAAACATTTCCACAGGTACCGGCTCAGGGATCGAACCCAGGACCTCTAACGTTAATTCCAAATCCCTAACCGTCTGAGCCTCCTCGACTCCTCCTCTTCCTTATAATATTATGATATTATTGTTGGATTATTATTTTTTATTAAAATTTCAAAAAGATTTAACTTTTTGTACGAGCGGTTTTCACTAGAAATATCGATATAGGTTTCAAAGAAGATTTACAATGTTGGAAAAATTTTATTTTATGTTATCATTTTTCACCGGAAATCCGTTATTTCATGATCGTCTGACACGGCAAGTCACTTTCCACTAGATGTGCCTAGTGTTCGACGCGCGCGTTCGAAATTTCAACGAACAATGAGCTTTATGGCAACCAACCCTGTTCGAAGTAGACCCTCGGATGCGTTTGCACGCTTCAGTGAAAGCTCGTATCGCCATTGTGCGTACCGTCACCCGCTCCCTGGTAAGTCCATAAAACCGCTCTTTCAGCATTCTCTCCATTGCTATAAAAAATTAGAGTCTACATTTAAAAAAAATTAAAATATAAGAAGATACTTCATACAGTGAAAGATTTTACACTGTTAGCTGTAGGAATTTTCAGAGCCGCGTCACTGCAGCTTTATGCGGCAAAAATTTATAAATTTAAATTAATGAACCAACGAACCGTCATTTGACGTAAACAGCGGACTCATCCTTCAATTGAAACCTGGAATAATTATTAATGTACACCGCTGCTAGTCACTTGAGGTCCTGATGTACCTTCTTTAGAAGTTCATTTACGAGGCAGATGATCGCAATACCAACAACACTTTTTGCAGTTTCTTCTTCCCGTGGAAATTTTTAATCCTTTCCACACTTGAGATCATTCAATATCAGAAGGAATAGGTTTACTGCATCGTTATAATTCAACACAATCTTTTGCAGTGCATTGCCGCCCATGACCACATCCACCATGCTTTGTCCGTTTCGAACGCAATCGTGAAGCGAGAACTTATATTTCTGTCACCATTTAGGAACTTTAGGAAACTATTGGTAATTTTCAGATACCGTTTCTCAATGTTAATAAAAATTTAGTAAATTTACTGTAAAAGTTACTGAATTACGATTCCAGCAACCTAATTTCGTGAATTTCAGTTACTTTAGTATCCTGAATGTGTCAGAATTTTCCGAACACTTCTAACAGTGTAAATTAATTTTTAATCTCGTGTCTGAGTTTTTGAACGTTGCCACTAGATGGCCTCTTGTCTCCTTTCTCGCAAGTGGTAATTAAATTGAAATGAAATAAAGCCGTTTTCTGGATTCTAAGTGATATTTTACTGCTTTTGTCTGGAGAATTTTTTCGGAACGGTACTTTCGCGTTTCTCACAGTTAACGATCCTTGCGAGCTTTCGTCTTTGGACCGTGATCGGGTTAATTTCACTCCACTGCCTCTAGAAGTCTTAACGGCCTCTGAAACGATTTTCGTTTTGCTCTAAGAATTCTAGGATGGAGTGTTACGCAACTTTGGGAAAAACATTTTCTAGAGTCGGAGAAGCCATTAAGAAAAGATGTCTTAAAATGTCTGTTTTTAAATTTACGTTGCTGTAAAACATAACTGTTGAAATCCTATTTAAAAAAGCAATTATTGTTCTTTAAAATATGATTCGGTTTTCGCTATACTTGAAACTGTTTAATTGTTGAAAACTGAATTAGTTTTTCGTTATATTTGATTTAGTTTTATAGCTTAAATTTGAAATTTTGAAAACAAAATCTATAAATAATCACTTTTAATGAAAAAGTCATGGAAAACCCTATGGAAATTGAGAAAGGTGTATGCTTTTTGATACTCTTGCGCTGTTAAATAAAAAATTTTCAATTATCTAATAAATTATTGAAAATATTATACATGATTTAGGATAGTTGTGTTAGTTTTTTTCAGCAGAAATGAGCATTTTAAAACAAAAATCATCAAGATTATTAATTTTCAATGATTTCAGGTTTTGTTAGTGTTTTAAACTTCTAATAGGTGTTTTTCATAAAAAAATTATTAGATATAAAAAAATATAATTTTTTCAATAATTCACGTTTTTCAGTTATGTCACGTTTTTCAACAGGAATTTGTATATTCAAACAAAAATCATTAGATTTTGAAGGTTTATAATGTTTGAACAATTTTAGGTTATGTTAGGGTTTTACATCAACATTTTTTATATTAAAACACAAATCCTTACAGTTACGACAATATTTGCAATTTTTAAACAGTTTCAAATTATGTCAACGTTTTATGCAGGATGTCAGTTATTTTAAACAAAAATCGTTTAATTCCGAAAAAGATTAACATTTCTAGACAATTTTATGTAGTGTTATTGTAGTGTTTTTCGTCGGAAATTATAGGTATTTTTAATAAAATCATCACATATAAATAAAGATTCATAATTTTCTAACAATTTTGGGTCACGTTGGCGTTCTAGATCGTCAATTGGATTGTAAAAAAGGAATTTTCTGCAAAACAGTTAAGGTTTCCATCAAATCGTTGAATTTTCAACCAAATTTTTGAATGTTATGTTGAAAGAATTAATTTTTAGCAAACAAACGACGAATTTTCAATCTAAAAAGTTTTTATGGCAACGAAAAATGTAATAGTTATTATTTCATCTAGAAAATATGTTTATTTTAAAGAAAAAACTGTCTATATTATAACCAAACAGTGGAATTTTTAAACAAAAAAAAAATTATTTTCCACAACTATTCTAGCTATTTAGCCGTGGGAATTTTTCTTAAATAAATACAAATACAACAACAAATTTTGAACAGAAAACATAAATTATCAACCAAAATGTTAAATTTTCAACTGAGAATATTAATCTTTAACAACAACAAAAAACCGATTTTTTAGCAAAATATATAAGTTTCCAATCAAATGGTTGAAGTTTCAACGAAAAACGATACATTTCTAATTTTTAGTTGCAAAAATGAAATTTTAACCAAAAAGATGTATTTACAACAAAAAATGTAATAGTTGATATTCCTAAAAAAAGGTTTTAATTTCAAATTTAGAACACATCATTTCATAAAAAAGACGCCTTTTCAACAAACCAGTTTAATCCTCAACTAAAACAGATTAGTTTTCAAGCAAACCGTTACATTTTCAACCAATTTGATTAAATTTCTACCAAAAAGATAAATTTCCAACAAAGTACATAAATTTTCAACCCAATAGTTGAATTTTTATTCAAGAGGATTAACTTCCTACAAGAAAGGCGAATCTTGAAAAAAATGATTTCGACCAAAGAAATGAAGTTTCAACTAAAATGATGAATCTTTAAATGAAAAAATGAATTTCTAACAAAGTAGTTCATCTTTCATCTGATATTTAAATCAAATCAAAATATCTTGCATAAGAAATTATTTTGACCACGTACCCCCCTCTCCTCTCCTCCATGTAAGACAGCATAGAAAAATCATTGACCCCCCCCCCCCCACACACCCAAAAGACTTAACGTAATTTATGCAAAGTCCTTATAATGAGAAAAAATTGTATCTTGTGCTTAAGTTGAACAATTATAAACTGCATATATAATAGCATCTCAAATTAATTAATTTTTAATTCAATCTTTTAGAATTATAAAACTTTATTTAAAATTGAAAATAAAATTTTTTTATTTTAAATTCACGTTATTAAAAACTGTGAAATTTAAAAACTAAAGCTTCTTGAACGATTATAAATTAACTATAAATTCAAAGATTAATATTTTTAGATCGTTAAGCACAAGTCTTTTGCACACCCCTGATTGATTATAAAAATATTGAATGGATTTTTCGACATTAACATTATACTATTTCTCGAAAAAAAAAGTAATAATATATATCAAAGTTCTTTATTAACGCATGCAATAAAAAAGGCAAGGGAAAATATAGAATATACAATAAAGTCGCGTAAGTGAGAATTTTTTATTTAATGAATTAACATCTGATATTAAAATCTATTCATACATCAAATTCATTGTAATTCTTATAGTCCTTACTCAAAAAATTATCTTCAAACGTTTTGATTCGAATTTTGACGATTTCCGCGTCTCATATGTACCGTTATTGGAGGGTTATAATCTCTTTCATCAGGATAGTTTGTTTCGTCATCTGGTTCCAGTGGTTGAACATCTTCTGGGTTATTCCTGTTTACTTTAAATCGTTTGTGAGTTTCTGGGTGATATAGTCCACTCAGATACTTAGACTCGTCATATACTAACATGATGAAACCCTGATGATTGGTTAAACTACGATAAGTATTGTCAATGTTGCGCCAACCACCCTCTCGTGTTTTCACTACAAAATGAGGAGGAATAGTTGACCGGCTAGTGCCTACAATAACATTAAAGTTAGTTCGTGCACCACGATCATGTGGAGGAGGAGAAGGCTGTGTGTGAGGTCCTTCTCTGGTTGGACTAACTAATTCTGTAAAAAGAAATAGAAATAGCTGAGTTAATATATTAATGAGAATTAATAATTTTGGGAAACGTATTCAATAGCGACATGTCTGAATGACAAGGTGCTATCTTGGTAGGAGGAAATAAAAAGGTGCCATCTAGGGTGGCGAAGCTAGAAATCTTCAAAATCGCATATAAATTGTATTAGGAATACCAGCGCCCTCTGAAGTAGAGAACTTTCACATTTGGTTCTGCCGAGATAGCACCTTGTCATCTGGATACGTCGATATATGAAACAATTTTTTTTCATTCGTACTTGTTGTCTACTATATTTTCGAAAGGAATTTTAAAGCCCTTTTCTGGACGACCACTGACGGGAAAAACCGGGAAATAGCCTAGAGTTTTGAGCATCTGGGAAAAAGCCGAGAAATAGTCGGGAATTTTTTCCAAAACCGGGAATTTTTCAGATTTGTTTTTACATAATTTCTCTTTTATACATTAATCGTCGTATCAAATTAACCACATGAGTTTAAAAAATTCAGGTGATTAGTTTTAGCAACAGCTTAGAAAACAGTAATGTAATGCAAACTGCCTCATTGATAAAGTATAAGATTATACTCACCAAAAGAAGTAAGAAAAGCAGCCAAGGTTAAGAACAGAGTAATAGCGAGCTTCATTTTCTCTAAATGCAGAGAAAACTGCTTAATGGAGAATTTTGTAACTGAATATTCTGTCTTTTGATTAGGGTATATATACTAGTCGCCATCTCACTTGTCTTTCGAAATTTATCCAAATTTTTGCAAGGTTGATTACAAAGATAAGGAAGTGTTATTCTGAGATGCTTGTATTTCATCAATCTTCTTTGGCGCCGTTGAAGTATTGCGCAACGCCTTTTTGTGCCACGTTTGAACCCCAATTTTTCTGTAATAAGTATGTAAATTTAACATGGATGTCGTCTTAAATTGATACCCCTCTCCCCTCGACCTCATCGAAGGTGTCTCTTACTAATTGCGGTGCCCAACATTGAAAACATGAAACGTACATACTTTTGTTTGCCGTTAAAAAACATTTATTAATCGTCATATGTTATCTAAAAAATGAGGTAATGTGCTTGAATTTCTGAACGCTCATATAAACAAAATAAAAAATGTATAAAAAATCTTTTTTTTTCTTAAATCTTCTTTCTCCCCGTTCACAAGATATAGAGCCCTTAGTTTTTGCAGATATTATTATGCGTGAATATCTGAACAGAAAATTGTATGGAAAATATGGAAAATAGAACATGTTGATGAAGGTTTTCTCTATGCGAATGCACTGTTTTGAAAATTTAAGTCAATAAGAACTTTTTCATCATGAGTGAAAGGTTAAAAAGAACTGAAGGGTCTGGAGTATAAGAGCGCAATTGCAAAAACTCTAATTTTACAGGAGACACAAAAAACTATCTGACTTTATCGGACTCGTTGTTGTTTTTTTTTTAACAAGAAAGTATTTTCAAGCTATTAATTAGCTTAATTGAACCATGAAAGGAACATCTTAAAAGAATTAATCGCTTCCGAGATAAATTCTTATTATTGGTGCAGCGCGTCCCCAAAAACGAAAAATATTAACACAAAGATTTGCATAACTTTTTTGTTTTTATATTAAAGAATGAGTCAAAGTAGGCGCCCCGGGACCGCAAAAAAGGTTTCGTAGCTCAAAATTGAAATATCACCTACAAAATCGTGTAGTTTACACAGTATACTTTTGGTTTTTATCATAAAAGTCATTATCATTTTCAAAATGGTGATTTTTCACTTGAAAATGTTGAAAAAATATAGATGTGTGGACGCTCCACTCAGATTCCAACGAATATTGGTGAAACTGGTTGTACTTAGGGTTTTGGAGTCACTGAATCCGAACCTAGTGTCATAGTTTCGAAATTCAAGATGGCGGATCCAATATGGCAAAGAATAAACATTTTTTTAAATTTGGCCGCCATATTGGATCTGCCATCTTGAATTTCGAAAATCTGAGACTAGATTCGGATTCCGTGACCCCAAAAACCTATGTATGGACAATTTCATCCAGTTCCAAACATTTTTCAAAATTTTGACCGCAACATTTTGTTGAAATTGTTTGAAAGGTATATAAAGATCTATGGTTGGTAAAACAGACCTTGAACTATATAAAATGTTAAATTTTCTTCAAGTATAAATTAGTAAATTTTTATTTATTGCTAGTGAAATTCTACTAATTAAATCAGACAAAAGTGTGTCACTAAAGATTAGTAAAAAATTAATAATTCCATAGTGGAGAACTACTAATTGCTTAGTGAAAATACGTGGGCGTCCGCATGAAAAGAGCCCTTATGGCCGGTATGCAGTTACGTATAGGGACATATAGCCGGATAAATCCCCGGAATGTTAAGTCCAAAAGGAACCCTCTAAGTTGAAAAATGAGTCACCAGATCATTTTTGAAGTTGGAACTTTGAAAACTTGTTTTTCCAGAAAAACGCATCTAAACTTAGAAAAACGTGACTATCTCATATTAGAACCGGCCATAAGGGCCCTATTCACGTGGATGTCCAAATATATCAGTTTATTTAGGGCTTTATATAGTAATCAAAAGAAGGTAACAGAAATAAGATACGTGACAAATTAGAGAGGTTTTATCAAAGAACGCAATTGTTTTAATTGTTCAACTTTACTGAATCAATAAGAAGGCCATGTTATGAATCTTGTAATCAAGCTACATCACCTGTACCAACATAGCGTATTTATACAAGTAATGGCTTCTAAACTGAGAAATTACCCTCACAACAAAATGATATATTTGGCATATCCCTACAATATCTCGGCAGGATATGGGATATCCTGAAAAATTTCCGAAAATCTCCCGGGATATCCGTGGCATATTCCAAGTATATCGACATTTCCGCCCCATACGATATTCACTGAATGTCCTGTGCGGGATATACAAAATTTTGGCAATAGAATCCAGTATTTCTAAATTGCATACTAATTAAAATATGCAGAAGGCCTGAAAACATGAAGATTCACAAACATCCGTTTGACAAAAGACCGCTTTACACAAATCTCGAATATTCGGTTTCTTTCAAATTCTATCTCAGTATAATTATTAAAAAATTATTTTCATAACAAATAACAGCGCACTTGCAATAAAAAACAAGCCACATTCTGAAAATTTAAAAGTCGGCTGTTATCACGAAGTACTACAAGGAGACCGCACGCCTGTGGCGGAGATGGTGGGGAACAGCCCACAACCGCGATCGCCTGTTCTCGGATTTTTATTTCTTCCCAGATGAGAGCGCCTCAAGTGGAAAATTAAGGAATTACGATTCCTATAGTAGCAGACGACAATTTAGTTACAAATTTTCTCTGAAGAGGCGCTCTCATCTCAAGTGAGAACATGGAGGAATTGATCTTTATATTTGAAAAAATTGTATTGCTATACCCGACAGTCTCCCTTCTGCAAGGTACGCTATTTATTCATTTCACCTGTAATCTAAAATTGTCAAGTACATCAAACATCCTCTACCTGCTTCACATGCTTGTTTTCAAGGAGGGGGACAAAAAGTATGGTGTGTATCAACGGCGTAAAGCTATTTTGCCTCATGTGACTGCGGGCCTCGCTTCGCTCGGGCAGCAAATTCACTCTCGTCAAAATAGCCTTCTTTACGCCCTCGATACACAATATACTATTATGTAACACAAGTACGTTTTCCTCGCTTTCTGGGCGTGGTTTAGATCAGCATAGTAGGCAATTGTTGGTGGTGGGGTATTTTGTCCTAGGGTGATAAAGTGCACTTTATTGTCCGCGGGAATTGCGCACGCATGCGCATTCGTTACTTCGACCCACACGCACTGTTCTGCGGGGTACTTGTCCCTTTAAATTAACCTCAAATTTGAGAATTAATTTCATGAGAAAACTCCGAAACGACACCCTTATTACATAAAACATCGTGTGTACCGCAAACTAAACTTCAAAAATGCTTTTCGGTTGTATAAATTAAAAGCCTCAACATTGAAAATGCTCGAGTTTACACGCATTTCAAATTGAGGACCTTCCCAGTGGGCACATAAAGATCTTGAGGATGAAAAGATCCAAAGTATGTCATAAAGAGGTCAAATCATATGACATAGAGGTACATTCTAAGGACGTATTCAGGATGTACCGGTACCCACTGGGTTCAAATTTAAAACTTTCGAAACACATACTATTTCATATCGTTATACGCTTTAAGTTCTCAATTGTTATATATGTCGTAGGTGATAAGGAAACTTATAGTCCAGGCATCTCGTACAAAAGAAAAGTTTATTACCATATTAAGTAGGTAAAGCGCGTTTGTTGCTAAGACGGTGTATTCAGGGGTCCTGATGAAAAGTTCAAACTGTTGAGAATTGATTAGGATGCGCCCCGGAAATATTTGTGAAAAAAGTTCCAAGAATCGTGTTTGCGTAGACAGACCCTTCTATCTCTAATATGTACCGAGTTACGATTCATCAAGGAAACCCGATTTTTTTCAAAAAATAGTTTGAGAAATCAAATAATTCTGACGTTTGTATCTGTACTTTAGAACCTGTTAATTTCAGGAAAAAATGTTCTGAATGTTAATAAAAGTATATTCAATTTTAAGTAATTCTAAAAAAAACAATGACCTAGCCCCAGTAGATCATAATTTATAGTCTCCCAAAGTTGACCACTTTTTACCTATTTTTGAGGGCAAATTACTTTTGTACAGTTTTTAAAAAAATACTTAGTTTGCGGGTGAAGCTACGTTTATGACGCCAAAGAAAAGTTGTAGTGTCGGGCATTATACGCAAATATAAAAAAATTATCATGATAAAAGAATTCTACGGTAAACTATTTTATTGAATGAGAACTGAATACCTGAAAATGATCATCCAATTCAATACTAATTTACTTATACAATTTATATTAGTACTAAAAGTCATATTTTTAAGGTTTTTTTCTCGTTATCGACTACGACAATGTTTAATTTTAATATATCTATTAATTTACCAAAATTTACAAGTTTTTTTATATTAAATATACTTCTCGGATGAATAATTCTTTAACAAATTATTGAATCAGGGGGTTTGGAAAGGATTTTTTGGATTTTAAAATGAGTCTGAGGGGATGGAAAAGGGGATTTTTTTATCGCAAAAGGAATATGATGGGTTGAAAAGGCGATTCCGTCTGCGCTTTTTTATTATTGTTTATTATTATTTATTTTTGATTTTTCAGAAATCATAGAAGGTTTTTTTTTATAGTTCAATAGATTCATTCAATTAAAATAAATAAATAAATTATACTAAAATATTGGTGTATTTCAAAAATTGAGAATTTTTTCTCTTATAAACGTTAAACAAATTGACAAATCAGTATATATCGTAATTGTGTTTGGTGATACCGGCCTATTAAATACATCCATCGATTTTTTCATCAGAATAAAGGAATTTATCACTTACAATATTGCTATTTTCCTAAAATTAAGAAAGTTTTTCTCTTACAAACGTTAGAAAAATTTATAAATCGGTACATATCGTATCGATTGATGTTTTAATACATTTGATTGATGTATTAATACATCAATCGATTTATGTTATGAAAATGAACAAATTTGGTACCATGCTATATTTATAATATTTAAATATATACTTATAAACGAACATGTCACGAGCATGCTATAAATTATATCAACTTAATACCACCCCGTGTTTGAAATTATTCAGTTTATAGGGTCAGGTTTTATTGCTAATACTGTGATAAAAATTCTTTAAAATTTAGAAATTTTCATGTTAATTTTGTGTCCTCATGATATTTTTATGAATCAACCTCAACCTGTTTGTGCAAAAAGGATATATTTCGTCAAATTCTACGTATATTTATCTGATCCGGCTCTGAAATTAATCAAAAATGGGCATTATTTAGGACTACAATCCCTTTAACTTTCATGACCCTAACTCAATTTATTGTCGAGTTATCATGAAAATAGTATTCTTGACACACACCTTTTTTAAAACCCTCATTTTTGAACTCCTCATTGGGCCCTTTGAGCAATCATAGGCATGTTGAAAATATCAACAAAATCTGGCTAGAGTGCTTCATTTGCTGATCCTGTTCCCGAAATACCTTCAAATGGAGTTTTCAATTTTTTAATGTAATTAAGTAATGAAGTAAAATTTTAAAGTCTGAAACAAGCTTGAAGGGAATATTGTTGAGGTTAGTCCATTTGAATAAAATATCAATATTTTCATATATTTCTTTTATTTCAGGTACTGTATATAACATTAATCTATTTCTAGATCTGCGTCATCAAAACCACAATCCAATTCGAATACATCTTTTTCTGGGAGAACCGTCATACTCATTAAAAAAAAACCTTGAACACCATCAGTCATTACTTTAATAACGTAATTGCCGATTACATTTCGCTCTTTCAAAATAGCTTCCAAAAGTTCCTCAGCATCTGCTCAAACAATAGGTGTTTTTCTTTTAGCGTCGCCTTTTCTGAGTCAAATTAAAAAATGCCATCTTTGTGAACATCTTGCAGTGTTTTTGATTCTTTAGAAACATGCTTCATACAATATCCAAGAAGACCTTTTACCCGTCATAAATCTCAGAATGTTTGCCATTTTTTCATCTGTTTTGATGATGCATCTGTGTTGATCTGAAAATTATCCAAACTTTCGGCAGAGAAGACTACATATTTTTTTTTCTTCATGTTCAGAACGACTTTTGATTTAGAATCTGAAGTGCTCAAACTTAATTCTATATTGCAGTATAGTCACTATTACCGTGAATCATTATTGTCGCTATACGTAAAATTTTTTCGTTTTAATATTGAAGTAAAGATTTGCTCTTGATGTTTCTCTGGAAGTTTTTTCTAAAAATTGTATGACATTTTCTCGAGCCTTAGCATGAGTTCCACAAGAATGATGAATACTTTTGTCTATTTTCTTGAAAACACTTTTTTCAGATCTGAATCGCTTTTCTTGAATCATCAATTACTTTTAAATTGTCTATTATTTATAGGAGTTAAATGCATTGCTATTGGCCTTGGATTGTTTAGGTAAAAATATTTCTTCATAATTTGGCGTAATTGGAAACTTGGATTAAGATATTTTGAAATCTTCATTTATAAATTTTCTTATGAGACTTTTGATTTTTTTGTTATACATATAGAATTTAGTTTATTGTTTCCAGAGACGATCTTTTACAATAGAGATTCCGTTCGAGGACATCAGAAAATCATCGAAAGTTCCTTGAGAAGGAATGCTGCTCATTAAAAACGTAAATAATTCAGATTTTAAACTCATTTTAGCATTTACAATGATATAGTTATTTTTCAGATAATAATAACGTTACCAGTTATAGTGCTTAAGCTATTATTGAGTTTGAGATTCATATATAAGTGTCATTTTTAATCAAATAATGATCATTATATACGTGCATGGTCACCATATTGAATACAAATTAAAAAAATTGAATTTTATTTGAAGATATTTCGGGAACAGATATTCGGGATGTCGAATTATGTCAAGATATATCAAAAAATGAAGTTCGAAAATTTTCATTGTTACTCAATTGCTCAATTTTGAGTATTACAATTTGAAATTTTTACAGCCATACTTCGGTTCTTTTTATTATTGAAGAAAGCCTTTACTTGAAATTTCATTTCGTATTAACCCCGTGAGAGCAATCCTAGATTTAAATAGAAATTTCCTTTATTTCGAGAATTGCTTCAAGGGGTAATAATACAGAATGCTTTTTCCCATCACAATACGTCACATTACGATCCTCGGTAAAAAAATGTCTTGAAGATAATAGATCAACTCTTTCACTATAATTACGTGAGCCATATAATATAAGTCTTTCCGGTACAAAAGAAACCTGGCTGGAAAAATGACATGGATTGCACAAAAGAGAAATAAGGTCCAAGATAAAAGTGTCTTTCGTGTCATATCTTCATAGATGCTTGGAGACTTCGAGAGTACTCGTCATTGTGTCAACGCGGTATGATAAATTACAGTTTCAACTTTCCCTAATGGGAAAAGGCGAAGAGGACAAAACTGTGCGTAGGGGAGAGTTTAGTTGGCCGTCGAAGCCTTCGTTACACGTGCACAGATTTCAAGGTTTACACCTACAACATGCCTCGCCTCAATTAATGATATCCTTTGAGGCGTACTGGTCACGCTGCTTAGAAACTTGTTAAAAAAATTCATGGACGAATTGCGATTTTTCTATACTCTAATTAACTTAAATAAACTGATTCGTAATTTTCTGCGCACCCCGCCGCAGACTTCCCTTGGCACAAATTCCAGTAACCACTCTGATAATAAGGCACTGATGATCATATGTAAAAAATGTATACTCCCTCTTTAATATTGTTATGTTAAATATCAAGTATTTTTATTTTAATTCTATAATTATAATGCTTTTGTTATTTATAAAAATTGTTTAAATAATTAATAACTGTTGTCAATTTGGAAAGTATCATCGCAAAAAGTTATCGGAAAGACATTATTAGTCGATTCTGTAAATAAAAACTGAGCGTATTCGTTGTAAAATTGCCATACTCTAAATTTTTTTATGAATATTGTACGAATAATCAAAAATATTGTTGTCCATTTAGAAAATATCATAGTAAAAAGTCATGGCAAAGCAATTTTTAATTGATTCCGTACTTTTATTTATAGTGTAATATTTTTTTTTAAATTAAGCTCACCCACTGGAAATTATTTCTAAATAGTTTTAGCACTGATATAAGACCTGGTTTAATAACTGTAAAAATAATTTTTTTTTAAATGGTACTTCTGAAGAGTTAAAAAAAATGTTAATTCTTTTTATCAAAAATCTATGCACATAAATCTTTTCGACATTAAAATATTTCATTAAAAAAAAAACGTCCAAGTCGAATAAATAATGCAGCTAAAAATTGATTTATCCCCAGAAACTGTTTTTGCCCCACCGTGCTGCCCCCAGCTGTTTATCTATGAGAAAAGAATATTGGCATATTCAAAGTTAAAATAACTTGAGGTTGGACAACTTCTATAATAAAAGTTTTAAAAATTAAATGAAAACTTTCTAACTGAATTTGTTCAACTTTGAGGAAATTCAGTTTTCAATTCTCCAATGCATTTTTTTTCTTAAAAATTACTTTAAAATATTGAAGATTTCATTTTGACATTGTCAAATTTTATCTAGTTTGTAATTATAATCATTTAATATTTTGATTTTTTCAATTTAAAATGTTTTATAACATCTTTATATATTGAACTTGTAGAGTTTGAAATTTTGCAATTCAGATACATTAAAATTTGAAAGCGATTTTTAAAAGTTTTTTTCGATTTCAAAAACCACACTTTCAAGTTGTTCAATTTTTAAAAATCTTCATTTTCAAATTGTTTATTGTTGAAAGCTTGATATTTAGAATTTTGTGTATTCTCCTCCGGCATATTTTGCTGGATTTTTATTTTCTCTTCTAGTATATTTTTATCTTCCGAAGAGAGGAGTACCTAAACTCTTTTCATTTTCTATTCCAGCATAGTTAGCCGGAGATGGATGTTTAAACTTGCTAGAATTAACCTTGAATTCTTTAGAATTTTTTAGAATTCAAGCGCAAATTCGGTCACACTCGTCACCCTTTCCAAGTTTCCGTGGCAGGGGGGGGGGGTACGAATATAGAGATGAAACATAACCTACATCTGTTACAAAGATCACCCTTTCATTTTCTATTCTTGCATATTTCGACGGATATAAATTTTTTAACTTGTTGGAATTAACCTAGAATTCTTTGGAATTCAATATGAATTCTTTGGAACTCACTAGAAATTCTTTGGAATTCTTTAGAATCCCACCAACAAAGCAATTACGTTGACGACAAAATATGCCGGAAGAGATATTATATGAGATTATTTGCTGAAATTAAAAAGGGCTCAATTTCGAAAAAAGCTTATTTGTAATTATAAAATTATCTAGCCTTAAACATTTTAAAAAATTGTGTAGGTATATGTATTCCTCGTCATACATCAACATTCGAATAGTAACTTGTTTTTTTTTTAAATTTATTGCAAATTTAAATTTGATGTTGCTTAAAAAAGTTTAACACAGAAATTAACACCGAAATTCTGTAGATAATTGAGAATTAACATAATTCTAATTTTTATTTGGACAAAAAAATCATATATTTACATCGGTAACTATACAATCTCGTAATATAACATGGAGAAAAAATGAGTCTGCTATCTTACAGAGTGATGACATCCGTACATTTTTCTGCAATAATTACCGAAAATTCTGTGAGACTTACTTTTTATAATTTACCGAAAATTCTTGTAAAATTTCCAGGAATAGCTATGCTGTCCTTACTCGTATCCAGAAAATAAGATACCTAATAATTTTGTAATAATTACAAAAAAATCTTCAAACTCTACATAAAAAGCTCGATAAATATCTATGCTGGCATTATTTTAACATAAGCTTCCCTGTAACCTGAACCGATTTTCTTTTCTGCGTGAATTATTTCTTCATATTTACCTTAAAACCCAATTTTTTTATTGCTAGAGAAATAGATACAAGAGCAGTTTTAAATCATAATTACTTGTTCTAAATACATAAAAGTATTCTCATATAAAAATGCTTCGTCGCCTCTATGTATTGAAACAATATTTTTTTGCTCCTACACTGTATTCTAAGCGTTGCCTCCATAAGAGAAAAAGTTTCAGTATAATGAGTACCCACGCACAAAAAAGAAACAAATCATGAAAAACGTTAATATAGATCCTGGCTAGAGAAGGTTTCGAAATACTACACCTACGCAGAGGTGAAGTTATACCTTTTCATTAAAGTGTCAAAGCTGTTATAAGATTATAAGCATTGATTCGGTTCATTTAATGTTTCCTTGTTTCACTTTTCAGGCTCAATAAGAAAACTGGGAAAATTGCGTGTGTTACGCAGGATCTGAAGGAATTTTATGTTTTGAATGGTTACTTCAGCATGGAAAGCATTACCGTCGAACATTATTCTGAAGCCTGTTTTTCAAGTGGTCAGTGAACTATAAAATAGGATTAATACTGTGGTTTTATCGCCTCGTCATGACTTGATATACGTTATCGTCAGTAAAGTTGAATTGCGTTTCATAAAAAGGCTCTTTCGAGTAAGCAGGATCAGTAATCTTGACGTGGGCCGAAACTAACGTCCAATTTTGGTGAGAGGCTCGAAGTCGGTGGTCGTTTCTACCTACAAAGGTCGAAAACACTTGTTCAAAGCACAGCTAACTTCAAAAGAAAGTTATACAAATTTATTATTTGTTTAGAAAAACTTAAAAGAAGCAACTATCAACAACTTTGACAGTATGCAGGAGGGGGCGGTACACATTGAATATACCAGTACTCGTACTTACTGAATAATGCGTTTGAGTGCCCAGTGTAGATGAGATTAATGAACTTTAGTAATTTTTTACGAAGAGTAATTTATGATTAGTAAGTACTGGTATCCAGTATACGTATACCAGCCAACATCGTTTTTTTTAACAAGAGGAAGAAACAGGACATTTTAAAGCGGAAATAATCGCCGTTTGCATGATTCCTTGTAAAAACATATAAATTTCCATCGAAACTTGAAACCTACCAATTTGGAAAATATCCACTATTTGAAAAAGCTGAAATGTGATTTTTATCGCCAGAAAAAATTTCGGATCATTTTCCGGTTCGCAACAATTTGTAAAACATATTTCAAACAAATACTTTCAATTCAATCGTTTAATAATGAACATATTATATCATGGAAACCTTCTGATATCAATAGGTTTAATCCTAAGGGCTTAAAAAAACTTTATCTCACAATAAAAGATACACAAAGATAAAGTATCAATTTCACAAACTTTAATTATGCAAAATACGTATCACCACTTTAATCATCGGAAAAAATTTCCGGTTTAAGAATTTTTTTCTCCGTCATACGATTAAAAAACTCCCCACCATTAAAAACCATCTTCTGCTGCTACATAATTCACGCCCAGAAACCGAGAAAAACATACTCGTGTTACATAAATATTTTTACAGATATTTTTACCATTAAGTACACTTTACTATTTGATGCTGTTGAAATTTCAAAGTATCCATTATTTTATAACCTTTCCGGGTTTTTATAACAAATTTAACGAAATTCCCGTTCATTTGCCGTTTTTCCAGTCCAGTGGCCACCCTGCGTGACCGCGATATTATTGTTAATTTAAAAAAGAAGAAAATTTTAGAAAACAAATAAATCTGATCGGAATCAATCAAGATCGATCAATCGCGTTGGTGAGCCATCTCCCACGGATGTTTCCTTCTATGCCGCGTGTGCCTACACGTTTATTGGTCAACGTGAAGTACCGCTGACGTCACGCTCCCATAAAAGGTCCGTTCAGAAATCACGTGGGTGTAAAATGTTATAAATTATGCCTTTTTTCGCAACTACATTCTATAACACTGCATCGTAGGCCTGAAAGACCTTCCAATTTCTAAATGGATCGTGCCAGATCGATGAGCGTAGGTGCATCGCATGCGTTGCCGACAAGATTCCTCACGAGGACTTTCGATTTTGAGGACGTACAAGGGCACGTACTCAATTATTCGATCAATGATTTACGTACAAAACACGTTTCAACTGCGATTCAAACGCGTACGACAAACGCTTTTCCAATATTTTCCATTCTGATCTGTATCTTTCCTACCTGCGCTCCTCCATATTTATGCACTATAGAAACAATTCGAGAATTTTAAACAAAAAGATTCAGCAGTTAAAATAACAGATAGATTAGGAAGGATTAGAATGTATTGTTAACAATTGGAAAATGTGTATTTATTATTGATATGAATGGTTTCATTTAAAATAAAGCGATGATAAATCAACATTATTATATTTGAAAAATCTCGTGAAATGTGATTTTAAAAATAAACACTCATATTTTTTACTATCTTTAAAGAAACCCAAAATTATTATCAAATATTTGCAAAACTACAAAAAATATTAGTAGATTGTTTTTTGTTTGTGTTTTATTCTGAACCAATGTATACAGATTGTCACCTTTTCCGAACAGGAAAAGAAATAGTCCAAAAAACACACATTTCTAAAAATTGCTAAGTTCAAAACATCCTGTAAGCAATATTTAAACAAAAAATAGATATCTTTCAATAAATGAAGGTAAAATATGTATACATCAATTGAAAGAAATCGGAATGGTTTTCATAGGCAGCCCTGAGTTTGGAAGGAATCTTGATCTTAGTATCTCTATTTAAACTAGCTGTGAATTCGATCTCGAGTGTTCCCACTTTATATGCATTTACAATTTCATGGTACTCATTTGATGAGCGTTTTGCTTCCTTTTTATGATTAATTAGCAAATATTTTTGCTTCCTCATTGAGGAATTTAATACAACCAAATAAAAATAGGTCAATCAATACGTCTCGAATCAAGAAACTTTTTCTATTCTTGTATGAACTTTGAATTGCGTTAATAAAAAAAGATTTTCCTTTCAAAACAAAATTTTCAAATTATATAAATGTCCACAACTTCCGCACTCTTCAATGCAAGGTATTAATATTATAGGTCAATCGATTTGTCTCGAATCAAGGAATCTTTTCTATTCTTGCATCAATTTTGAATTAATATTAAAGAAAGAAAAACTATAAAAATCCAATTTTTCAAATATAAATCACTATAACTTCCTTACTCTTCAATAAAATGTATTCATATTATAGGTAAATCGATTCGTTTAGGATCAACGAATCTTTTTTATTCTTACATCAACTTCAAATTATGAGAACGAGAAAATTTTTACTATAAAAATAATTTTTCAAATATTATAAATGACCATAACTTCTTCACTCTCCGATTTTCAAAATAATATAAAGTGCTAAAAAAAATTTAATAAATATTTTCAGAAATCCTTTCGTCAGTTTTGAAATATTAGTGGTGAAAATAAGCCCTCTAAATTTCATCAATTTGTCTGCAACCGTCTTCAAGATATCGTGTTCTCAAAAAAGCGTGAAATTTGCACATCTACAAGCACACATCCACACACAGACACATCCGAAAAATTACTTAGAACATTGTTTCAGACCTTTTATCATTGAGGAACGTTTAATTAAATGAATAAATTTTTTTTCGAATTTGTCACCATTACAAAGCTTCCTCTATGCACAAGGAAGCAAAAATAAATTTAAAACTTAGAACGGAATATCCGAATTACAGGCGGATAAAGTTTACAGATGATATAATAATAATATAATTAATAATATAATAATAATATCACTCACGGCCGCTGTGTAAGCATAATAGCGGTAAAATACGAACTGCAAACTACACCACGCTCCTAATTTTGTACCTACAACATCATCGCAAATGATTTCATACATCGTATTAAATTAACTAATTACATCCTCATCTCATCAGTAACTTGACTTAGTCCGTGGCTACGATGGAAAAACAGGTTCTTTTTAACCTGAGAACAAGTTTGAAAAAAACACATTAATAAAAATTACAATACAATCGATGTACTCAAATAACTCAATTCTAAAATTGCATACATTTGTATTCGGTTTACAAATTCAGTCCTCACAGAATTTTTTCAACTTGTCTCTACCTAGAACGATGTTTACATCACCAATATTGAGCAGATAATGAAATTTTAGAACTTCACCTTAACGTTAAACAGCAACTGGAATATCAAGATGGTTGGAGTGGGACTGGGAGTAACTTGGGGATTGGAAAACCAATTAGAGCTGAGCACGAACTGAAAGATTCCAGTTCCGAAGTAGTATCCCTCTATTATCCTTACAATTAGATTATGAAATTGAACATTCTAGCTAAGCTTAGGACTAGGTTCCAGAATTTGAATGATGCTACGCTTATGCCGCAGGTCTATATGCAAACGAAATGCAAATTTCTATTTTTTTTTTTTTTTTAATTCAAACGATCCGATTAATATAATCATTCGGTTTCAGAAGGGGGCAAAACAACTCTTTGCTCCTCACTGGCCGATTTTTGGAGGGACATTGCCCCCTGTGCCTCCTAGGGCTCCACCGTCTCTGCGACAATCGAGTTTGAAGGCAGACATTCGACTCTAGCCATCGAATGCACACAATCATCCTCGGACTCACACGTCGTATGAGAGTTCTCATATAACGTTTAGATCTTGACTATGTCTAAATGCGAAGTGAGAGATTTCGCGTTCAATGCATGTTACTGCGAGAGTTATAATGTGTTTCAATTATATAGAATGCGATTGAATGCGAAACAGATTTTCTCTCAATGCTAGTGAATTCGATTGAATGCGAAGAAAAAATCATGTGATTGATAAGTATTAAATCGCACTCCATCGCATTCAATCGGGATGATTCAAGTTCGCATAACGCCATGATCTCCGGCTGGAGATATTTCTATTTGAAGTGCAAAAAATACAATTCTGGATCTCATAGTTTTATATGGCAATACCCTCCAGGGTGAAACTTAATTTGAAAAAATATATTTTGGCCAGTCTAGACATCCCCCCTCCCCTCCCATGAAAGTATTTTTGGATAATTGCAAGTCAAACAATTTTCGAAAAATACATTTTTCATGCAATAAATCAACTGGAATGAAAAATAATAACGTTACTCTTTACACAGAGAAACTTTTTGCAAGCAAAATTACTAAGATAGTTTACAATGGAGGGACAAAGGTGATTATTAGTGTATTTCAATACATTCTCGAGTAAAAATGCTTCTACTTGAATTCGACTTGGCGATGTCTTGAGTTCGTCTCCAAGACATCAGAAATGAGATTGTTAACAGATGCGAAGGATTTAAATAATGAATGAAAAATTTGTAATTATCAAATTAGCTATTTTTAATTCAACAATTCAGCATCTTTGCGTCCGAGCAAGTATAAACCTGAAAAATTTTCTTCAAAAAAATTAAAATTGTGATTTTCTATAGGGATCTCCTGAGCCGTTAGAAATACGTAAAACAAACATCATTTTCCGTATCGTCGTCAAACAAGTATAATATAAATGAAAATTTACAAATTAATTGATTCAATATATATATATATATAATTCGAAAATAAGGTTAACAACCTTCGCAGGGTCCTACTGGGAGCAACTGCCATCTAAAAAATGACACCGGCTCCCAGTAGGACCGCGGTAAGTCCCACTCATGGCCACGTCTAGGTAATAACAAAAAATTGTTTATGTTACTTAGTAGGTTATTGTATTTTAGTTTTAATTTATCATAAAAATAACATTAATTTTAGAAATGGAAACTTTCCTGATATAGGCCCGCAGTGACAGCCGAAACTTTGAAAATAAAACGATTTCAAAACAACTATAATCGTTTTTTTATGTTTGTATTTATTGGACCGTAAGACCGAAGAAAGAAAAGATTTTCAACTTTCAATTTTGAAATCATGTTAACGGTCGAAAAAAAGGAAGAAACAACTTGGACTCTCGCTTCAAAAAGTTGGTTTAAATAATTATATAGGAATAATTATAGGAAAAATTATACACTGAAAAAAATTACTTGATTCAAAGAAATGTGTTTCTTTGGTGTTTTTTTTCTACGTACCAAGGAATTGTTTACTTCAGTTAAGTTAATATTGTTTAAATGCAAAAGATTAACGCATCCATTCAAGAAAATGATTTCTTTCATGATATTTCTTTTAATATAAGTAAATATTTCTTTGCATTAAATGTGAGAAATATTATGTGAAACAAATGATTTCCTAGAAGGTAGGAACCTAAGTTTATTGAATATGTTTCAGGCGCCTGAAGAATTCCTTCTTTAGTCCAACGAAATCGATTTTTGAAAGGGATAAATATGTTTCAAAATTAAACAATTCACAGTCATTGGAGCAATTAATTGAAAATATTCTTTTACCATAAATCGATATTCATTCAATTGAAAAAAAAATTATTAGACACTATAAGTTGATTTAATTGTTGCAACGAAATAACGACCTAAATTGAAGAAATATTTATTCAAGATAAATGAATATGCATTCAGTTAAACAAATATTTATAGCATTTCAACAATTATCATAATCAACATAATGAGAAAATTGTTTAAATGTAAAAAATATTCTTCTAATACGAATGTATATT
Organism: Andricus grossulariae; assembly: GCA_011634705.1. Lineage (NCBI taxonomy): Eukaryota > Metazoa > Arthropoda > Insecta > Hymenoptera > Cynipidae > Andricus > Andricus grossulariae. Next base: position 257,386,814 of record JAABKJ010007545.1, on the reverse strand, counting down.
CACTAAATTGAAAAAATATGTATTGCATGCCAAAAGTTGACATAATCATTGCAATGAAAAAAGTGACTTAAATTTGAGAAATATTAATTAAAGATAAGTGAATATTCATACAAATGAACAAATATTTATTAAACTGAAAAAAAATGTTTAAAAAAATAAACGTTGATTCATTTGAATGAAAGAAGTGTCTCATTAAAACTCAAACATTTTTCAAATGATCATTTAAAGTCAAGCACTTTTCAAATTAGAGGTTCAATTTTTTTAATTTAAATTCGTTCGCAATCAATAATTGTTCAGTTTTTACTCATAAATTGAAATTAAAAAACTTCCATTGCAATTTCAAAATGTAACAAAATCGAAAAATTAAACTTCTCACAATAAAAGGTTAAACTTTAAACTCTGAAATTTTACCGATTTAGGACTTTCTATTCGAAACAATTCACTTTCAAATTGTTTAGTTTTGAATATTTGACTTATAATTTCTTAGTTTAAATAAACAGTCACATACATCATTTAATTTTCATAATAAAACTACGGCTGCTATAAAAAACTACTATCTTTTTGTAAAAGAAATTTTTTTGTTGATTTTATCAAAAATTTCGTTAATTCGAACTAAATCCATTTCTATTCTCATCAACTGTCATTTCTTTGGTGTCAAGAAATATTTATTAAAGTATACAGTAAGTTAAAGACATCGTCCATTCACTCAAATAATATTTTACAGGCTGTAGTAATTATTTATTTGCTTAAATTATTTCTTATTTTTTATACAATTAAACAATTTCATTGGATTCAAGAAATACATGATTGGACGTATTCAATACGACCATTTCTTTGAATCAGAGAAATTTTTGTTGATTCAAAACCTTTTTTTTCAGTGTAGGAATGATCAAAGAAAAAATCATATGAAAAATTAAAGGAAAATAATTACAGGAATGAATAATATAAAAATGTTGAAATAATTAATTGAAATTGTAGAAGTATGAATTAATTATTTATTTTGAAATACCCACACAGTATTACCTGAAGAATTGACAAAACTTCTTTAAATATGTCAATTATGTATTTTTGTGTCCGTTTTTCCAAATACATTATTAATTTATACTTTCTTATATTTCTTGTATTAATTATTTCAATATTTCAATATTATTCATGCCTATAATTATTTTCCTATACTTTTTTCGATAATTATTTCTATAATTTTTCCTATAATTATTCCTATAATTGCGAAAAAATTATAGGAAATTCATTCATGGAAAATCATCACAAAGCTTTAATGATTTTCCTATCGTACTTTTTCGTAAGGGTTGTAATGATTTGTTAATTTTTTTTGACCTTATCGCCTTTGATGTAATATTTAAATTTTGTACTCAATATATTATCAATATATCAATTATTTACGCTGTAAACGTGATTTGACAGGATTTCTGCAGATTTTGAGGAATTTTAAGATATTTCAAACAAAAACAAAGTATTGCAGAGAATTACAAAATTTTTACGGATTTTAATGAGATTTCCAAAGCTTTTAAAGGTTTTCCATGAGATTTCAAGGGATTTCAGAAGATTTCATGGGATTACAAAAGGTTTAGGGTATTTCAAAATTTTCGTAGCCCCGGGCTGATCCATCTGTCGTCATTTTTGCCAAGGAAGGGAAGTGAGGAGGAATGAGTAGATGGAAAGTACGAGAAGTGAGAGGAAATTAGAGAAGGGAAAGTAGGGGAATTGAGGGGAAATGATATGAAGGAAATTAAGGGAAGTGAGGGGAAATGAGGAGAAGGAAATTAGGAGAAGTGAGAGGAGATGAGTAGATGGAAAGTACGGGAAGTGAGAGGAAAGTAGAGAAGGGAAAGTAGGAGAAGTGAGGTGAAATTTATGAAGGAAAATAAGGGAAGTGAGGGGAAATGAGGTGAAATAAGGAGAAGGACATTAGGGAATGTGCGGGGAAATAAGGGGGAATAAGGAGAAGGAAAGTAGGAGAAGTGAGGGGAAATGAATGGAGGGAAAGTAGGGGAAATGAGGCGAAATAAGGTGTGGAAAACTAGGAGAAGTGAGGGAAAATGAGTAGATGGAAATCAGAGGAAGTGAGACAAAATGAGTAGATGGAAAGTACGGGAAGTGAGAGGAAATTAGGGAAGGGAAAGTAGGAGAAGTGAAATGAAATGATAAGAAAGAAAAACAGGGAAGTGAGGGGAAATTAGGAAAAATGAGGAGAAGGAAATCAGGGGATATGAGGGGAAATGAGTGGAGGGAAAGTAGGGAAAGTGATGCGAAATAAAGTGCGGAAAACTAGGTGAATTGAGACGAAATAAAGTGTGGAAAACTAGGGGAAGTGAGAGGAAATGAGTAGATGGAAAGTACGGGAAGTGAGAGGAAATTAGGGAAGGAAAAGTAGGAGAAGTGAGGTGAAATGATATGAAGGTTAATAAGGGAAGTGAGGGGAATTGAGGAAAAGGAAATTAGGGGATGTGAGGAGAAATGAGTGGAAATGAGAAGAAGGAAAGCAGGCGAAGTGGAGGGAAATGATTAGAGGGGAAGTAGGGGAAGTTGAGAAAAATAAAGTGCGGAAAACTAGGGGAAGTGTAGGAATATGAGTAGATAGAAAGTACGGGAAGTAAGAGGAAATTAGGGAAGGGAAAGTGGTGAAAGTGAGGGGAAATGATATGAAGAAAAATAAGAGAAGTGAGGGGAAATAAGGAGAAGGGAATTAGGAGAAGTGAGAGGAAATAAGTAGATGGAAATTACGGGAAGTGAGAAGAAATTAGGGAAGAGAAAGTAGGAGAAGTGGGGTGGAATGATATGAAGGAAAATAAGGGAAATGAGAAGGAAATTAGGAGATGTGAGAGTAAATGAGGAGAAGGAAAGTAGGGAAAGTGGGGGGAAATAAGTGAAGGGAAAGTAGGGGAAGTGAGGCGAAATAAAGTGTGGAAAACTAGGGGAGGTGAAAGGATATGAGTAGATGGAAAGTACGGGAAGTGAGAGGAAATTAGGGAAGGGAAAGCAGGAGAAGTGAGATGATATGATATAATGGAAAATAAGGGAAGTGAGGGGAAATTTTGGGAAATGGGAAGAAGGTAATTAGGGAAAGTAAGAGGAAATGAGTCGATAGAAATTACGAGAAGTGAGAAGAAATTAGAGAAGGGAAAGTAGGGAAAGTGAGGTGAAATTCTATAAAAGAAAATAAGGGAAGTGAGTGGAAATTAGGAGAAATGAGAAGAAGTACATTAGGGGAAGTGATGGGAAATGAGGGGAAATAAGGAGAAGGACAGTAGGAGAAGTGAGGGAAATGAGTGGAGGAAAAGTAGGGGAAGTGAGGCGAAATAAAGGATGGAAAATTAGGGGAAGTGAGGGAAAATTAATGAAAACGAACGGAAATTAAGGGAGGGGAAGTGAGGCAAAATAATGGAAGGAAAAGTGGAAGTGATGAGAAATTAGAGGTAATGAAGGGAGGAGAAGAGGAGTAGGGAAAGTGGTGGGAAATAAGAAGAGGGAAAGTAGAGGGAATAGAATTAAAAAAATTTTCCAAAATCTCGTCAGATTAAATTAAAATCTTGAACACGATTGTCATCACATCGATATGAGCGATCACTCAGTCGATATTATCGTGTCACCCCGATCAACTTTTTGCATTACAAATTTTTTATCTCCATTACATTTCAGTTCCATCTAATTATGTTTTAAGCAAATTTCGATTTTGTCCAAAATCCAAACCATCACTTCTCCTGGGGGAGTGAGGAAAAATAAGGAAAGGGGAATTAGGTGAAGTGAGTGTATGTGAGGGGAAGTAGAAGAAATATTTAGAAATGAGGACGAGCAGTGGAGTGGAAGTGAGATGAGGGGAACTTTGGACAATTATGGGAGTGGAAATAATGGGAAATCAGGGAGGGAATGTTGGGAAAATGATTATAAATAAGGGTGAGCTGGGAAGAGGAAGTGAGGGCAGGGGAAGGGAAAGGACATAGGAGAAAGGAAGTTTTAGCTGGGATAGCGAGGAGAAGGGGAAATGAAAAAGGAAAATGTTGGGGGAGGGTATGAAGGGTGAAGTGAGGGCAAAAAAGGGAAGGGGAAGTGAGGGGAAATGAGAGAAATGAAAATAATGAAAATGAGGGGAAATGAGGAGAAGAAAAGTAGGGGAAGTGAGAGAAAATTAGAGGAGGGTAAGTGAGGCAAAATAAGGGAAGGGGATGTAGGAGAAGTGATGGTCAATTGAAAAAAATGAGGGGAGGGTAAGTGAAGTAGAATTGGTGGGAAATTATTAGAAATGAGGGTGGGTAGGGGTGGGCAAGTGAGGGCTGGGATACAGAAGTGGGGAAAGGGTATTATTAATCGGGTAGCGAGGGAAAGGGGAAGTAGAGAAGGATAATTTTGGGCAAGGAGGACGAGGGGTGAAGTGAGGGGAAAGGATTATGGGAATGTAGCGGAAGTACAGACGAGAAATTATGGAAGGTGGAAGTTTTTAAGAAATTAAGAACGTTTTCAGCGGACTAGATAATTTTTTAAGGGATTACAAAAAAATCGAAGGAATTTTAAGAGATTTCGAAATATTTCCAAATAAGTTCCAGATTTTTATTGAAGAAATATCGAAGTTTTTTCACACATTTTAAACGATGACAAGGAATTTTAAAGGGATTCCGAAATATTAAAGGGATTTGAAGGGATTCCGTAGAATTGAAAAACAGTTCACGAAATTTCAAAATATTTACAAAGATTTAAAAGTTTTTTAAGGGATTATGAAGGATTTTAAGAGATTTGAAAAGATTTAACAAAATTTCAAAAGGTTGCTGAATATTATAAAGGATATTAAAGGATTCCACGGAATTTTCCATGGCTTTTGAAAGATTTTAATGAATTGAAAAAAAAAGATATTTTGAGAGGTATTTAATGATTTTCATGGATTTTTAAGGATTTTAAGGAATTATGAACGATTTCCGCGGAATTAAAAGGATTTTAAAGGATTGCAAGGGATTTTAAGGGATTTCAATGAATTTTGAGAGATTTAAAGTGGATTTCATGGATTTCTAAATATTTGAAAGAATCAAGAATGATTTCTGTGGATTACAAAGAATGCCAAGAAATTTCAAGGGAATTCAAGATATTTTGAAATATTTTTTAAAAAGTCACGGATTTTAATTCAAGAGATATCGAAGTATTTTGACCAATTTCAAAGGTTGGCAAAGAATTTCAATGGGATTTTGAAGATTTCGAACGATTTCAAGGATTTCAAGCGTTTTTAACGCAATCTCAAAGAATTTTATGGGATCTCCACAATTTTTAAAGGATTACATGGGATTTTAAGGGGGATCAATCGTTTTAAAATTATTTAAAGAAATCTTGTATTATTTCAAAATATTTAACAGAAATTCAAGGATTTTAACCAATTTTTAGAGATTTTCAGGGATGTCTATGAATTTGTAAGGATTATGAGGGTTTTTCATGGGATTTTGAACATTTTAAGCGATTTCACGAAATCTCAAAGAATTTTGTAAGATTTGCACAATTTATAAAGGATTATATGGGATTTCCAAGGAGATCAATCGTTTCAAAGAGATTTCAAAGATTTCAAGAAATATCGTAATCTTTCTAAATATTTAATGGAAATTCAATGATTTGAACCAATTTTTAGAGATTTTCATGGATTTCCATGAATTTTAAAGGATTATGAGGGATTTTAATAGGATTTTCAAGATTCCAAGTGATTTCTCGGAATCTCAAAGAATCTGAAGCGAGTTCATCAATTTTTAAAGAATTCCAAGGGATTTCCACGGCGATAAATTTTAAAGGGATTTCTAGAGATTGTTTACGATATCCAATCAAGGAATCTTTTCTATCCTTGCATCAATTTTGAATTATGTAAATGAAGAAAGTTTAACAAACAAAAAAAAGTTTTTTCCAATATTATGCATTACTATAGCTTCCTTACTCTCCAATAAAATGTATTTATATTATAGGTCAATCGATTCGTCTTGAATTAATACATCTTTTCTATTCTCGCATCAACTTTAAGTTATGAGACTGAAAAATTTTTTACTGTAGAAATAGATTTTAAATATAATACAAAGACCATAACTTCCTTACACTTTAATAAAATCCATTAATATTGTAGGTCAATCGGTTCTTTTCGAATCAACTTTGAATTATGTAAATGACAACATTTTTACTATAAAAAACAATTTTCCATCAAATATAAATGACCATAACTTCTTTACTTTTCAATAAAATTATTAATATAAATATTTATGAATATAAATTATTATTATATAAATAGGTCAATCGATTCGTCTCGAACCAAGGAATCTTTTATATTCTCGCATCAACTTTGAATTATGTGAATGAAAAATGTTTAACCATAAAAACCCGTTTTTTTAGTAATATGCATTAGCATGGATTCCTTACTCGTCATTCAGCTGTATTAATGTCATAAGTCAATCAATTTGTCTTAAATCAACTTTAAAGTATGTGAATGAGAAAATTTTTACTATAGAAATCGATTTTTAATATAATATAAATGACCATAACTGCCTTACTCTTTAATAAAATTTATTTATATTATAGGTCAATCGGTTCTTGTCGAATAAACTTTGAATTATGTAAATTACAACATTTTTACTATAAAAAACAAGTTTTCATAAAATATAAATGACCATACCTTCTTTGATCGTTAATAAAATGAAATAATATCTAGATCACTCGATTCTTCTCGAACCCAGGAATCATTTATGTTCTTGCATCAACTTTGAATTATGTTAATGAAAAATGTTTAACTATAAAAAACCGTTTCTTCATATACCATGCATTACCATGACTTCCTTAATCTTCAATAAAATGTATTAATAAAATAGGTCAATCGATTCTTCTTGTATCAACTTTAAACTACGTGAATGACAAAATTTTTACTATAAAAAACAATTTTTCATAAAATATAAATAACCATAACTTCCTTACACTTTAATAAATTGTACTCATATTTTAGTTCAATCAATTTTTCTTGAATCAACTTAAAATTTAATGAATAACAAAATTTTTACTATAAAAATCGATTTTTCTCAAAATATAACTAACAATAACTTTTTTACTTTTTAATAAAATTATAATCATATAGGTCAATCGATTCTTCTCGGACCAAGGAACCTTTATATTCTTGCATCAACTTTGAATTATGAGGATGAAAAACGTTTTACTATAAAAATCGATTTTTCTTAAAATATAAATAACCATAACTTCTTTACTTTTTAATAAAATAATAATTATCTAGGTCCATCGATTTTTCTCGAACCAAGGAATCTTTAATATTCTTGCATCAACTTTACATTTTTTGAAGGACAAAATTTTTACTATAAGAATCGATTTTTCAGAAAATATAAATGGCCATAACTTCTTTACTCTCTAATAAAATTTATAAATATCTAGGTCAATTGATTCGTCCCGAATCAACTTTAAATTATGGGAATGAGGAAATGTTTAGTATAAAAATCAATTTTTAATATAATATGAATGACCATAACTTCCTTACTCTTTGATAAAATGTATTTATAATAAAGGTCAATCGATTCTTTACGAATAAACTTTGAATTATGTGAATGATAAAATTTTTACTATGAAAAACAATTTTTCATGAAATATAAATGACCATAACTTCTTTAACCTTTAATAAAATCTGATAATATCTAGGTCAATCGATTGTTCTTGAACCAAGGAATCATTCAAATTCTTGCATCAACTTTGAATTATTTTTATGGAAAAATTTTAACAATAAAGCCCCGTTTTTTCAAACATCATGCATCACCATGGCTTCCTTACTCTTCAATGAAATGTATTAATATAACAGGTCAATCTATTCGTCTCGAATCAACTTTAAATTATGTGAATGAGAAAACTTTCACTATAAAAATAGATTTTTAATATGATATAAATTACCATAACTTCCTCACTCTTTAATAAAATGTATTATTATTGTAGGTCAATCGATTCTTCTCGAATCAGCTATAGGTTTTGTGAATGACAAAATTTTTACTATGAGAATCAATTTTTCTTAAAATATAATTAACAATAACTTCTTTGCTTTTCAATAAAATTATTAATATCTAGGTCAATCGATTCATCTCAAACCAAGGAATCTTATATATTCTTGCATCAAATTTTATTCATGTTAATAAAAAAAGTTTAATTATAAAAAGCCGTTTTTTCAAATATTATGCATTACCATAGCTTCCTTACTCATCAATAAAATGTATTAATATTATAGGTCAATCGATTCGTCTCGAATCAACTTTAAATTATGTAAATGAGACTTTGAACTATGAAACAATGACAGTGTTATATCAGAGATATATAACAATGTTATATTAACATTCATTGACTTCATTAAATATAAATTTTATTGACATTTAATTAAAATTTACATATAAATTATAATTATAATTAAAACTCAATTGTAGCTGCGTCCCAAAACGGCAATGTAACATTGTTACATAAATATGAAATATGTTAATAAATAAAAAAATAATACAATTATAATAATGATAAAGTGAATATGAAAACAGGAAACAATGTCTAGGTTGGAGAATTATTAATCAGAAATATCTTCTCAATTTTCTATGACTTAACATAATTGTGCTATCCTTCGACATAAATATAATTTTTTTAAATTCTGGTAAGATGCAAAAATATTTTTTAATCAAAAAATAACAACAGTAGTGTCGATAATTTATCAACGGTTTGAAAAACATGACTTTGATCATTCGCGCGTGAACCAAAAATAAAATCCAAAAATATTCCGGTTCCTTCCCTCATTGCGAGGTGGCGGCACTGTCAAGATTAGTAGAACTTTATTTTTAAATGTTGCTCGTCAAAATAGTAAGCCCATTTACAAAAACAAAAATTTAATTGAATTTTTATTCGAAAGATTTTTATTCAGGTCGCTTAATTTTAATTAAGTGTACACAAAATAATAAACAAATTGTCTACCATATCAAAATTATTTTTTTATCGAAAGTTGTAGTAACAAGATCTCGCATATGAATTTTCTGTAAGATCAATTTTATGAATCATAATATCCAAATAAGTAAATTTATTTTAGGATAAAATTTATTTTCAAATGTTTCTAAACATTATTGATGAAAGAAAAAAATTTAATTGTAGCTACCTCACTATAATCTGTAAATTTTTCACAATTTTAAAGATTAATTTTAAGTTTTGAACAATTCAATATATGTCAAAAAAAATCTGGAAGATTTCAAGATAATTTTTTTCGAGGGATTGATAAACTTTCGGTGAAACTGAATTCATACAAACCATATTCAAAAGTTTGAGAAGTGCTGAAAGGTTTCGAAAATAATTTAAATCTTAAGAAGATTTCAAAACGTTTCAAATCATGTCCTAAAATTTTGAAACAGAATGTCGGATATTTCAAAGAAAAAGTTTTCAATTTTGCAAGATTACAAAATTTTAGAAAAAATTCAAGTATGTTTAAATAATATTTGAAGGTTTTGAGCTGATTTAAAGATAATTTTGAACTTGAACGCATTTTAAAGAATCTAAAACATAAAGTAGATTTTTTTAAATCTCGAAAAAAAATTCTTATCTATTGTTGAAATGTTTTTCTTTCTAGCAACTGAAAAATTTGTTATTGTTGAAAATTCAACTCTTACATCAAAAGTTCATCTTTTTGGTTTGAAAATTAATTTCTTTTAGTAGAAATATTATCTTGTTTTGATTGAAAAATAATCTGTTTTTGGTTGAGGATTTAACTTTTCAAATGAAAATTTCTCTTCTTGGGTAGAATTAAAATGTTTTCGATTTATAATTTAAATATTTTTTAGTTGAAATATCAACTATTACATTTTTCGTTGATAATTTATCTTTTCGAGTTGAAAATTAAATTAAACTTGTTTGAAATTTCAACTGCTGTGTTCCAAATTCATTTTTTTTGTTGAAGAATCATCTCTGGTTGAAAATTTAACTATTCTGTTGAAAATTAGATTCTTTTGGGAAAATTATTTTTTTCAATGACAATGTAACTATTTCATTTTTAGTTGATTTTTGGTCTTGGTCAAAAATTCACGTATGTGGTAGAAAATTGAACTTTTTGTTGGGAAACAAAATTTCGGGCTAAAAAAATTAACTTTATTGTGGAAAATTTGTCTCTTTTGGTAAAACCAAAAATTAAAAATACAACAAATTTTATTTTTTCATTAAAGATTCATAATTTTAGTTGAAAATTCATATCTTTTGTTGAAATTTCTTACTTTCTTGTGACTGGAAACTCTTTTATGGTTGAGAAATAAACTGTTTTGGTTGAAGATTTAACGATTTTAAAGAAAATTTCTCTTTTTGGATAGAATTAAACCTTTTTTAATTTATAATAAAATTTTTTTAGTTGTTATATTAACTATTTTATTTTTCGTTGAGAATTCCACTTTTTTGGTTCAAAATCCAACTAAACTTCGTTAAAAGTTGAACTACTTTGTTCAAAATTAATTTTTTTTTTTGCGGAAGATTCATCTTTAGTAGAAAATTTAACTATTTTCTTGAAAATAAGTTTTTTGTTGAACTACTTTTTTCAAAAATCTTTTTTTTTTGGTTGAAGATTTATCTCTAGTTGAAAATTTAACTATTTCGTTAAAGATCAGTTTTTTGTTGAACTACTTTGTTCAAAAATTCTTTTTCTTTTGGTTGAAGATTCATCTCTGCTTGAAAATTTAAGTATTTTATTGAAAATTAGTTGCTTTCTTAGTGAAAATTATTTTTTTTTTTTGTATAAAAATGTAGCTATTACATTTTTGGTCGAGAATTTATATTTTTTAGATTAAAATGCATCTATTTTATTCAAAATTCGTATTTCTTGGTCGAACATTGACGTATTGGTAGAAAATTGAACTTTTTTTGGAATTCATATTTTCCGGTTAAAAAAATAACCTTTTTTGTAGAAAATTTGTCTCTTTTGGTAAACAAAATAAAAAATGCTACTGCTTCAAAATGAACCTTTTTTGGTTTAGAATACAATTACTTGGTTAAAAGTTAAACTGTGCAATTTGTTAAAAAATCTTTTTTTTTATTTGTTGAAGATTCAACATTTTAGTTGATAATTCATCTCCTTGGTTCGATTTTTTTTAACTTTTGGTTAGAAAAGTCGTCTTTCTAATTTGAAAATTCATCTCTAGTGGTAGAAATTTTATCTTTTTTGAGGGAAAAATGTAACTGTATGGTTAAAAATTAATTTGTTTTGGTTAAGGATTCAACGTTTTTTAAGAAAATTCCTCTTTTTGGATAGAATTAAACTATTTTTAATTTATAATTAACATTTTTCAGTTGTTATATTAACTATTACATTTTTCGTTGAGAAGTCAATTTTTTTGATTGAAAATTCAACTACACTTCGTTAAAAGTTGAACTACTTTATTCAAATTTTCTTTTCTTTTTTGTGGAAGATTCATCTTTAGCAGAAAATTTAACTATTTTCTTGAAAATTAGTTGTTTCTTGAACTACTTTGTTCAAAAATCTTTTTTTCATTGTTGAAGATTCATATCTAGTTGAAAACTTAACTATTTTGTTGAAAATTAGTTTTTTGTCGAAATACTTCGTTCAAAAATTCTTTTTTTGATTAAAGATTCATCTCTGGTTGAAAATTTAACTATTTCGTTGAAGATTAGTTTTTTGTCGAACAACTTTGTTCAAAAATCCTTTTTTTTTTGAAGATTCATCTCTGCTTGAAAATTTAACTATTTTGTTGAAAATTAGTTGCTTTCTTAGTGAAAATTATTTTTTTTTGTATAAAAATGTAGCTATTACATTTTTGGTCGAGAATGTATATTTTTTAGATTAAAATGCATCTATTTTATTGAAATTTCGTATTTCTTGGTCGAACATTGACGTTATATATATATATATATATATATACATACATATGCATACGTACATTGTAGATATGGAAGAAGAATGTTTTCCTGCCATTTCCATGAACACTGCATCGAGTCGAGAATCTACGTCCAGAGCTCAACCTTCGCCCAACAGGAATATTGAGTCGTCTAGATTGACACTAATCGACGAAGATGGCCATTGCACTGAGATCAAGGGAGAACCAATTAGTGAACCTGGTAGCCCCTGCGAACCAAGTACCCTTATCGATGATAAGAGCACGATCAAAATGGTGGCACCTCACAGGCTTCACTTCACAAGAAGTAGCATCTCACATACTAGCGAGAGTGATGATGATGAGGACGACGAAATTTACCAGGTAAAATTGGCGAGATAGGCGATATTAATTATTTTGCAGATATGTTTATTTTGAAAACGAGAGTGATAGTCTTCATAAAAAAAGAAAGTAGAAAGTTCTATTCAACATTATCTGAATTTGTTTCCGAATTTGGATTCCCTAGCTCGGGTTTCAAATGAATTTTGTTATTAGTTGATCTACTTTAAACAATTACTTCTTCAGGTTTCTTTTTTTCTTTTCCTTATTCCACCCCTTTTTTAGGAATCCATCTTTTGATCCCTTTCTCTCGTAAATGTGAATTAAATTATTATAATCGAATAAGTTTCTTTATTTTAAGAAGTTGCTACTGCTTATGTATGTGTTATTGCGCAGTTAGCAAAAAGCATAGGGAAAATAAGTCTTTTCATACTTTGTGCAGTAAGGAATACATGTACTTGGCAATACCAGTTAAAATGTTTCAATTTCAAATTCAAAATTTCAAACGCGAAATATTAAACATTGAACCATTCAAACTCCAATTATTAAAATTTAAAAAAAATCAACCATTTCAAATAAGAAGTGATCGACAATAAAATTGTCACTAACAATGTGGATTTCAGAAACGAACAATTTCAAACCTCTAAGTGTTCAAAATTGGATAATTTCAATTAAACGACCAAGTCGACATTAGAAATAACAAAATTGAAATGTTATATTATACAGACGGGATACTAGACGCTTTGAGATACACTTTCAGGGAATTATTCGGAGGTGAAGCTATAGCGCAGCACAACTGCGATATAGAATACGATACGTCGGATAACCCGGTTGAAATAATTAGTGTCTGAGATAAGGGATATAATTAAGAACTTAAAAAATGGTGAAGCTGCTGGTGTAAATGGTATTTACGCTGAATTGCCTAAATACGGTGACGAATATATACCTCATAGGCTGTGCGAGTTGATAAATGTATGTATCGAGATGGGGGAAGTGACAGATGACAAGAAAGAGACGATCATTGTTCCAATATATAAGGAAAAGGGAGATAAAAGCAACTGCTATAGTTACAGAGGTATCAGCTTGCTAAATATCGTAAGCAAAATATGTTCAAAAATACTTGTTAATAGGGTAATGAAAATAACAGTAGAAAATATCGGGGCAGTCGAATGTGGATTTATGTCAAGAAGATCATGTGCGGATCAGATATTTAGATTGAGAAAAATCACAGAAAAAAGTTTGAAGGTAAACAAAAAAGTTTCCTGTCCATTCGTTGATTTGGGAAAAGCGTTTGATAAGGAGGATAGAAGTAAGCTTTGGGAAGTCCTGAAAGAGTACGGAATCAATGGATGGCGCCTAAAAGTAATAAAAACAATTTATGTAGGTAGAAAAACGTGCGTTAGAGTAAATTGGCAACTGAGTGACTGGTTCGATATTAGGCTTATATTCAGGGATAAGTGTCTAAGAATGGCCCTCCTTGATGAAGAAGGTGTGGATCTCAGGACCGTGAATGTGCGTTGGTTAGCGTTTGCAGATGATAAGGTTGTTATGGCAGAGTAAATCGAAGGCTTGCAGCGAATGTTGAGCAGACTGAATACCAGCATGAAGAACATGGACCTTAAAATTAACCGGAATAAAACATAAATTGTGGTGTTTGAAGAAAAGTGTGAGAAAACAGTATGCAACACTGCCTTAGATGATAAGAGGATAGAACGAGTTGATAATTACGTGTATCTTGGTAGTTTATTTACTAATGACGGAAAGATTGATGAAGAGGTAGCCAGGCGTATAAACGAGGGTAGGAAGGTTATCGGCAGAGTAGGAGCCATGCCCACTACCAAGAAGAGGATAAGAGTAAAGTTAACGTGGCTGACATGCAATATCTGCGCAACGTGTGCGATAAAACGCTAATAAACAAAGTCAGTAATAAGAGAATCCTCCAAGAATGTGGGGTATAGAAGATACTGTTTAACAAGTGTGAAAGAAATTTGTTGAGGTGGTTTGGGCATGTTGAGACAATGAAAGAACGACTGATAAAACAAGTATATCGAGGTAAAGTAAATGGTAGAGTACCCAGAGGCAGAACAAGGAAAGAATGGTTAGAATGTGTGAATGAGGCCCTAATTCGCAAATATATAAAAAGCTATAGAAAGACGAGAGCTTACATGAGGAAATGTATGGGCGTAAATGAAGCTAAAGAGGTATGTCACGGCAGAAAAATATGGCGACAAATAGTATATAAGAAATGAGGGGGCTTTCTACTGAGATTGATCAGTCACCTGGGTCGAAGATGTGTTGCGGAACGGACATGCTACTTCAATGAACAACACGGGAATTCTAGATCAATCTAAAAAATCTATACCACCCCTACCCCCGTGTACCGCCTCGTACACTTTCCTTTCTCACTTGTCTCATATGCAATCTATGACTCCTGGTTAGAAGCGAGTGAGTCACGCTAAACCGAAAGGGATTGGGCTCAATGGTATTGCCTTAATGGCAATGCCTGCTTATCGACAATAGAAGTATTGATACTTCAGTACTCCTGAGTAAGACTCGCGAGCGTATTGCACAGCTTCAGTTAAAAATTAAAACGGCTAGACGGCATGCATCAAATTTTCAGTGCGTGATTAGCTGCATAACATCAAATAAAAAATCCACTTCAAAAGTTAGGGCACTTGCTCGAAACTTAAGGAAAGCAAATCACACGCTGAACAAGTGTAAATTGTTGACCATAAAGCAGCATTGGACGCAAAAAATAAGAACTTTTTCAAGAGCCAAAGAGCGCCTTGAATGGCGAATAAAGTTGATTCAGGAAAATTCCACCTTTTCTACTCATCCTTCTCGTCTGTTCAATAAAACGTCATGTCACGTAGAAAATCCGCCTAGTCGAGAAAAGATTCAAGTCTTCTGGGAGTAAGTATATGAATATACCTATCAGCTGGATGAAGACGGTTCAGATATATCACTTTTTCGTAACTTTTGCCAAAGGCAAAGGTTACAAGGTCGAGAGGAAGAGTGTCCACTAATTACTACTGAAGAAGGGAAGAAAGTTATCGCTAGAACCAAGAACTTTTCAGCGCCAGGGCCAAATGAAATCAACAACCTTTGTTGAAAGAAATTCACTTCTACGAACATTAGTTACAAGCTATTCACTGTCATCCTCAAAGAGCAGATATTAACGTATGTCGAGACGGTATGGGGTATAATAGTTTAACAACGTGGATGCAAAAGATGACTGGTAGGTTGCAGGTAGAACCTGTTGACAGACAGGTGTATCTGTCCATGGCTTGGATTGACTACCGTAAGGTATTGGATAACACGAACCATGAGCTACTTATCAAGCTCCTTCAATGCCCGGAGGTGCATCCAAGAATACTGAGATGCATGACTCTCTCAATCCGATAATTTTCTGCATCTCCCTCTTTTCTCTATCTATTGTGTTCCGAGGCAAAAGCTCTGGATACCTATGTGGCCCGCAGAAACAGAGAAGAATATAAGATGAACCATTTTTAATACATCGATGACCTTGAACTCTTTGCCTCTTCAAAAGAGGACCTTAACATCCTTGTGACTGCGGTAAATAGGTACTCTTAAGCGATTGGCATGATCTTTGGACTGGACAATTGTGCCTGCGTCCACCTACACAAAGGGAGCAGAAACTACATCATCGCGTGACAATCAGGATGTTCCAGTCATAGGTGGAAATACCATTCAACATCTTGGTAATGGAGAGACATATGCATATCTTGGAATACCGCAAGGGGAAATCCAAAATGTGCGTGTGTTAAAAACGGCCCTTGAAAAATAGAATTTCGATAAGTTAAAGCAACTTGACCAAAGCACACGCAATATGATGACAATCCATCGAAGTCATCATCCTAGATCTTCCGTACCTGGAATACACTTGGAGTTTCTTCATCGAAGAAAGGTTATGGCTACAGCCTGCTCAGTTATGAATAGCACAGATAGCGCAGATAGGGCCGCAGAGGAGTTTGGTCTCCTATTTGATTCCAGCGATACTACACATGGCCTAGTATCACTAACACTAAGAGAGCCCCTTCATGGCAAATTCTACGGCATTATACGTAGACAAGAGCTATAGATGGGTCTGTCTAACATGTTTCTTAAGTCTGCTGGATTGAGATCGGAGACTAAGGGATTTCTTTTTGCCTGTCAAGACGGCGTTATATACACCTTAGTTTACCGCGAGCGCATAATGAATGTACATGCAGGCAATACTAACTAGAGAGACACAATGCGGCTCTAAAATTGTTATATTACCATCTTTGGCACTTCTAGGATATTGATCTAATGCCTGTCTTGCCATACGCCCAGGGGGAACTCGAGTTCGTTGTGGAGAATGATCAGTGTAAGATCTACTGGAATTTCTCTTTCTCCACTACTCAACGTATCAGTGCTACAAAGCCTGATATTGTCCTCCAAGATCTGAACTATAACCACGCTATACAGTCCATCTTGTAGTTCTCATAATCGGCTGCCTTGGAGGTATCCAAGATTCATTTCTTAGCTATTCTTCTGGGATCAGATTATCTGGTCCGTTAAAACTGTGTCTCATAACAATCTGCAAAGATTGGTAGCTCTGAAGAAGTATCCAGAGGTGAAACGCGTAAAGCCGTATTCAGACGAGTGGTTCCCGGTTTCGATTACGGTTACGAAGGACGGTCCGGTTCATGCACACGGTACACGAGGCTTGCGAGTATTTTTGGAAGGCAGCGACAACAGCTGACGAGTCATGTGACTTCATCGACCGCTGTGATTGGCTACGATCAGCGACGACTGTGGCCCGGTCGAAATCGCCGCAGTTGAAAATAAAGAGAAACCT
Organism: Andricus grossulariae; assembly: GCA_011634705.1. NCBI lineage: Eukaryota > Metazoa > Arthropoda > Insecta > Hymenoptera > Cynipidae > Andricus > Andricus grossulariae. Next base: position 257,369,786 of record JAABKJ010007545.1, on the reverse strand, counting down.
AAACGCGCAACCCGAATCGGGTCCGGATCGTGCTGCGCGCTGATTGGTCGACGGTTCCCATCGTAACCGTAATCGAAACCGGGAACCGCTCGTCTGAATACGGCTGAAGGTCATCCGCGGCTAGAGACCGGACGTACGAAAGATACGTGATCGTAGCTTCCGGAGCCTACAACTGATCATAATAATAAAAAAATAAAATAAAAGCAGTAACTGAATACGATCTTGAACAACGATGGCTTCAACTTATAGACGAGAACCTCCCTAGAAGAACCATCAACCGAATAAGATCTGAGGTTGAAACTGCATTCCGTCAGCAACTCCAGAGTGCGCAGCCAAAAAGAGGATCACGTGGACGCCGGAAATGAATGGAGACTAGATCAGATGTCACTTTCGAGCAAAGGCGTTGGGAGAACCCGTGAGGGGAGAACAGCATCATCTCTTCGTGGGTCTCCATCGCGAGCTGGCCTGTAGAGTAACTTGAAAACATCTGGCTGATCAGTTAAAGTCCATTAGGCGGCGCCACCTTATATCCAAGGTCGAAATAAGTAACATCGATAAACAGGTGCGACAATAACTAGCATTATCGCACCCCGCAGTTGCGGTGGAAGAGGAGGTTCATATGCCCGTGACACGAAATGCTATGGACAAGCGGGAGCCGGATCAGGGGGACATAGCAGGGCGACTGTCTCATGGTCGACAGTCGTTAGGCTTACAGCCGCCAGAGCCTGCCCCTGCTCTTACTCAACTCATTAAAGAGCTGAATGAGGAAAGCCTGCGTCTCATGGTGTGCTTCACTGATGCCATCCTAGAGTTCGCATATCAAGAAACAAATGTGAGAAACGGTCTGCCGAAATTTAGTGTCAATAAAGACCTTCTCCGGTTAGTTGGCAGCTTAAACATGGATATACTGCCTCTGGTCTTGCAGCAGGATATGAGCTTGCTGCAGGTGCAGATTTGCGTATTGCGCTGCGGTCGCGTGTGCTAGGATCATGAGCATAAAACTCAGAGTCCGAGCTATTAAAAACTACGTCCCAAGAAAGATGTCAGACCCTCCATGGAAGTTTCGACTTCAAGGCGAGATTAGTAAAATAAGATCAAAACTGGGACGGTTGTACAAATTTTGAAAGGGCAATCGGTCTCAGGGACTGACTCGGCATGTGGAGGAGAACCTTCGCCCACACAACATCAGTTCAAGAACATCTACGAACCTTGGCGAAGTGATCGACTATCTTAAACAGAGGCTCATGGTCCTGTTAGCGCGACTGCGACGATTTAAGAAAGCGTTTGCGAGAAGGAATGACAGTAGCACTTTTTTGGCATATGAAAAACGTTTCTATCGTGGGCTTGCAGTTGGCAAAAACCGGACCCAAAATTATTGTGAACTACCTAGGGTCGAGGAAATGTCCAGATATTGTTCGAGCATCTGGGGTACTCATAGGTCAAGTCAACTGAATACTACGTGGCTCCATCTAGAAAACGTCAGAGTTGCATGGTTGCCTGGGAGGAATAATCTATCCATCTCAGCCTCAGACGTAACTTGCATCCGATAGAGGGCTAAGAACTGGAAAGCGCCGGGTGTTGGAGCGCCCTTGCTGGAGCCCTTCAAAACATCTTGGAGAACCCCGATCACTTGCCCTCTTTCATGACGGAGGGCTTAACGTATATGATACCTAAGAAGGCAGATGCTGGTAGACCTAGTGATACCCTCTATAAGTGTCTCACGGCTATCATTTCTAACCTTGTCTATAAATATTGTGAGGAGAACAACGTCCTCCCTGGAGAACAAAAAGGTTGCCGTCGAGACTCCCGTGGTTTCAAAGACCAAGTCACGATTGATAGTCTTGTTGTGTTGCATGCGACACACCACCAACGCAATTTGCACATCGCCTACATTGACTACCAACGATACCCTACGATTATTTACTTGAGATCCTTAAGATATATACGATCTGTCCTCGCGTCATCCAATTTTTGGATCACGCTATGCACACATGGTGAACAACGATTAAATGTTTTAGTCATGGGATGATGAGGGATACCCGGTCCTTGTCCATTAAACGAGGAATCGTCCAAGGTGATTCATTCAGTGCACTATGGTTTTGTTTAGCATTGAACCCACTAAGTTGGACACTTAAAAACACGTCCTATTGTTTCAAAATTGAGGTGGGAGTGGCTGAGTCTCAACTTACTCACCTCCTATATATGGACGACATGAAGGTTTATGCAAGCTCAGAGTCGAAACTGAATAGCCTACTTAACATCTTGCTGCAGTTCTCTTATGACATCAGGATGTCTCTGGGCTTGGACAAATGCAGAATACTGCATTTGTCCCGTGGAGAAATAAATGCTCCACTGATACTGGACGACCGCGCTCGGATTGAGGCGATGACTGATGAAGAATCGTACAAGTACCTTGGCATATTGCAGGTGAGGGGTCCGCTCCACTCTGGAATTAAAAAGGCGCTTGAGACTGTTTTTTCGAGTCGCCTTAGTCTGATTCTGACATCCGGCCTCAGTTCGAAGAACATCACAAAGGCAATCAACACCTATGCCATTTCTTTCCTAACATACTCCTTTGGTTTGGTCTCCTGGTCCATAACTGATCTCGAGAGGCTTAACGGAATCATCCGCGTGAAAATGTCTGAGCACCGGATGCACCATGAAAGGACAGCTGTACAGAGTATAGTTCTGCTATGCAAGCTTGGAGGCAGATGTATCTTGGGTTTTACTCGATAGTGTGACTTTCAGGTTACGCAATTGCGCAAATATTTCCAAAGTAGGACTAACATCTCAGTCTACGACTATATCTGTAGAGTTGACCTGTATATCCCCTTAAAACTTGCAGCTGTTGATTTCTAGACCATCGGAAATCTCAACGCTGAACAGCTAGCTGTTGGTTAAGGCGGGGAGAACTCTTTCTTGAAATGGAAGCATTGAATAGATCTTATCCTTTAATACGCATATTATTGAATAAACTTTAATATAAGCTTTCTTATTTAAATTGTTTCTTTTAGCCTTACGCGTAAACCTTAAGCTTTCATTTAATATGTAATTCATTTCTTGACTTTCCCGTTAAATCGAACGAAAATTACCCTATTTCCCACTTTTAGAGGCTATTTTGTATGCGATATGGGGTTTAGGTTCAAGTGTATCTTATTTAGCTCGCAATAATTTATTATAAGTTTTAATATAAAAGTTGAGAGGCTCAGTCTGTTATCCTTTTTTTCCAACCGAGAAAGAGAGGAAACTGATTATTTTCATTTTTTAGGCAATGGACATGGAGGAGTTTGAATTAACCTGTGCGGAAAGTGAAGAGACATTTAGCGTTTCCAGGCAAACATTACCGCCAACTCCGCCAAGCAGTGCGAGTTCCGACAGCGAAGGAACAGCTTCCGCTTCCTGTTCACCAGAGCGTCGAGATCATCAGAATTCCGCTCACGTTCAGAATCTTAGGGGACTCTTAACACCCAGGCTTTACGTTAGCAATGGAATTCATACGCACACCACCACAAGGCAACCGATCCACACACCACTGATTTCCTGTCAGCCGGTAATAAAGTGACTTTTTAATGTTTCTTTTTGAATATAACTGTCTGCTTGTTTATAAATTATTATATAATTTTTAGATACAAAAAATAAAGTCTACCAGTGTTCGGCACGTTACTGCAATGAAGTAATGATTTTTATTTTGTGTTAAGTTTAATATATTTTATGAGCATCAAGCGGCGAGATTTAGCTTTTCGAATATAGTATAAGTAATTGATTTTGTGAATTTTTTTCTCAACTGCAACTTTTTTTATATGAAGATAAAGTCAGTAATCTCAATGAATATCATTAAAGTCGAAAATGTATGTGTTTTGTCATGAAAGAGAATTTTTCTTTGCCATTGAAGGAAAGTTGTATTTCGTTACGGATATCGTTATCTACAAATTTTAACGATAACGTCGACAAAACTTACATGATACGCGTTATTTTCGTACACTGTAATTTACTTAATTAACGTTAATTCTTTTAAAATACTAGAATTTCTTCATGAAAAAGACACACAATTTTCAAGAGTGTATTTGCGATGTATGCATCAACCCAATTACAATGTATAATTTGGACATGTTCCTTTTGCCAAATTCGTATGGTTTTTTAATCTTAAGCCCAAACGTATTTAGTTATTACTACTGCTAATGAGATACATATTACATAATTCAATATTAACTTATGCAGAACATTGAATAGAGGCAAAATTTTTTAAAAACTTGCCATAGTTTGTATTCAAGATAAAGAAAGTCTCCAAAAGTTAATTAAAAATTATGTATTGGTCTGCGCGAATGAAGCCGACTCTTTATCGAGCTTAATAATATAGTTATTTGGGTATATGATCGGGAAATATGTTTTTGTTTTTACGGAAAAATAGTTTTCTTTTATAATTTGATGTATGCTAAATCACAGTACTTTTTGTGGAAAAATGTTATGACGTCTGAAAAAATCTTGGAGAATATTCGTTTAGAATCGCGACTTTAAATTATGATTGATGTTTATCTATCAGTTGTCAAAATTTATTTTTAGAAAGGATCCACGGGAATTTTGATGTTGACAGAAGAAGAAAAGAGAACTCTGATAGCAGAAGGTTATCCTGTTCCAACCAAACTGCCTTTAACGAAACAGGAGGAAAAGTCACTCAAAAAAGTCCGTAGGAAAATTAAAAACAAAGTAAGTACTGAAAATAAAAAATAAAACTTATCTCATGTATCGCATTCCTCTACAACTATTTGCTACTTTTTTGCACGAGGCTATTATTTGGATATATTTTCTCGGTCTAGTACCTACTACTAAAAGATACTTTTTTTGGTCTAGCACTGCTAAAAGCTACCTTTTAATGAAAAATGGAGTAAAAAGTACATTTGCCCATTTAAAAAGTAAGTCCTTTTTTTAAACCTCAGCCATCACACTTCTTTTCACAAAAAATGCCCAAGTATCAGATTAAACTAGAAAACCGCATCAAAACGTTGCACAATGGTTAGTTTTGTATCTGTTACATAGTGTAGTTACCAAGTGTTTGCAACTTTTGGATACCCTGGGATCTTGTGTGCAGAATTCAATAAATAATCACTTGGGCGTGGGTCTTACCTCCTAAATTTATACATTTTAAGAAATGATTAATTCCTGTTTAATTTTTTGTACTGGAGGAGGTATGGAGGAATTTTGGAAACTTCATTTTCATTTTGATATGAATATAGGAAATTTTTGGAAAGTTGTGGAAATGTTTGAAATTTTTGAAATTTATAGTAAGTTTATAAATTTATAAATTACCAAAAATTTTGGACATTTATGGTAAATTTATGAATTACCAAACATTTGTAACATTTTACTAATTTACGGAAATTCAGTGTCCAAAAAATTCCTAAATTTCCGGGAAATTTTCGATAATTTATGGTAATTAATGGTAACTTAACGCTTCGAGTTTATCTAGTCTTATCAGCTCGACCAACTAATCGCTTTTTAATTTTTATTATGCATCTCTGACGTCATTTTTTACTCCCTAGGGAATGAAAAGTAGTTTATGTAACGCAAGCATTATTTACGCGTTTTATTAGGATATTTTTAGTTCTGAATTTAGCCATTTACACAACAGGAGTGACAGTGGATGCGCATGTGTGCAGTACAGTTATGAGTCCGTAATACTTCTACTGAGTATTGTGGGCTCATAATCGTATTCTGCACAATCGCATTCTCTGCGCCCGTGTACGATTATGGCCGCATCAACGTAACCTCAAATGTCAGACGTGATAAACTTGTAAATCATACCTTTGTTAAATGAAATATCAAGTGCACCAAGGAGGCAAACGTCTTTTTACCCTCTCTTGTTTTGCAATATTTAGCTTTGACTCCCGCTCGTCTACGCCTCCTCGTCATTGCAAACTCACGCTTGGGTACAAAGACTGAGTTTGCCTCATAGGACCTAGGTACATAATATACTATTTCACTCCCTAGGGACTGAAATGTAGAACTTTAGCTTTGATTCATAGGTATGGAAAAGGGCTGCATTTTTATGTCAGATAAATATTTTTCCACATTTTTTAAATGAGTAAAAAATGTTAATAACTTTATTTCTATTAATCTGTGCCTAAAATCCGTTTGGGTCTTTTAACTGGAATGTAAAAGAACCCCTAGGCCAAGTATCAAATTAGTATTCTTGGGTAACCTTTTTGGAAGTATACCCATTATGAATAGTAACTTGTATCAATTGCATGTAATCTGTGTAGCGAATATTTATTATGTAAGTATATCAAGGAATCGGCCTTGTATAAAAATAAAGAAAAAGATTGGCGAATTCACCTGTCTAATCTTTATACTCACGTCGGAAATTAAAAGACCACTTTTGTTACTTGCATTATTATTTTTCTTAATATTGAAAACAAAAAACGTACGTTCTTTATCCTAAATGGTACAAAAAGTAGCCTATTATCTGAAATACCAATAGAAATTAGTTTTTATTTTTCAAATATGTTCAAACAAATAATACTGTACATCATTTCAGACTTCTTTTCTTGCTTCTGAAGAACCAATAGGTCCTTTCGATAGGTTTTTCTCGTAGCTTACGAATCCGGAAATTAAAATTTTCCTTCACGTTTTTTTTAATGGGTTCAAAATGTAAAGAAACTCATTTTTTGCCCATTTCTGGAACAATCTAAAGTAAAAACCAGACATGTTAGAGAGTTTTAGTATGGCTCAAATTAAAGTTTGATCCTTGAACTATAAGATTATGAAACTGAAAAATCGCAAGCATTATGGAGATTTTGTGTAGCAGAGCTTTTTCATACGTACACCGCCCTCAGGCTTGTACAGTGGCTGCCCGCTACGCTAGCTCTCATAGTGCTCACTGCTTAAAGAACTTGAAAGATCAATGAATATCTGATTATTAATTGTTACATGATTAATTAAATTATTCATTATTATATGTAATAAATTATCAAAAGAGAGTCTTGCGGGTAATGCGCGCACATGACAAAAGATGTACATACTACACAAAATCGCCACAAAGCTTCAAAGGTTTCGGTTTCATAGAGTAACACGTCAGAAATATCAGGATCTGCAGTTGTTTGTTCCATTTTAATAAAACTTTGTGAAATTGTAATGCAATACAAAAGAAATTTCATCCCGTAGGGATTTTCGAAAATTTTCAAAATTACGGAAGTTACGCCATATTGAATTTTGAAGTAACATTTTTTTTTAACTATCGATATTTCTGGAAACGCTGATTGGATTTTGATCAAATTTGGGCATGTTAGAGTTAAAATAATATATTTTAAGAGTATAATACAATTAATAACAACAAAATTTTTTGCCCGGAAAAAAGTGAGAAAAAAAATTTTGATTTAATTTTTCGTGAATTACTCCCCTTTCAATTTTTTTAAAATATCGATACAATGATTCCTTGTGAAATCACCTTTCCTTAAGAACAAAAAAATTCGTGGAGACACTTATGGGTCCCAAGATATCATCATTTTAGCGAGACCGTGCGCCGCCTCTCCACTGCGGTGCGGTGTCAGTGTCGCGACCCGCAAACAATTTAACCTGCTACTTTTTACGTTTCACCATTCTTTAACCGTCAAATACGGTTTTATTTTTTCTACTTAGTTGGTGATTTTACGATTGAAACCCAAAAAAGCTTTAAATTTAAATTTATCATCATGAATCATCGTGAAAGTATTAAATCTATTATCAAACTCATAAATTGTTTATCAGAATTGTTTAAATAATAATTAATTCTTGGAAATTTGCACAGAATTATAGAAAAAAGTCATCGGAAAGATATTCCTGCTTAATTTGCAAAAAATGGAGCCTATTCGTTAAAAAATAGCCAAACTCTTAATTCTTTATTTGCAATTGTTGAAAAATTTAATAATTCTTGTAAATTTAAAAAGCAACATAGAAAACAGCCATCCGAAAGATATTCTTATTTGACTTCGTAGTGCCTATTCCTTAAAAATAGTCAAAATCTGAATGTGTGTATGAAAATTAATAAAATAATTGATAATTACAGTATATTTACAGAAGCAACATAGAAAAGTCATCGGAAATAAATTCTTAGTTGACTCTGTAAACAAATTGTGTCTATTCCTTGAAAAATAGCCAAGCTCTGAATATGTTCATGAAAATTAATGAAATAATTAATAACTATTGTATATTTGCAATGTATCGTGGACAAGAGTTATTTGAAAGACATTCTTAGTTGACTCAGTAAACAAATTGCACCTATTCCTTGAAAAATAGCCAAACTCTGAATACGTTTATGAAAATTGATAAAATAATTAATAATTATTGTAGATGTATTAGATATATCACTTTCTTTTAACATATAATAAAGGGGTAAGGCCCGTTGGTTTCTAAATAAATAAATACTTGCAAAGTATCGTAGAAAAGAGTTATTGGAAAAACCTTATTTCTTGATACCCTGAACTAATTGATCCTATTCGTTGAAAAAAGGCCAACCTCTTAATTTGTTTACGAAACTTGTTTAAGTAATTAATAATTCTTGGAAATTTGTAAAACATCATACAAAAAATTTATCGGAAAGATATTCTTAGTTAATTCTGTAAAAAAAATTGAGCCTATTCGTTGAAAAATAGCCAAAAACCTATTCGTTGAAACATAGCCAAAATCCTATTCGCTGAAAAGTAGCCAAAAATCTATTCGTTGAAAAATGGCCAAGCTCTCGGTTTTTTTATAAAAAAAATGTTTAAATAATTAATAATTATTATGAGTTTGCAACATATCGTAGGAAAGTCATTGAAAAGTTAAAAATAACCAAACTCTGAATTTTCTTATGAAAATTGTTTACATAATCAATCATTCTTGGGAATTTACCAAATATCATAGAAAAAAGTCATCGGGCAGATATTCTTAGTTGACTTAGTTTTCTTTTAAGATAAATGAGCCAAGGTTAAACACACTTTTTAGATTTTCTAAACTCCTTTAAATTATAAAAATAATTCAAATTTTAATGTTTTCAAAAAAAAAAAAACAGCACAGGATGAATTCATATTTTCAATTATTTAAGATTCTAATAATAGTTACAATTAGAAGGACGTCATATTTTTTGAAAATGTGAATGAATGTTAAATAAAATAAAATTCTAAATGTTCATAATTTTGTATTGTTAGTTAAAATGAGAGGCATGTAATTGTCTTTGAAAATGTAAATGAAAGTAAAATAAATTTCTAAATGTTCAGAATTTGTATTGTTTATTATTCTGATAGAAAAAATTTATTTTCGAAAAAAAGTTAGGCTATATAATTTTAAAAAGAAACATTAAGAAATGAGCCAATAATTCTTCGGAATTTATCAACCATTATAGAAAAAAGTAATCGGATAGATATTCTTGGTTGACTCCGTTTTCTTTAAGAATAAATGAGCCAAGAATGAACACATTTTTAAAATTTTATAAACTTCTTTAAAATCCAAAAATAATTAAAATTTTAATGTTTTCTAAAAAAAAATAGCACAGGATGAATTCATATTTTCAATTGTTTAAGATTGCAATAATAGTTAAAATTAGAAGGACGCCATACTCTTTGAAAATGTAACTGAAAGTTAAATAAAATAAAATTTTAAACATTCATAATTTTGTATTGTTAGTTAAAATTAGAAAGATGTAATTGTCTTCGAAAATGTAAGTGAAAGTAAAATAAAAAAAAGGTCTGAATGTTCATAATTTATATTGTTTATTATTCTAATATAAACAATTAATTTTGAAAAAAAGTGAGGCTATATAATTTTAAGAAAAAACATTAATGAGCCAAAATATTATTTAAAATTGTAATTTTTTCTATTAAAAAAATTAGCCCAGGATGAAATTATATTTTCAATTGCTTAAGATTTAAAAAAAAAATTAAATTTGAAAGAAGTACATTTTTTTTAATTCACTTGAAAGATATCTTAAGTTTGAAAAAAACTTTAAATAGGGCACAGGATGAATTCATTAAAATGTTTTAAGATTAAATGAATTTGAAAAAAAATGAGCCCAGTCGAATTCTGTACGACCGCAGTAACTTCTCACTATAACTCTTCTAGTCGATAATGTCAACACATGCGATCATCGTCATGACTCGAACACACTCGAACTCGGATCTACGAGGCTACACGTAGTCATGCCAAGCCAGTTGCTGACACGACACATGTGCAGTAGAACTGGTAACGATCAACGATCAGCGAATCATACCTACTTTTTAATATAAGATAATTATTACAAATTGCACAAGAATGCGCGCCAACTGCAACCAATTGTAATAAACAAGGAAGAAATTATTTTTCATGATAAGGGTATTTGGATATTATTCTTAATTTTGCCAAAGCTATTCAATTAAGTAATGAAATCGATACAAAAAAATTATCGATTTTATCCTTTAAAATTGAACAGCTTTTCAAAAGTAAAAAATAATATCCAAATGCATTTATGTTGAAAAATTCTTCTTCTTCAAAGTTATTGAACAAATATAGTTTCGTACCATGCGCTTGCGTCGGGACAGCGGGCTCATTGGTCGCAGTTGGCGCGCATTCTTGTGGAATTTGCAATAATTATTTATTTTAATTACGATAATTGTTTTGTTACTCGTTTTTGATTGCGAGCCAATTGCGAACAATGAGCCAGCTGCCCCGAAGCAAACGCAAAGAAAAGTTCGCTAACATGGGTATCACTGTTGCACCATGAGCGGCTTTCACTTCTTTCACACTGCAGTTGTCATTTGTTTCCAACGTTCTGATATCCCGATGATTTATTACTGTGTTAATAACATGACTGAGCTACTGGCATGTATTTTCCACAAACAATTAATACACTGGAACTTGGAATTACGCACGCTTTCGGGCATTACTTGCAGTCGCCTTCACTGTAGATGATGCAATCTGATGCAACTAACCCGCTGAAAGTTTTAGGTGTATCTGAGTTGTATTTACATAGGGGAGAAGGCTTATTTCTCTTCCTCTCAATGTTAAAGACCTCTGTCGAGGCCGGTATAATTTCCTTTAGACTATGTGGTAAAAATATTACATTAAAACATTCAACCATAATCTGCATGTCGCGACCGCCTTATACGGACATTTTTCTATCTGGGTTTTCATGAAGCCTTATGCAACTGCGCTTGACTTCCACCAGACTCCGTGACGTTTTAAAGTTGTTATATTTGTCCCAGTGTCGGCGAGCAATGTGACACACTACTTCGACGAAAGGAATGTCCTGTATAGGTCTCGGGATTATTTAAATTTAAAAACTTGGCAACTTGCTGTGGCACAATTAAGAATTTGTGTATTCCGATTAACTACGAAATACGAAGTACAAAAGTCCCCTTTTGATAATTTAGGAAATACCTGTCGGTTGTTGCTGTTTCCGGGCTTCATATTTTCTCAATATTTCAGTGAACTCTTGACTGATAAGATAGGTTTGAGGTTTCATATTTTTTTTGTATCAGGTAGATTAAAGACTAACAAATCACCTTGTTTGGTTATATCCTGTAGTTAGACATTAACTAGAGGTCTACGCCGCCACGCCCCCGCCGCATTTTCCTTCCGGCCTGACTATTTCAAGACCGCTAAAGACTGAAGTTGGCTGAGCAAAAATGCTCGAACATGCGCGAACTACAAGTAACCATATGCTACGCTAGTTGCGCTGGTATCGACTTTCTCAATTGATATAGCTCCACTTATGACCAACCTCAGATTTCTTCTTAGTGTCTACTGGTCAGCTGGTCTCCAGTTCGTTCTGATGGTCATTTTAATTATCGATTACATTATTGATTTGCTGAAATGAAAAAGCTATACTGGCGGAAAAAATCTTTAAAACCCCGGTAGAGATGTTCTGTGTTGATCTTCTACAATTAAATACAAAACAAAGTTTTATGTGGAATCATTTTGGAAATTTGATTCATATGGAAAAAAACGCCAAATAGTAGAAATCGAAAAAGTATATTGCCATGAGTGTTTCTAAAGGGAACAAATTAAATCGGAATCAAGGGAAAACAACGCTTTTTGTTAAGTATGTTATATCATATACGTGATTTGTATTATATGGATAATTCGAGTAGGCTTAACTTAGAACACGAACTCACTAATGCGAGGTTATGTTTTGACTGGAACGCATTGACTGACTTTGCAATTCGTTATTTTTTACTTTATCTTTATTTTATTGAGAAGAAGCAAGAAAGGAGATTTTATTGTAAGCATGTATTTAATTATATCCAGAAAATCTAGACATTTTTTGCAGATAGTTAGGCTCGAATATATTATTGCAATACTCCATTTCCTCCACATTCATTTGCAAATCATTCATACAAATTTTATGAATAATTTACCTATATTTACAATTTATGTAGGACAGTCAAATATAAACTGGATTTTTTAAATAACTTTTTATTAAATGAAAATTTTGACAAAGTACAAAATTATTATTTTTGTACATGCAATCCACTACAATTGAGGCACTTTTGCCATCGTATTGGTAGCTTCTGAATTGCAGTATCATAGAACGAAGGTAGTTGGGTTTGAAGCCCTTTGCGCAAGAAGTGCTCCACCTCCAGATCGGTGTTGAAACGCTGACCTTCCAACGCCTCTTTCAGTGGTCTAAACAAATGGTAGTCACAGGGTGAGAGATCAGGGTTATAGGCCTACAATAGCACTCAGCCTTTACCTTCTTCCTCTCGTGCAGAAAATCAACAAGCACAACCCCTTTATGATCCCAAAACATTTTTTCGACCACCCATTTGTCCCCCCCCCCCCCCCACGTGACGCTCATTCTGGGCCACCGCGTATGAGACGTGTTCTGTACGTTTTCAGGCCCCTCTATACATTTCTTGTACCACACACACTTAAGTCATCGATAATGTTTTACTACCAAACTGGTGCTTCAACTAACGCACAATTTCACTGGACTTTATGCATTCTTTGCTCAAAAATTGTATTATAATGCATTGTTTAACAGACACTGGGACTTCTTTCTCACTCATAGCGCAAACTCCTGAAGGAAAGAGAAGGGATAGGCCTATGCAGTACATCCAGAATAGAAAATCAAAAGAGCGTATTGCAGTTTGCGAACCCAGTATCAAAGCAAAAAAATGAAAAGGATGAAAAATGGCAACTTGCACGTCAACTAGCTTTATGTTTTTCGCTGACTCTTTTTTCTATTGTCAAATTAGGTAAACATTTGAGCATTGAAGTATATTCTTCCACATGTGCATATATACTAAATTAAATATTTTGTGTTTTTAGAGTCACCGAGTTATCAAATCAAAGAAAGATCTTCTTGTTCCGACAACAATATCGAGAACTGCTCTTAACGATGTATATTACGAAATTAAACGCCAGGTGCAAAATTATGTTGGCAATAGCTCTCGCTACTGTGCTATGACGCTTGATATGTGGGAGTAAAAATATCACAGACGTCCGTATATTACTTTTATATACCATCATATCAATGAAGACTGTAATCTGATTCACCAGACTCTAGTTACGCGAATTTTGAAGCCTCCACACAATGGTGAAGCTATAGCAGAAGCCTATTTTTGAAGTAAAAGAAGAGATTATATTGAATGCCGAAGACATTTTTACACGCAGTCCATAATTTAGTACTGACTGATGTTATGAAAACTGTACCTGAGACTGCACATTGAGAAACAGTATCAGGCAAACTTCAGCGATAAGGAAGGCAATAATCTAGACAGGGAAGAAGAAGAAGAAGAAGGAAACAGTATCATCGTAAGTCAATCAAGCAAGACTGTTGTTAGACTTTCAAAAACGTGTGATACTAAAGTTCATATTTCGATTCTAGAATGGCAATAATTAGAAAAGACTGTGTTTTTTAAACTTTCGATCTGCAATTGAGATTCATTCAAAGGACTCCGAACCTACCATCATTCTAAATCTTCTTTTCAGAAGTGAATTAAGTACTATTATACAAGCAAAGGAAGATGATGTCTCCTATTTACCGAAAATAAAAAGAAACATGACAGAAAACTTTTACTACATGTTCACCATTACGGACGTGCAAATTGCAGGAGCTCGTTTATATCCACATTTCCGAAACTTAAAAGAAGTCGACATTGCTCTAAAAAATCGTTGTAAAACTAAGTCACAGTTTTTGTTAGAGCAAGCTCAAAATGATGTTCTACAAACTGACCTTCCGACTGATCGCACTAATCCGTGGACAACGAATTCCATGTTGCAAACAAAACCAGAAGATCACATAATGCCCTTTGTGGTGAAACATTTACTAGATGGCCAATCTGAAAGTTTAACTGCGATTGAACTAGAATGCAGTTCCTTTTTGTGAAGAAAATACTGTATAAAGATTAAAGAATCACTTGGCTAAATGTTTAAAGGCAAAAAGACCAAAAAAGTTAAAATTTAATTCGAAGTTCCTATTAAATTTCTAAGCGATTTTATAGCTTATGATTTCTTTTAAACGTTCCTTTTAATAAGAATTTTATATGAACAAATAATAAATATTTATTGAATTTGATAAATATATTTCCATTTTTATCTTCTTCCTATTTATGAAAAAAATTAAATAAATAAAAAAGAATACTATTTTAGAAACTAGCACCGATATTAGCGCCGCTGCCGAAAATTGAAAACGGCGTCACTGATAGTGGTCTACCAGAATTCAGCACAAATTAAGCTTGAAAGGCGTTCAAATGTCGTCGCCATTTTGTTAGACGCAAGCCCTCTTGATATTAAGAATATCCAAAATCATCGACAAAACTCATTAAATAACAGGACAAAATGACTCGTTCGATAATTAGTTTGTAGAAATAAATAATAAAACTCATGATAGAATCAGTAACATAATTAAACAATAGGGTGATTAACCATAATATGGAAAAGCTTCAGGGATGAGAGGGAACATTTTAAAATGGCGGTCACATCCTGACCTGAAATGTCATTGAAGGTCGACGCCAGTGTGAAATATTTCTACCTCACTCAGGCAAGGGAAATAGATGTACCTTTAGAATCGATAATTGATTGAAAGTTAAATTTTTTAAACGTCACGCCCAGTAAAATAACACAATTCAAGGCTTCTTGACCGCATAAAATCACGCTTGGATGGCAAATTGGATGCTCGTATCTACGACAAAACAGCTTCCTTTTAATACTCCACATATTGACAATTCTGACCAGTTAGTTTTCAACTCAGGCACCGTCAACTTCAAAGTGAAAGAAGCTGACAAAATCGACGAAAACTGTTCGAATCTTCATTCGCGTGTATCGCGAATTCTAATTAATTTTCTGCACTTTTTTTATCCGTTCTTGGCTAACTTGCATATGATCTTTTCAGTTCTGCAAAAAAATTTGTTTCAAAATGTTAATTAATTATCTAAAATACTGTTAACTGTGGTAACTGGAATGCTGAAATTCGGAAAAACCAGTAACTGGCAGTTACGACTCTTTTCCAATTACGGAGCTCTAGTCCAGACACAATCCCATTTTATCAATAAACAAAAAAATATTTTATGAATGACAAAAAAGTAACACTCTTTTGAAAGTAACAACTAAAATACACATTTTTGTCATTAACACTGATCCCCTCAAGTTAATAATTGGAAGATAACAGAGCTTTTGTTAGAAGTAATTTTATCGCGTTGCAGAAAATAGTCATTTTTCATGGAGCAAATTAGATTTAAAGAAAAAATTCCTGCAAGAAACTATACTTACCTACTTGATAAATACAAGTATATCGAAATTATCGATAAATTGTTCAAATTTATGGAAATTGGGATGATTGTTTAATTTGCTTGTTTTGAATTGATTAAACTCTTTCTGGAAAAGTAATAAAAGTGTCAAAATTGGTGTACTTATTCTTTGAAGTTGTACTAAAATGATGATGTGGCCCAAAATTGCGAAATTTATATATATGTACCTGTAGAATTGTTTAAATTTTGAGCGACTATTTCTGCTTCTATGTGTTATAGAAAGACGGGAAAAAATCTGAAAATTTTCGGAAATTACTACGAATTCAGTCATACCATTTAAATTTCTGTTCTTTTATTCGAAGAGTTATTGAAATCTATTTTTTTTAGGATGGCGACAATAGGCCTATAAGTGATTCAGTCATCCTTTAATAAAAAATATAGTAATGACTCTTTAACGAATAAAAGTACGAAAGACATTTTTTACTTTTTGAGAAAGAATTAATTCAATTCAAATCAAGAAAATTAAACAATCATCCCAATTTGCATACATTTGAACAACCTATCGATAATTTCGATACACTGGTATTTATCAAGTAGGTAAGTATAGTTTCTTGCAGGAATTTTTTCTCTAACACTAATGTGCTCCATGAAAAATGACTACTTGTTACAACGCGATAAAATGACTTATAACAAAAGCTCTGTGATCTTGCAAATTATTAACCTCGTCGATCCGAAGGAAATGGGGTTGGCGTCTGGACTACTCAGAAACTGGCCTGTCGTGATTTGGAAGAACGCCGTTTACGCAATTTGGAACGTATATGAATGCAGTTACGGTGTTTCTCGAATTACAAACCGTTTGCTCGTGGGTTGGATAATTCAGGAGAACGCCATAAGCACATAAGGACCTTTCCAAAATTACGACGGCTCGAGATAGCTGTCCGATATTTTAGTAAAGTTTGTAAATGCCCCTTAACGCGCTCTCTCGAATGCAGTAAAGTCTCCAACATTTCAGCGTCCTTGAAACGTAGGGATTCGTTGTTTTCAATTAGAGGGGGCCCCACCCTTACCGCGAGTGTGCAGTTTATTTTTATCGACGACTCTCATTGGCTACCCCGTTCTTGTATCGTTGCGCGTAGGGCGAGAGACGGTTGCTATATTAAAGACTATACTATAGAATCAAAACACGACGCAAATATTTCGCGGAATAGTGAGTTTTGTGGCATGACGTCATACGACTTTTTGGAGAAAATCTCCGAAACGTGAAGGTAGGTTATAAAGGTCTGCATAGTAATCTTTTCAAGTGTAGAATGCATTTGCGCAATTCTGTTTCTTCATCCTTTTATCGGTTGAAGGCCTTTCACTTTCACAAAATACAAGCAACTGTTCGAAAATTGAGATTAGAGTATCACTCACCTGACATTTAGGATATTTTATTTTATTTCGTGAAACTGAAAGGTCGTGTATCGACAAAAGAATGGAACGTGACTGAGCAAATGTATTCTACACTTGAGAAATATTTCTATTTGTACATTTATGACTTTCGCGTTTATAATATTTTGTCGAAAACGTCGTGCGACGTATTCCCATGACGTCGTGAAACAATACTCAATTCAAGGTTTCCCGCTCTTCGGGCCTGTTTTTTCATTGGTCAGTGACAGACGCGGAGGAGAGTGTTTTGGGACTGTGGTGGGAGTTGACGGAACTGCGCAATTTGAAATAACCGTACACGGTGGGCTTGAAATGTTGGGGTCTTGAAATGATGGAGACTTGACTGTATAAAAAACTTATTTTTCGAATACTTGCAGTTAATAGCATTTTTACAAATCACGGCAGAAAACAACACATAAAAGCTTGTTAGATTTACAGAGAATGCACCATGAATATGAATAAAATAAATAGATTTCAATCACACTGGAACCTGGATTGTATTACGGTTTCGGACATGGCTCGCACTGGCCTTGATGCTATTTCCAGGGCCTCTAAATGTAAATAGTCAGGGCCGTGTGAACCATATCCAGTTGGAATACACTGGAACTAGGATGAAATGAGTACGGATTTACTGCGTTCCGAGAATTATTGCCGCGGCGGTTTCGTGGTAAGAGAGGAGCCCGCGGGATCGAGAGACGATTGCTTAATCCTGCGTAACCATCAGCAGCATTGCGACAAATGAGCAGTACATGGGTACTCACGCGCGTCTGGTGCGTAATGTTATACATTCCAATGGGAAATGGTTCACACGGCCATACCTGCTTACATTTAGACGGTCTGGATTAACCATCAAGACCACTGCTAGCTTAGCCCAAAACCGCTGGTAAACCCCAGTTCCAGTGTATATATTATTACGCATCAGACGCGCGTGAGTACCAGCGCACTGCCACCTTTGCGACTATGCTACTGTCCGTCACGCATGGCTGATCAAGCCTATCTCAACCCCGCGGCTTGAGCTCTCACCACGAAACGGCGGAGTTATCAGTTGTGGGAATATAGTAAATCCGAGGCAATTAATTCCAGGTACCAGTGTATAAAGATATACTTACCATTATGGATAAGGGTATTTCGCACGATTTTTTTTATTAGTACAGGATTTTTACGTTACACAGTGGAGCAAAATGATGAAAAAATTTTCAAAATGATTTCTGCCACGAATTTCAAGCGGTTTCAAAAAAAATTAAAGCAAACTAAATTCTTAAGAGATAGCTACATCCTTATTAAAAAAGAGGTTCAAATTGGTTTTATTTAAGCCTAAAGTTTTGAAAAAATGTTAATTTTAAAATACTTATGCTATAAATGACACGTAGGCTATTCAAAATAACTGATAATAATGTGCAATCGATAAAAAAATCGCAAAACACGAATTGGGAGATAATTATAAACGAATAGCTAATTTAAAAAAAATGGTTTTCGATTTACTAATACAATATTTTGTTGTTAGAAATCTTCATAAAACAAATCTTTCTAAAAAACGAATGGATTAGTAGATCGAAAACCGTCACTACATCGACAACCTGCATTTAAAGAAAATATATATTTTTTATGTTTCAAACCAAATTCGCAGTTTGAGTCTTTTTTAAAAGTTTCGGGTACTAAAAACATGCAGCCTTGTTATTTCATGGCTGGTAGCTTCCGATAGATCACTTAGGCACAGCATTTAGTATTGGTAAATATATATTTCGGTGACTGGTGTTTCTCCTGAAGACGTTGGTACATTAATGCAGCTATAGTTAATGTACAATGCAATCTTTGGTAATAATGCTTTGCTACATTTATGCATCACAGCTTCCGTTATATTACTATTTTGAGGGTTGCAAAAAGGCATTATGATAATAGGATATTTTAGAACCATTTTGGTTATATCAATAAGCTCCTCAATTCTAAGAAAACCCGGGATCGATCAACGAAGTAGTTTTGAAGTTACAGGTACGGTGGTGCTAGCTTCATGTAAACTCAACGAGCAAGCCATTTTTTAAACATTGCAGAGCTCAAAATTGGATCCCAAGGTTCTTTTCTACCTTTAAATGAGCCCTTAATTTTAGTATGAAACTGGGATTGATTGCAGTATTGGTGTCAGAATTACAGATATGGCGTAACAAGCTTCGCGTATGAAACCAGAATATTTATCGCTTTTTTTTTTGTTTGAATACATGGACTGCGTGATTAGGCCTAGCATAGATCGAGAGACCTGAATGAGCCCTTAATTTCTATCCGCTCCCCTTAATCGCCCTAAATTAGCCCTCAGTTATAGCAGTTTTCAATTTTATTTTATAAAATGTCGGCGCTAAGTTATGAGACGCCTAATTTACATGGTGAACAGATTTTAATTGCATTCTGGATTTACTAGTTTTTTTCCTACCTTCTGAGCAGAACGAAGATGAACAATTTCAACGTTTTTCTCGCTAGGCGATCCTTTATAGTCACGTATGCTTGGTCTCCGAGGTATTTCTACGTTCTTGTTCAAATTGGCACACTGTTCAAGATTCTTCTTGGAAAACCCGCTAGGTGCTTTTGCAACAAGTATGGATGTGACTGATAAATCAGTTTCTTCTGACGTGTCAGGAGTAGGTGGTGGAGTGTCAAGGAGAATGGGAGGTGCAGCAGCGCGATAAACAGACATGCTGGGGTGTTCTATGAGTAGGTCTTCCAGAGGCGATGTTTCCAAGTGTACAGGACTTGCCCTCGTAAAGCAAGCTGGCGGCGTAACATACCACGATTCATCCAAGGAAGTAATGCCCTCAACTGTAAAGCATGAAACAGTAAACTAGGTAAGTAGGTCTTTCGAATTAAAGTTAAAAAAAGGTCTAGACAGGCCTCCCGAAAACCCCGAGGTTTTCTGGAATGTTTATTCTGGTATTTTAAAAAATCGTTTAAAAAGGTGCATGAATATTCAACAAATTCTATTTTCCCTACGATAAAAAAAATTAAACCAAAAATAATTAAAATACGCCACTAACTCTAAGACAGGAAACAAGATTGTGCAAGAATGCCTCAAAATAGTCATTATTTAATTTATTCAATTATGTAGTGTAATTCTATAATAAAATTAATATCTAAATAAGTCCGAGAATACGATTTTGGAAATAATAAATAGAAAATACAAGAAAATTAAATTATTTATTTATTTACTATTATTTATTATATTATTATTTATTTATTTGATTAAAAATTAAAAAAATTAAAAAAGATTCGGTTTCGGTTTCCATTCCTTTGGAATAGAACTGAAGGGCCTATGACAAAGCCACCGAACGCGTCCTCGGGTTGCGGATAGAGGGTCCCTGGCAATGTTAGAAATACATAAAAATTTTTTTGATTGTTTCTTTTCCTAATTGGAAAATGTAATAATCTAAACAGATTGGTTCATAATCAACCATAAATAAAAAAATTGAGTAATTTGATTGTTTTTATTTGAAACATTAAAAATGATTTCACATCGATTTTAAATTGTTCAAAAAAGTACAGTTAAATTGGAAAGAATGGAAAATGAAGTAATTTCAGATCAAAACTGAATAAAATTGAAAACCGTTGAAATTTTATAACTTAAAATTGAAATCGACTATATATCGAAGAAATTCTAAATTTGATGTTAAAAATTGAATAATTTGGATGTAGAAGTGTTCGAAATTCGACAGTTGTAAAATCCAATGGTTGAAGATCGAGTATTTTGAATTTGAAAAGAAAAAATGGTACAACTTAAAAATGAAAAACTTAATAATGGAACGATTTTTAATTGAAAATGTTTAAAATTTGAAAAATATTGATATGTTGTCTCTTCAAGAATGAACAGTTATAGTAAATAAAGTAGTAGAGTATTTATATTTCAAAAACAATACATATCCTAATACTTTCTGTCACTCTAAGTCACCCATTGGCTACTTTTTAAAATAAAAGTAGTCACTTTTACCTCTCTTTTGAACTTTGATGTTGCCAATAGGCTTGTATTACGGCTTTTGAAATAATTTTGTTAATTTTCATATTAAAGTTGACTTACCCGTTACGGGAATAAAAGCCTATTATATTTAAAAACTGCAAGTAGATTTTAAATACCTCTACTTTATATAATTTGGCGAGAGCAGCTGCAAAGCAGGCATAACCAGCAGCACTTGATGCTAAACCGGCAGCTGTTGGAAAATTGTTTTCTGAACAAATGTGCAACTTCCACTGCAGAACTTCATTAACCACTTGAGCTCTTTTCTTCACTAAAAGAAAAAATACTGATATTAATTGATTTAGTTATTAAACAAAAATACTATTTATAGTAGAGAAATCTAATTAATTCCAAATAATCTTGTGATGACTTACTTTCTAGCAAACAATTTTGAAGTCTCTTGTTGGTAGATTCTTCCCTGAGAATATACCAAATTAATTTTTTTTTTATTTTTCAAAGGACCCCCCGCACAGAATGTATAGAAAAAGCCTCTCGGTGAAATGTGGTCTCATTACGACTTTTGATAAGCCTCGCCTAAAGTATCAGGTAACCGAACTTTGACCGACAGGCCTTTTCCATACATTTTGTGTGGAGTAGTTTTTAATTTAAGGGCGTTGGGACCAGGACCCAACATCAACATTGAATTGCTTCATTTTACTCCATAAATACTAGAATAACATATTTTTCTAGATAATTAGGCTCTATTCATGTTCTGAATCAAATCTGTACACGGAGTGAAAAATTGGCTAATTCCATAGTTTTTGTGTAAAAGTTTTTTTTTTTTTATTCTAACCCGTGCATAAAGAAAAAACCGTTTTACACAAAAACTATTGAAATTAGTCAATTTTTCACTTTGAATACAGATTTGATTCAAAACAGGAATAGGCCCTAATTATCTAAGAAATATGTAATTCTATATTATTTATGGAGTAAAATGAGGCAATTCAATCTTGAGGTTTGGTCCTGATTCCAACGCCCTTAAGTAAAATTATCATGATCTGAATTGTTATTTTTATCACGTACTTTCCATTCAACCAGATTTGATCCTTTTTGAAGTCTGGACTTGACATTATAGTCGTCTTTGCACATAGCTATACAAATTTCAAGTCAACTTTAATGATAAAATGTCATAAAATCATAAGAATATTTAAATATAAGTAATGTTTCATTTAATGCAAAAACGTACCTGTTCAGTATCTAAAGTTGCACTGATTGAATCGTTAATTGGCAAAATCAAATTCTCATCACGTTTTCCCCCTGTTGAAAAGTTGAAATCGAGGCTTTGAAAATTATTTTATGAACGGATTACATTCAGTTTCATTTCTAGCTACATATTCTAATCCAAAGTAACCTAATTTAAATAAGAATTGAGATAAGAATACTCATGAATAACATTTTCTCTGACATGTCTAAAAAGAATTATCCAGCCCAAGAAAATATTCCATATTCCAAGACCCATCATTATAAATCTTTACAAAAAAAATGATTTTTTATATACCTATTGAATTTTGTAAATATTTGAATACTTATTTTGTAATGATCTTAATATTTTGTCGGAACTGTTCCAATTTCTGTATAATCTTTTTTGAAAACACGTTTAAAAGACAAAATTAGGAAGAGAAAATATTGTCGATTAAGTCGTTATATAAAAGATTTACTTACAGTACTTGATAACAGCTATATTTACAGGGGCGATGCAAGTAACGATGTACATTTTTGAATTTTTTCCGCTGCTCATGCGTTTTAAGGGCTAATGCACGGAGTGTGTGCGCGATGTCAACGGCAACGGTACCGACAACGGTATGCGTGTCTTCACCTTTCACCTCACTCCACGTCTATGTAACGTGGTTCATATTCTTCCCACCAGGAATGAGGTCAAGAAGTCACCACTTTGATCCATTTTTTCAGAATCTTTACAGAAATTATCTCCTGTCACCACTGTGCCATAAGCTAACATAAAAAATACATTTTTTGTCACAGTGAATCAAACTAAAACAAAGTGCTACTCGCATGCCAGCTTGGGGCTTTAACTGTGGCACTTTGCCCCGTACAGAAACAGAACTGCTCTGAACAAGGATTGTGAAGTACAGGGTCGATTGGTTCATTCAAGAATTGACGAGGTCTGACGTCATGATATTCCGATTCAAAAATTCAGGGACGCGGCTTTAATACTATTTTTATTATATTATAATTTCAGTTTTATAGAGAATTTAAATTGATATTTACATGGATGAATAATTCTAAAATAACTGAATATAGTCTAGCCCAGGTATTAAAAAAAACGATTGAACGATTGCTTTAGTGAATCAGTTTCGTTTAAGAAAGCGGATTGGACGATCGGGTTCTGAATAAAAATGACGCTTTTGAATAATAATTTACGTAAATAATTATTACATACAAATATTTTTTCAATAATATACGACATCCTCAAACAAAATAATTATTCGAATAACTAACATTTGAACATGTCACTTGAAGTGCGGAGAATTTTGTGGTATTCAGTTATATTCAGATGACTTATCCAAATATTAGATAGGTCCCTTTGGGCCCCTTTTCGATGCTCGGCTTCAATTATTATAAATATTTTTTAATAATAATTAAAATTATTTTATATGAGTTGGCCCACTGTACATGCCCACTATTGGAATCGTTATCCTGCTTATATTAAAGTTTCTTTTTGGTAGAGTTTTAAAATTTTAATCTTCCTCTCATTTTCAAATTTAAAATCACTAGATAATTGTTAAACAATTTTTTAGTTAAAAATTAAAAAAAGTTTTAAAATCTGTTCCTCAAGTCTGATGTTTCATAATGTGCCCTATTAATTAACACGACATATTATTAAACAACAACAAAAAGTTAAATTCGGAATGCATAGGCAAGGAATCAAGTAACACAAAGAATAGTTCTGATCGTATTTGAAAAGATGTTTGAAATTTTAATTTTTAGAGTAGTAGATTCTCAAGTTTTGTGACAACAACCCGCATAAACGAATTTTAAGATCTTGACAGTTTTTTTATTTTTTAAAACTTATTATTATAATTTTTAGATTTCAGTATTTTATACATGTGTCCCTGTAAAGCAGATGGCACTTGATCTTTAGAAAAGAACAATCTTTTTCACAAACTTTGGTCTGAAATCTTAAAAATCAAAAGCGAATGGTTCCAAATAAAAATACAAAAATTCGTTTTCTGAAGAATGCGTAAATCAATTTTTAAAATAATTGCATCGATAAGTTTTTAAAATTCTTTTATCTTTATCATTCAAAATAAAGAGTTCCTGAGAGCTGGTGCCATCTGACGAGACTATTTCCCTTCTGGCGCACAATTTAAAAAGCATTTTTTGTAACTTTTTTACTATTATCAAACATACATAATTGATATATAATTTCAAGGTAAATTTTAGTTTTAAGTGTTGATTTTAACGACGATGTATATATTTTTGGATTTTCAATTAATTCGTTGCGCGTGGTCAATAATCAATAGTTTCAGTACGTATTTGTGAATAGTTATTTTTTTCTCTTTGAATTTGAAGTAAATGAAAATATCTAATTAATTTCAACTGTGAAAACAAAAAACTATTATTTTCCAATATAATCTCATGAATTATGATTTATTTCTAATCTTATAGTTTCGCAAAAAAATTTTATAATATAGGAAGTATCTTGTAATACCTAATATGTTTTTATTTTTCATTGTTTCATGAATATCTCAACAGAATGAGTTTCTCAATAATAGAAGTCTAAATTGTTGTTTCCACGTTAAAGTTATGCAAGTATAATTGATTCATTACAGAAATATACCATTTTTTATTTAATGTCAGTAAAAAAAGTTGGGCATTATATATTTGACAGAAAACCCTGTAAAAACTGGGAAATTACCGGTAATTTTGAAACACCCAAAAAATTAGAAATTACCTGGAATTTGTTTACCCTTGAAAAGAAAACCCATGAAATGGATATAATTCAATTTCAAAACCAGGAATTTTCTGCAATAAAAACGACGTATCTTGTAATATATGTAATCTGCAGGGTGCACAGTCTTCCCCTTTTTTTCTTATTTTCCCCTTTTTTCTTGAAATTTCCCTTTTTCCCCTTTTCTATTTAAATATACGATATTTGAAAATACAATATTTGAATTACGCGAAAAATTCTCTGAAATTAGTAAGTGTACCCATTGTTGAATAATAATTAAAGCAAGTATAGCACTTAAATAAATTATTTATGAATAAATAAGGCACCAATAACATTACAAAATATGTAGTACTTTTTAACTAAGTATTAGAAGTGGAACACTTTATATACCTACCCAATTAAAAAATGAAATATTCCAAATTCATCAACTGCAATGTCAAATGTTCTAACTTGAGAAATTTTTAATTTGAGTTTAAGAGCACTGAAGAGTAGGGCGCAGTGAAAATGCTAAAACAAATCAAATCGTTGGAGCTGAGGGGGAAAAAACTTGTGGGTATGCACTCGACAAAAGTGAAAACAAATGTTAAATCAGTAAAATTTAACGATTTCAAATTCAAAGTATTTCTTACTGGGTCAAAAATTATGACAAATTTGTTAGATTTACAGCTTTTACTAGTGAATAATAATAAAAAATTACGAAATTGAAAAATAAACTTTTTGCGCGGTAATAATTTTTTTGAAAATGTGCAAAAACATGTTTTTTTTTTATTGAGTCATATGCACACATTTAAAAAAAAGTTGAATATGTTCAACCTAAAATTTATTTAGCTTAAACCAAAGAAAAATGTTATCAAAATGCTTTTTAAGAAAAAAACTTTGGTCGCGATTTAGGATTTTTGGGATTTCATTTTTTTCGATTTTGGGACATTATACACCACGAACAAAAAAAGTTTCCCATGAATAAAAAATAATAACATGTTTTTTTGGTTCAAGCTGAAGAAATTTCAGGTCCGAATCAATCGAAAAAACATGTTTTTTTACATTTTCAAACAATTTTAAATAAGGAATTTTTTTCAATTTTCAAAATTTTAAATATTGTAAATTTAAAAATGAGAAAAGAACATATTAACCGATTTCAAATTTTTTTCTTCACTTGTTTTTGATGTCGGATTACAAATTGTTATCCCTCAGCTCAAACGATTTGATTAATTTTAGCATTTTTACTTCGCTCTACTGAAGAGTGTAGTTTTAAATTTGCATTGAAAGTATTAATTATAGTAAGGAAGAAATTACGAATCTTGGAAAGAAATATTTATGAGAACGATGTTAAATATATCAAAATTTCGTATTTAACTAATTTTCTTTTTTCGCAGACTTTTTTATATCACTGTGAATGGAATAAGGAAGCAACTAAATTTAAGTAGACACACGACCTTGAATAAAGCATTTACTTATCTTAAATAAAAAATAGGCATTTCTCGAATGAAATAAAATAAACTATGCACCTAACTTTCAATATACAGTTCTGAAAGTAAGTTGAAGGCAACCTAAAATAACATATAAATCTTTCGTTACCTAAAATTAAGAAGTGCGCCTCACTGAATTTCAGGTTGACTGTCTTAATCGCGCTGGGACATGCGCATGAGGCGGTGTTGGTATTCTGCTCCGTTTCTATAATCAAGTCCGCGTTTCAAGTGACACTTTGTCGTAAATCTCTAAAATTCTCGAACACAACCGGAATTGCATGTGTGTCTTAAATTGTATTCAGTTACAAAGTCACTCGTGAACTGTCTATTTACTGTTTTTCGAAGTCAAGACTGCATTTTCTGCTCATATGTTTCGTGTAAAGTTAGATTTACAAGAAACACACATTGTTCTTTGTCCAGATTGTCATCGAAAAGTATGATTGGATAGTGGTGTTCACATAAATAAAAAAGTGAGTCTTCGAGATTCTTGGTGCAGACAAACTGTTCTACTTGTGAATTTATAGGAAATCCAAAAGGATTTCATGAAGATTATGTTTATAATTTATGTGATTTGAGGTTAGGGCTCACGTGTTAATGGAGGGGGGTGGGGGGTGAGAAGATACCTAATTTCAGTATAAATATGCGACTTACTTTCAGCACGGAGAGTCCGTAATTCAATGTCATTTCAACCTTACACCGCCTTTTCAGTATAAATATCCTCTTAATTTCAGGTCTTTACTACCTTAATGTTAGGTCTTTACTGTCTGAAGTTCAGCCTTTTTGTTTACTTACTTTAATGATTAAAACAAATTCTTAATTTCAGGTTTCATATGCTTCTTTTTATTACACCTTAAAATAATTCCAATTTTCGACTTGAATTAAGTGTTTGTTTTTTCTGCGCGACCTAAGTATATCCAATTTTTAAAAATAAATTCATTATTGGCAGAAATCATTGAAAATTATTTAAAAATATAACATTTCTGACACAAAGATTGTTTGTTCTTTTCGATGTATAAAAATAAATGTTAATATTTCCCCTATTTTCCCCTTTTTCGTGGGAAAATCACCCTATTTTCCCTTTTCTGAGCTCCTTTTGCACTGTGATCCCTGAATCTACTGATCTACTGATCTGAAATAAATAGAAAATATTTAATTTGGTTCCTGTTAACAATTTCGGAAAATATGTTTGAAATTTTTAAAATTAAAAAGCGGGGGAAAAATTATATTGCTCTTAAAATGACCCTAACATATTCTGAACAATTCTGACTGCTAAAAAAGCTATAAAAAAACTTTGCTTGAGTTCTCTTGGTTCATATGATAGCAATTTGAAGCCAATTTTTTTAACTTTGATCCAAATTTCCAAATTGATCATCTTGAATCTTTCGACAAATAAAGTAACAGCTATTGTTTTAGTAAAGTTTATTATTTCTACAAAGAATATTATTTAAGAGAAAAGAAACCATTTTTTAATTAACTTGTTAATTTTATAGTCCAATCTTTACTCCTTTATGCTTATATTTTTCAAAAAGTTGAGAGTTTTAAAGAACGTGCGAATTAAAATCATATAAATCTAAAACTTGTAGTTAAAAAAATGACAAAGCCAAGAAATACGTTAAACTAGCTATGAATTCGATGTCGAGTGTTTCCACTTTGTTTTTATTTATAATTGTGTACTGCTCGTTTGATTACACTTTGCTTCCAGATTATGATTAATTAGCAAATATATTTGAATCCTCATAGAGGATGCATTATTGATTTTTTTAAAATGATTAAAAATTAATAATGAAAATAGTTTAAAATAAAGTATTAGGGGGTGCTCTGGCCGGTGCACTCGAATTCAGTCCCGCGGTCAGAATTGAGGAGAGCGGCTGGACACGAAGTCAGTCCCAAATTCAGTCCGGCGACGCTCTCTCCTTCATTCCTTCTGTCCCCCACCACTGGCGGCCCCTTCGTACCACCGTACGAGGAGGAGAGAATGAGCGCAAGTAAGTGAGAAAGAGGAAAGATGTCCGAAGCAGTCAAACCTCTCTCTCTCTCCAACTGTTTCACAACATTTCTCCTACACTTTTCATTTTTATGTATGTGTTTTTTATGCATGTTTTTCTTCATCATTGACAAGCATCAAATTTTCGTTTCTATTACTTTCTATTTTTACACTATCAAGGGCATCATGAACATCACTCAAACTTTTTGGTAACTTTGGCTCTACAGATCTTCGAGCATAACCGATGTTGTTCCGAATAAAAGTAACATCGGTTTTAGTTAAAGTTTGAATATCTTCATTAGCCAGCTCTCCACGAATAATTTTTGATGGCGGAAATATTAATTACGTACTGGACATCCTGCCCCTTTCCTTCCCGAGTAAGAGAGAAGTGGGGGGAGAGTGACGTTAACTCAGGTCAGCTCCGGGCAGTCCCTTCACGGGACCGAGTTCGAGCGTTTTTCTGACCGCGCGACTGAGTTCGTGTGCAGCCCGCTAGATTAGCTTGTCCTAATAGACCGTGAAGATTTGTAAAAACTAATTTAACCCTATACAAAAGTGATGTGATACTTTATAGAAAATAAAAACAACATTCTCAAGACCTAGATTTTTTTCACAAATCTAAACATGAAAACAGCCTTTTCCTTTCTTTTCTACGAAAATTGTTTCATAATTTCAAAGAAAAAAGTTACGAACAGTACACAAATTTAAGTTTCAGAAACAAATTACTTAACTCTGTTAGGCTACTAGTTTAATATTCCTGAATTTAGTAACATGTGATGATTATCATACAAATATTTGCTACCTTATCGTCGTCATATGTCACCTTTGATGACAAAAATTGTGCCACAAAAACTGAATTCCAAGCAATTTATTTGCTTATAAAGGCGCTGCTAACTTTGCAAAGAAAACTTATAAATCTCTCCTAGAATGCTAAAAGAAAACCTAAAAGTCTGAAAAACCCAAAGAAGAGAAGAAAAAAAAGAACAGCGGTAACATAGCTAAGATTCCTAAGATATCTGAAATCCACATGCCTAAATCCAGGCCTAAAAAATGTATGTAATATATTATTAAAAATGAAAACAGCATTTTCAAGATCTAGATTGTTTTTCACTAAGGTAAGAACTTTAGTAAGAACAGCATTTTACGATTTTCTGAACATAAGTTCTAAATAATATGGTAATTTAAGTTTCCGAGACATTCTTCAATTTTTTATCTTTTTTTTATATGCATTCTATTTGAGACCAAAGGATAACGAGATTAATTGCCGAGTGGGAACTTTTTGTCCCGGAAACATTTAATTTCCTCTAACTTGAAACCTAAATGTGTAATTTTTGTAGTAAAACGTCATTAAATAAGTCGCAATTAAGCTGCTGAATCATAAAAATGAAGTTTACGTACAAAAATAGTAAAAATAAAACGAATTTCATCTTCTTCTTCGGACAATAGGATCCCCGTCGGTAATGAATTGGTTCCGTTATCATATACGCTAATTCAGTTCTAAATATTTGTATTCTAAACCGTTTGATGTTAACATTTCTTTTCAATTTTGATTGAATTTATTCGCACGATTTCACAACTTTTTAAAGTATTTAATTTCTGTCCTTACTACTGAATGCTTTAATTTATCAATTTTATTCTGCTGCCATTTTTCAATTACTCCAGGCTTTTGCATACTTTTTCACCATATTGAGTAGGTAAAGCGCGTTTCTTTTGCTAAAACGGTTTATTGAGGAGTCGCGAATAAAAAAATTTTGGTATGGAATTGATCTAGGAAAACATCTGGGAAATGAGTGATCTCTCAGGTAGTATAGTAAAAGTATGGCAAATGAGACGATCCCATACATCATGTATATTTGAATGAAGTATAGTGGATGCATAGTTTAAATATAGCTGAAGTATAACAATGTATGGGTGAAGTATAGGGAAAGCATTTTTAAAGTATATCTGAGAACTATAGCTGCAGTTTAACTGAAGTATATATAAAGTATAGCAGATGTTCAGTCAAAGTATGGCTGAAGTATATCTCTAAGTATAGCTCAAGTATGTAGATTATGTCTAAAGTATAGGAAAAGTATAGCTATAGTGGGTATAGTCATATTCGAGGTCATATTATTGCTGATGGGAGATAATTGGTTATTTGAAATACATGAAAATAGAGATCCAGAATCATTATTTTCACAATGTC
The DNA here is from genome assembly GCA_011634705.1 of Andricus grossulariae. NCBI lineage: Eukaryota > Metazoa > Arthropoda > Insecta > Hymenoptera > Cynipidae > Andricus > Andricus grossulariae. The sequence continues at coordinate 257,339,148 of JAABKJ010007545.1, read as the reverse complement.
AAAGAATATTGTTGATAAATTCTAAAATAAATGAAATGCAAATAAGTAAAATGGTAATTGTAACATATATTGTTTAACTTTATATTATGCGTAATTTAACACTAAACATTTCACCTAAGTAACAATTTTATGAAACTTGTTTATGATATTAATATTATGTTTTGGAATTAAAGATTCTGGATCTCTTACCAAAATACAATATGCGACATAAGAATCATATAAGTTGTCCATTGTATATCCGTTGTATATTGTATATCCTCACGAACAATATTCAAAACATATTTGACTCACGAAATCACTTGAATCGTGAATTTAAAAAAATTTTTTACGAGCTGTCATTTATGATCATTATGTTTCATCCCATCTACGTCCGATACTTTTGCAATACTTTAGTATAAATTAATTATATCCCATACTTCAGCTATACTTCAGCCATACTTCAACTATACTTTAGATATACTTTATCTATACTATTTCAATATACTCAAAGTATCGTCTCATATACCATACATTTGTTATACTTTGGAAAATCAATGATTGAACACTCCCATACTTATGATTTTTACTCGGCCTGATATAAATTCCAAATTTTTCAAAAATTAATACGACGCGTCCCAGAATTATTAAAAAATAAATAAATACGCCAATTCTGAAGTTTGTATCTGTCCTTTGGAATCTGTTGATTTCACGAAAAATTTTATAAATTTTAATTCAAGAAGATGCAATTTCGAAAAAAACTATAACCTAGCCTCAATAGGTCATAAGTTATGGACTCCCAGAGTTAATCACTTTTGACCTATTTTTCAGGGCTAATTGTTCACGTTCAGTTTTTTCAAAATACTTTATTTTTAGGTCAAAGCTAAGTTATGATGCCAGAGGAAAAGGTGTAGTGTAGGCAATTATGCGTCACATTTCACACACGAAATTTAAGCTTTCCTAAAATGCTTAATTTTTCTTACTTTTTCGACATGTTGTGAGGTGTTGTTGAAAGCCCGGGTTTCGGCACTAGGCCAGCTGAATGGTAATTTTGTAAATCTTATTGTAGGTACTACTTACACCAAAAATTTTAGCTGTCCTGCAATGCTTAAATTTTTTTATTTTTTCGACATGTTACGAGAAGTAGCTGACTGGCCAGGTTCCGTCACTGGGCCGGCTGAACGGTAATAATTACCGTTTATTCCGTAAATGCATTGTATATATTGTAGGTACTGCTTATAAAAAATTAAGCTTTCCTGAAATGATTAAATTTCGATTGTTTTTCGACATTTTTGCGGGATTGTGGAGCCCAGGTGTTCTAGCACATAGCCGGCTGACTGGGCCATGTTGATGTACACCAAATATTGAAGAATAAGCTTTCCTAAAGTATTCACGATTTTTTTGACGAGCTCCTGGACTATTTCAACTAGAGATTCAGGGCATTTTTTTATTTTAAGCATAATTTGGCGCTCTATCATTTATCCTGTTACCGTTTTTCCATAGGATGTGCACGAAACGAACTATTTCAAACAAATTTTTTGACTGAAAATATAAAAAAACTTTTTTTTTATCAAGAGTCATAAGTTTTGACCTATGAAGCCCTGAAGGTTTTTTTTCGATTTACTTATAAAATCCTGCACCACAACTTTTTCTGTGGCATCATTAACGTAGCTTTACACGAAAACGAAGTATTTTGAAAAGAACTGAACACGAGTAATTTGCCCTGAAAAACAGGTCAAAAGTAGTCAAAGTTGGGAGGTCATAGCTTATGACCTATTAGGGCTAGGTTTTGTTCTTTTCCTTAGAATCCATTAGAATTACGTCTACTTTAATTAACATCTACACATTTTTTTCCTAAAACTAAGAGGTTCAAAAGTACAAATAAGACTCTAGAATCGGAGTTTTCAGCGCCTTTTTTGGGAAAAATCGTGCTTGTTTGAAATGTCATAACTCGGCCCATTGGCGATAGAAGGTTTTTTTCTTTAACATTCTGAGAATTTCCTTTAGTTTAGTTTTACTGTTAAAAGTTTTGCTCCCAAATGCAATGAGGCTGGTCAGTCTACGCAAAGACGATGTTTGGAAATTTCTTCAAAAATATTTCCGGGACGCGTATATATTCAATAAGGTGAAAAGACCTTTTTTCGTACGAGATGCTCGGACTAAACTTGGAACGTTCGGCAGGGCAGGGTCGCGGCCAACACCGTAAGAGCGACAAAGATGGTCATGAATCACTCTTAGGGCCGCATTGTGTCTGTAGATGTACGTCGTTCCTGCGTGAGTGGGACACCCCGATAGTGTGTGTTCTAGGTACTCAACGTGTGTTTTGACACGCTCTGCACCTATCGCTTGGAACTTCTTGACCTAAAATGCGGTTACGGTATGCTAAGGTGGAAATGGCACTTTCCTGGCATGTGAAAATAAAACCCTCTGTACCTGAATTAAGCCCTGATGATTTGGGAAAAGAAAAAGTTTGCTCCTTCAACAAGGACTGTTTTTCTACATTCCTCTAAAAATTTCCGTGCATTTTCTTGTCGAATAGCTCTTGATGGAATTTTCAGATTCTGCTTTCTTTACCTCGGCTTTCAGAAGTGAAGCATCTAGATGGAGTAATGCACTTTTCTCACTTCTGACGTTAGCTGCTGTCGCGTTAAAATCGTGGTTGTGTTGCCATACTACATCAAACGCAACAGCTGTCCTAAATTTCTTTCCGTGCATGAGCGAATTGTCGTTTATTAATTGTCAACTATTTTACTTGCACACACTTTTCTTTATTTATTATTTTCTGAATTATAAGCTTTCGCAAAAATGCTTAGGGGTCGTGCATAAATTACGTAACGCAATTTTCCAATAATTTTGCCCTCCTCCCCCTATGCGACGCTTTTTCCTCCTTTTTCTGTATTTTTTCACCATTATGTAACACTAAGCTAGCTCCCCCCCCCCTGCAAAAAAAAAGTTACGTGATTTATGCACGACCCCTTATCGCGTACGCGTGCCGCTGGCTTCTCTCTCGTATCTCGCAATGGAAATTCGCCAGCTTTCGGCGATCGATAAAATTGAAAAGAAGGCATACGTCACACACACCTACATACACACACATTTCACCCGAATACTTATTCGCTAATTGAAGCATGCGTGAATAATACTAAACATTCAACAAAAAAATGGTTGAAAAGCTTTTTGAGTTTGAATTTCCTGCCAACAAATTTTTCAAAAAATCGCGTACGTTGAGAATAATTGAAAGAATTTCTGTAAATTTTTTCAGATTGTTTCTAACGATAGAAACAGAGAAAAAAATTAACACGAGAATGGACATACGCAAATTTTGATTAAAACTTTGTTTTTTAACCGATTAAGGATTTTACATTAATGCTTACTTTATTTAGAAAGTATAGGCAAAGGAAAATTTTCTTTTTATACCATGTCAATCAAACAGACATGGATCTGCCCTGTCGGTAATCCATGAGCGCTTTTTAACTTTTTATAAAAGATAGATCAATGTTTTCTGTAAAATACCTTAATTGAGGGGCTGATAGCAAAAGCGAACTAAAAAAAGAGTTGGAGTAAAAGTGGGTTGATTATTTCTCAGCGGAAGAACGAATTAGCCCACGCGCTACGAGCAAGAACGAGTTAAAGATTGAACTCGTTTCCACTCCTAGCGCGTGGTCTAACCCATTTTTGCCCGCACTCATATTTCGATTCGGTTCAAATCCAACTGAACTTCCGATTCGTTTTTGGCTACGCTGATATTTTTGTTTCGTTCGCGCGTGAACAATCGAGAATGGATAAAATTGAAAGATTTGTCTCTATAATAGGTCAAGCGCAATTTCACAGATTTTTTGGAAGAGGCAAAAAACGTTTTCAGAAATAAAAATTTTAATATAGAAGGAATAAATATATACTCCTGAGGTGCATCAATGCTGCATTGATGCCTGAAAAATTAGTGATAATTATTTAAAAATTCCATGTCATTTTTAATACGCATAATATTTTTGCAAATAAATTATCAACATCATGAGGCCCTGAAAATAATTCGGTTCCCATTGCGTGAAATTGAAAAACTGAAATAGGAATAATTGCACGAAAATTGTTTCACGGAGATTGGCTGCTATTCTTTACATGATTCGCACTAAATCTAATAAATTTATTGACAAAAAGAGTTTCTATATGGAAATTATGAAAGTTATTGAATTTTTTTATATTTTATGAGCCATTATCTACATCAGCTATTTATTATGTAGTGAATAAAGTTTTTCCATATTTAGTCAGTTAATAAGAATTGTGCTTATTTGAATAAAACTTATCAACAAATGCACCGGGAGGCTATTTTCCGACGTACTAGCTTGGTTCTTTCAACGTAATAAAATTTTATTAAAAATTTATAAACCTTTAGGGATATTTCAATGAAAATCGTCAGTTATTATTTGTAGGGACAATTTTTGCAAAGAATTTGTATTATCTCAGGTATTTATAAACCAAAAAATTCTATTTGTCACCTAGAAATTATTTAATTAAACTTTTACTGTTTATTAATCAAAATAAGCAATCAGTGCTTTTTGAGATTATACCATCTGTTTTGGCGACTTTTATTTCTTTCAATAGCAGTAGAAAAAATGTTCTCCACTAAAATTTCGATCAGTTTTTTCACGCCCTTTTCACTAATCGTAACCTTTTTTCGGAAAAATAAATATTTGACCTTCAAAAATAAATGTCAAAAATCAATTCGACTTTTTTCATAGAAGGACACTTTTTAACACATTTTTTAGTCTTAAAAGAAATCTTGCCCCCCCTCCTTCGTTAACTTAAGATTGATACATTTAATTTAACTTTTTACTGTCGGAAATAAGTTTCAAATGCTTCGGTATACCCAATGACGCTTGCTCACGTGCGCCGATATTCTAAATGAATATTTTCACCAATAAAAAATTTAATTAAATTTTTTGATTATAACGCTACTAAAGGAAAAGCCAAAGCTTCCTTTCTATCAAAAGAAAAACTTCCAAAAAGCGTCCTTCTATGGAAAGAGTCAACTTTTTTCAAAAACCACCCATTGCTTAGTTTTATGAATAAAATTAAAAATTCCCACTTGTTAACCTCAAAGCTCTTAAAGGCGCAAACTTAAACTTCTATTTGGGATAAGATGGTGACAAAATACGCGTTTTATAAAAAAAATTTAAAAAAAGGTTTCTGATCAATGGCAAGGTCATACAAAAACGTATGAAAACGGACAGACAGAAATTTTCCTATTACCAAATAGAAGAATTAAAACTCGCAAAAATAGTCAATATCAACGAAAATCCCAAAATTGTCACCTCCTCCCACTCAGAGTATATAATTAGACAAATGATGGCATTTCTTCTCCATAAACTAAGATCCAAGATCACAGCACTTTGACCAAGAACAAAGTTTAACTGTTGAACTTAACCAAATAACTAGGAAGCGGACTAGATAAGGTATGAACTTGGCTAAAAATCGTCTATGAAAAGGCAATAACTGCGATACACAAAAATGAATTCATTATTTAACTTCACGATGAGCCATATAATACAAATAAAACTTCTCTTTTCAAATATCACCCCATAAGTGTGTTTTAGAGGATTCCCAAAAAGCCCATAAGAGAACAAATGGGTTTTGCGAGTTTTTGGCGCTAATTATATTTTTTTTTGCATTTCCGCAAATGCAAATTATTTCTAGTACATAAAATACTACTTCATACTGAAGATTAGATGTATCAATTAATTGTTCTAACAATTCATTATTGTTTTTAGCAATTTTCTCTTAGAATGGAGATAGAAAGTCGCGGTTTTTTCGAAAATTTTCCACTTTTTGTCCAATTTTCAATTAGAGAGACGTTCATTAATGTTACAAGCATAATTATTGAAACAATTTATCATTATTGTCAATAATAATCTCTTAGAACAATGCTAGAAAATAGCACAACTATGTTATGAATGAGTTTCAGCTAAAGAATTGTTTGCAAATTCCACAAGAAAACCGGCATTCTTAGTTTAAAAATGCATAGGACGAAAAGAATGTCCTCATAGAATTGTTCATAACAATAAAAATAATTGATCGTTATCCAAGTGTTCAACAAAATTTCAAAAATTGGTTATTAAGAGTTAATTACGCGTTAAAAGTACAAAGTTCAAATGTCGAAAATAGCCTAAAGATGCATTTGTTACATTATTTCGTTTAAAAAATCATCAATTGGTATTGATTCTAAGCAAGAAATGGCTGATACATAATTAGCTGTTAATTCCTGGGTAAAAATAGAATTTTTAGTTTGTAAATACATGAGATAATACAAATTGGTTAAAAAAATGATTCTTAAAAATAATAACGGTTGATTGTCATTGAAATATCCCTGAATGTTTATAAATTAATTAATAAAATTTTATTGCGTTGAAAGAACCAAGCTATAACGTCGGAAAATAGTCCACCGGTGCATTTCTTGATCAGTTTTATTTTAAAAATCTATTATTGTTATTACCTGACTAAATATGATAACTTAGAGCCGAGGTAATTTTTGGTCGATTTCGTAGGAAAAACTTCATTTATTACATAACAAATGGCTGATGTAGATAATAGATTATAAAATTTGTTGACAAAACAATCAAAAAATTCAATAACTTTCATGTGTTCCATATAAAAACTCTTTTCGTCGATAAATTGTTTAGATTTAGTGTGAATCATGTGACGAATGGCAGCCAATCGCGGTGAAACCATTTTCGCGAAATTATTCCTATTTTAGTTTTCCTATTAAACGCAATGGGAACCGAACTATTTTTAGGGCCCCATGATTTTGATAATTTATTTGCAAAATATTATTCGTGTCAAAAATCTTTAAAATTGCGCTTGAGCTATTATGGAGATAAATCATTGAGTTCTATTCAATCTCGATCGTCCAGACGGGAACGAAACAAAAATATCAGCGTAGCCAAAAACGAGTTGGAGTTGAGCCGAATCGAAATATGAGTGCGGGCAAAAATCGGTTAGACCAAGCGCTACGAGCGAAAACGAGTTAAATCTTTCATTCGTTTTTGCTCGTAGCGTTCGAGCTAATTCGTTCTTCCGCTGAGAAATAATCAACCCACTTTTGCTCCGACTCTTTTTTTAGTCCGCTTTTGCTATCAGCCCCTAATTTCTTTAATTATTTTTTTCTCTAACGCTTTCAAACATTTCTCATTTATCTTATACTCACATAAAAAAGAAATATTTGCACTATAAATTTAAGATTTTGATTAGGAAGTTTTCTAGATTTTGAAGCAGGTTAATAAACCAGAAGTAAAAACACGTAAATTCTTTATTGAAGACTATCAATTATCCAAATTTTTAAAAAGAAATTATGCATAAGAGATTTGAAAACAGCTGAAATGTTTGCATTTAAATTCACGATAGAGGTCTATGAACAATTCGAAACCGGAGTGTACAGTAGCTTATTCTACGCATTCTGGTGTAAGCTTGTTAGTCTTGTATTTTTCAAACATTATCTATGTCCGCTTCAAGGGATTAGGTAAGGACTTTAATTGAAAGTTAAAAGTAGTAATGTCTCATACATTCGGATAGCCGGAAGAGAAAAGAGTTGACTAGGTCTCTGTCGAGTTTTATGCTAATGAACCTGTACTGGACCAGTGCTTTTGTCTTAACGCTGACTCTGCAAGCTGTCCTGGGACATGACCTTCTCGATTCTGCATTCGTTTTATACTGTACCCTTCCATGAAGAAGAAGATCCAGCAAACTTGAAATCATTGAGAATTCAGGCTGCATATTGAATATGGAGTTAAAAGATAGACTAAAGAATGCTAATTATGAATCATAGACTACGCCTCTTGAATTGCAGTTCAAGGATTCAGAAGAACTCTTGAAAACTGTACCGACATCGAAATTCGAGGAAACCTACACAGATGAGTTCGAAGATAGCATGTGTTGATTACTTAATGCAGAATGAGAAGTTTTTTTTAACGGAAAGAGGATTTGGTCCAGCCAATGATATTTCTTGTTCTATGAACTAGTAGCGAAAGCATTTCTATTTGAATGTGCAATAATGGGAACGCTTTGGTTTGCGAAAGTTGTAATTAAAATTGAATACATTTGAGAAAGTAACCATTGAAGATTCTCAACTTGAAATCCTGTCAGGGTTTTCACAGGTAAGGCCCTTAAATTTAGTGCGCGACTTAAATTTTCGATTATATTAACCGAGAAAAATGCGGATTTCGAAAAAAGTTTTGAGAACCGCAAATTCCAAAGTGATTCCCCGACTTCCTAGATTTTGTTCAGTAATCTCGGACTGAGAACTGATAGTTAAGGAATCGGTACCCACGATGAATATTGCAAGCTCTTTCTGCACTCTTCCCGGACTGAGTCCTGAACTGCTTTAGACCCATTTGAAGCGCCAAGACCACTGCCTGTAGGCAGCACTCCAGTTCTGTGTGAAACGCTGGGCGCCAAGTACTCTTCTAGCGAAATTCATCCTTGATCTGATTCCCTCGAAATATAGTAGGACTCAATTTCCATTTCTAGAACTCCATTTTTCTCCGTGTAATAGTCCACCCTTCGCCGAAAAATAGTAAGTGCTCTGGCGAAAATATTCTTCAATAAAAAGACAAATTGGACCCAATTAATTAATTTTGATCAATTAATTCAATATATAAAGCAAAAGAGACCAGTTCCTGGCTAGAAATTGTCGAACCTTTTATCTTAATCAGGAACTATCTAAAGCCTGGCTAAAATACAAGATTGGGGCCTAACTAGATGCACATAGTTTTTCTGGCCACAAAGAATAAAAACAGGACCTTAAAGGGTACTGACTAGAACTTAAAAATACGCAAATCAATTATACCTTTTTATAATCCTAATTAGGGAGGGCGGTTGAAGAAAATATCAAGCCTACGAAAATTACGCTGCGCTTTGTTTTTGGTTCAACCATGAAAAAACATTACTGTTAAAATTTAAGAAAAATCGGAGCATATTTGGCTAAAGTTTTAATAGAGAATATATCTTAAATTAATTAAAGATAAGAGCTTTTAAATATAAGTCTCTGAATTCATCTTGACTTCATAATTTGAGATGATTTATAAACAACAATTACACTGGGTAAGAAGATTTTGTTTATCATCAATTGATTTGACATTTCAATATTTTTTCCCGTGGAATACGAACCTGAAGGCGAAAATGTTCTATCCTTTTGCGTTTTGCAGAAAACAGGTTTAAAGAGTTCTATGTGATGTTGAACATTTAATCTTGAATATCTTCGAAAATATTGACGCAAGAAAAAAAGGTCAGTTTCAGAATCAGTGCTTCAAAATATAAGAAGAAATACCATAAAATTCGAATAAACACCAAATTTATAAAATTTTGTAACTTAGTGTAATCTTCACAGACTATGAAACAATAATATGGCAAATATATCAAATAAAGCAATTTTCATTAACTTTACCCAAAAAATTATATTCCTCTTGTAAATATGCACAATTTTCATTTAAATCACCTGCATTTATAGAGGAAACCAAGACGAATTAATAGACCTACATTCAAAGTCACTTATCTTTATTAATTTGAGAAATATTCTCTATATTAAAGCTCTAACGTCGTTTTTTTTCGAACCCTGATAGAATACTTTTGAATATACCGTCGAAGCTATCAATACGACCGCTACGAATAAGACCGCTTCCCTCATCCTTGCTCGAGCTCGCCGAGACGCTTCCCCGACTCTCACACTGATTTCGAAATTCCAGTCAGCCGCTACCAATAGTTCCACCGTAGAAATCGCAATTTTTATGGATTTTAGAAGAGTTTTTTTTTATTATCCAAACATAATATCAAAAAACTATGAAAATGTCACCATTAGTATTCGATATATTTGGAAAATATAAAAAAAAACTCTCCTAAAAACCATAAAAATTGCGATTTCTACGGCGGAACTATTGGTAGCGGCTGACTGGAATTTCGGAGTCAGTGTGAGAGTGGGGGGAGCGTCTCGGCGAGCTCGAGCGAGGATGAGGGAAGCGGTCTTATTTGTAGCGATCGTATTGATAGCTTCGACTGTATATTGAAAAGTATTGTATTAGGGTTCGAAAAAAACGACGTTAGACTTTTAATATAGAGAATATTTCTCAAATTAATAAAGATAAGTGACTTTGAATGTAGATCTATGAATTCGTCTTAGTTTCCTCTATAGATGCAGGTGATTTAAATGAAAATTGTGCATATTTACAAGAGGAATATGATTTTTTTGGTAGAGTTGATGAAAATGGCTTTATTTGATATATTGTCCATATTATTATTTCATGGTGTGTGAAGATTACACTAAGTTACAACATTTTATAAATTTGGTGTTTATTCGAATTTTATGGCATTTCTTTCTATATATTTGAAGCACTGATTCTGAAACTGACCTTCTTTTTTTCTTAGCATCAATATTTTCGTATATATTCAAGATTAAATGTTCAACATCACATAGAACCTTTTAAACCTGTTTTTCTGCAAAACAAAAAAGGATAGAACATTTTCGCCTTCAGGTTCGTATTCCACGGAAAAAAATATTGAAATGTAAATTCAATTGATGATAAACAAAATCTTTTTACCTAGTGTAATCGTTTTTTATAAATCATCTCAAATTATGAAACCAAGATGAATTCAGAGACTTATATTTATAAGCTCTTATCCTTAATTAATTTAAGATATATTCTCTATTAAAACTTTATCCAAATATGATCCGACTTTCCTTAAATTTTAACAGAAATGTTTTTTCATTGTTGAACAAAAAACAAAGCGCAGCGTAATTTTTGTAAACATGATATTTTTTTCAACCGCCCTCGCTAATTAGGATTCTAAAAAGGTATAATTGATTTGCGTGTTTTTAAGTTCTCGTCAGTACCTTTTGAGGTACTGTTTTTATTCTTTGTGGCCAGAAAAACTATGTGCATCTAGTTAGGCCCCAATCTGTCTTTTTTGTTTTATTTGATGAATTAAATAGTTGATCGAAATTAATTAATTGGGTCCAATTATTCTTTTTATTGATGTATATTTTCGCCAGAGCCAGAGGAAATAGGTTTTCTGCAATTGTCTTCTCCCCTAGCCAAACGTCCAGGCATATGCGAGTACTTTCAATAGAAGTGGGGTGCAGCCGCGGGTTCTTGCTGCGCGTGATAATGGTTCATGCATTGATTCTAAGCCCTCCTTATAATAAAGTACAAAGTCTTGTCATGTATATTGCGATGAAATGCTTAGATTTTGAAAAAGGTACAGTAGAAACGGTTGTAAATCTCAGAGCTGTGAGAATTAAATGTCCCAGCCTATCCGTGATAATGATAGTAAAAAACCAATTCCGTTTCGTCAAGTTTTTTACAACATTTGCATTCAATATTTAGACAAAAGAGAACAAATATAGAATAAAAGGCAGCTTTGTGTCGTTTTTATAATTATCAAATACGTCAGCCTTTCTTTATAAAGACATTTTTTTGCGACCATAAGTACTCTCAAACAAAGGACGTCTCAACAAAAGCTTTTTGATTTGGCTGGAATACGGTGGTTGCCATTGTATCCACTTAACAAAGTAAAGGCATTTGCAATGCAAAATCTTTCGGCGTAACCGAGACTTCTTAAAGCAAGGAAACCTTTAATTCGCTTAAGAATGTATTTTAGTCATTACAGCGGTTAACAATGATATAGTAGCAATATTTTGTTGCTTGAAGTTATTTGGAGAGCAGACACGTTTGCTTCCTTGTGAAGCATGCTTATTCCTAATACTTTCACTCCATGCTTCGAATCTGCTTCAAATAAAATAAATATTGCGAATTTCTTTATCTAGTCTTTGAGGTGATCGTTCACGTCTTCGAAACTCGTCGATTGACCTCTTGATGAACCTTCGATGAACTTCCAAAAGTTAAAAAAAAATTATTTACTTTCTTAATATGAGGAGAAATATTTTTAAATTTGGAACACTTTCATTAACTTTTTGATGGCCTCTCTGATTATCTGCAAATAAGATTTTTGGTAATACAGAAACACATGCAGTTTTTTTTTTTAAAGTATCTATAAAATCTGTTACACAAATATTACATTTAAAATTGCATGGAGTATCAAAAAATACACTAAAGGATAGTAGTGGCGGACGTTCTATTACAAGTTCTATCATAGTTTTAATATATAAAAGACTATATTTACCTATATATTATTATTATTATTATTATTATCATTATTATACCAATAAGCCAAATCCATCTCGAGGTGAGCGTGACTCACTCGTTTCTAGCCTTGTTATACTGCCAGGGATAAAGGATATACGAGATATAAACGTTACATATGTCTAGGAACATTGATTTATATTCTCGCCGTTCCAGCTATCGATTTCGAATTTTTGCCATTTATAATTTACTGTAATTAACCAAATTAATCGTTTCCAAAAATCCGCATGTATTGCTTCGGACAAAGGGTGCCTAACCGAAGGCGCTCAAGGGAAGTGTGCTTCAGAGGGGGCTGCTTTCGTCGTCTCTCTTGGGACTCAATTTATAAATTGTATTTCGTATCACTGGACTCTAGAACCATCGTCAACCAGATAGAGGAAACGCATCGAAAGTTTGTCTATGTTTTGGATTCACCTTAACAAATGATAATAATAATAATTTAGCACTGTTTTCATGCGGAAATAGAATGTTATTATTGTTTCTATATGTATATTCTTTTAAAAACAATATTTAGTCCCAATTAACTGCTTCTTACCGTATCCTATTTGTCTTATAAAATCTAGCGCATGGATGTCTTTCCATACTAATAGGAAATTCTGCAGAATGAAATTTAGAACGCTAACAAGTGTTATTAACAGTTTTTAAGTCGCTGTGGGAGATAGATAAGCAAAAACAAATCGACGGCAGCAGTAGCATAGAATGCGGTTATTTGCGAATACGAAAAAAAGTATGAACAGAGTGACGAAGCGTCCATAAATTAAAACTGCCTGTATAGCGGTCTTTGATGATTTTGCCTGTTTCCGCCTGCTGCGTAGCAATTGGCGTTTTCATCGATATTTTGAAACTGTTGGCTTTTGAACCGAAATCTAACTGTTGGGTGTGTTCGGTAAAATCTAGCTTTTTATAATTTGATAATCGAATTTTGCTTGATGTATAAAAAATAATACATAGTTTTCACAAAATGTACTAGGGGAACATGGGAGAAAATGACGACAGAGGCCAAATAGAACAGTGATTATATATCCTCTGTTGTGTGATGCCATCTACTCGAAATTGTAGAAAATTCGGTTTGAGCCGTTCCACAGTGGGGCGAAATGAAAAAACGATGTTCAAAATAACCTGTAGGTCACAATTCTTCATCGGTTTTCAATTTTTTGTTTTCAAATAATTCAGCATTAAATTCTAAAGAACTATCTCAAGACCGATTTATGATTTTTTTTTAATTTTATAGAGCTGCAAATAGCGAAAAAAAGTTGATTTTTTAAATTTGTCTTTTTAATTCTCTGTGCAAATTTTTATCAGTGGCAACAGGCCTCAGATTTGATGCACAAGGGTCGGTGGAAGAAAAAAAAATTTGTTGACTTGTCAAGCTATTTGTTATAAACAAATATTTGCACCAAATAGCCAGTATGATGGATGAGTTTTTGTAAAGTATATTTATGCATCAAAGTCGCTCGTTTAGAGCAACGAGGTGGAATGTGATCACGAAAATGTGGTATCCGATATAATTTGTTAAGTTTATCAACAAATAATATAAACAAGCGCATGATTTAAACAGTTTTAGGCAAAAACAAACCGACTTTTCTTTCGATTGTCTTTGAATCTCATTGCCTGTGATGCACATTGATATATTTTTGTCATCTGATATAATTTGTTAACTTTATTAACAATTATTATAAACAAATGCATGATTGAACATTTTTTGGCAGAAACCAACCGAATTTTCTTCTCATTGTTTTCGAATCTCCCTGCCTGTGATGCGCATTGAATTATTTTTATCATCTTATATAATTTGTTGTATTTATCAACAATTATTATAAACAAATGCATGATTTGAAGAATTTTAGGCAGAAACAAACCGAAGTTTTTTCCGATTGTCTTCGAATCTCATTGCCTGTGATGCACATTAATTTATTATTGTCATATGATATAATTTGTTAAATTTGTCAACAATTATTATAAACAAATGCATGAATTAAACAGTTTTAGCCAGAAACAAACCAAATTTTCTTCCGATGTCTTCGAATCTCATTGCCTGTGATGCACATTGATGTATTTTTGTCATCTGATATAATTTGTTAAATTTGACAACAATTATTATAAGCAAATGCGTGATTTGAACAGTTTTAGGTAGAAACGAAAGGAATTTTCTTCTGATTGTCTTCGAATCTCATTGCTTGTGATGTAAATTGATGTATTTTTGTCATCTGATATAATTTGTTGAATTTGACAACAATTATTGTAAACACATGCGTAATTTGAATTGTTTAAGGCAGAAACGAATCGAATTTTCTTCTGATTGTCTTCAAGTATCATTGCCTGTGATTATCATTGATATCTATCCACTTAAAATACCATTCAACATTTTTATGAACAAATCATTTGAATAAATTTCTATTATGGACATTTCATGATTCCAGTCCTTGTTTCAAAAACGATTTATTCTGTAATCAAAAGCTCGAGAGCTTCAGGCTTAAAATCACTATCTATGTATCTCTAGCTTTTTCTTAGAGATGACAAGTATGCATCAGATGAGATGAGCAATCCATTAACTTGATCAGTAATAGTGGCTAACCGACTTACGAGTGTGCTCTTGAGCTTCTGTTTTTCGTAAAAAGAAGATTTTTAATTTTTTTCGAATGTAGGGAAAAAGTACTGTAATAATTTGTCAGTAACTACTTTCATTTGCTTATCATTGACATGATTATTTTTCTCGGATGTGATTCCAAAGCATACGAGATAGATCAGTCTCATTCATTTTAAGATTTTGGCTTGCAACATCACACAAGCTCTCCATTGGTACCTCCAGAGAATTTATCTTGGGGCATAGGTTAGAAGAAATATGTTTTTTTGAATAATAAATAAAAGAACGAAGAAACGAAGAAATTTCGTGATACTTCCCAGATAGAAATATGCGCGTATAGTGCGACACACGTGCGTCGCACGCGTGCGGATTTTTTCACACGGTTTGCACGCAAGCGATGACGCAGATGCGTCCTCATATGCGTGACAGGTGCGTCGGACGTCGTGAAGGTCGCACCACGTGCGGGCATAGTGCGAGCACACGTTGTGAATTCTTGCGGACGGTATATATATATATATATATATATATATATATCAAGCTGCAGCCGATGATGAGGAAGCGACATTAATACCAACCGCGGAAAGCAGGCACCTTCCGAGAGATGATCACGATTTCAGGACAAGAAGGAACATTAACATGCAAGTTCCTCCTAAGCCCCAAGATCTGGCTGAAACGAGTAGAGTGGAACCGGGACGGCAAGCATGTTAGTCGCAGATACCTTGTTCAACGCCGACAGATTGGATGACCAAACCTGTCGAAGAAGATGTTTGTATCTGCTTCGGAGAGACTCCTTTACTGGTGTTACTTCCTGAATGCGGCTTTAAGGCACGCCCAGATATGTATAGTTCTCTCCAGTGTTAAGATGTATAATAATACTTATATCCACAAGCTCAGAGTCCTTGGGAACGCCAACAATCTTTCCTTTCTTCAGATCAATTTTGGCATATTTATCCAATCCAAAGTCTATCCCAATCTCTCCTGTGTACTTCTTGACGATATTTACGGCGGTGTCAAGCTTGCCTTTACCAGAGGCATAGATCTTCAGGTCATCCATTTAAAATACATGAGTGACCTTATGCTCGCGCTGTTTAGTGTCGCCACAGAGGTATCCAGAAGAATTTCGTAGTACGAGAGATAGAGGCAGAAGTGTGATTTTTTTTTGTTTTATTCAAACAAACATTTTTCTGAGTGAACTTCGTCCGTGCAAAGACGTATCCTATTCGTCCAAAACAATCCAACTTGGGAGAGAACCTTATCCAAAATAAGTCCCAAGAGATGCAGATTCCAGATTTTGAGAATGTCACTTATTCAGAGGTTCGCACAAGCTGACCAGTTTCAAATTCATCCTAAAACTGTAATCTCAAATAGCAGCCTGAAAAAAATGATTGTTAAGTCTTTTAATAGTAGTTCATGTGCCAGGGGCGTGAAACTGGTTTTTTTTAGGCGATGAGGATTTTTTCAGCAGAAGCATTATACGAGAAGTAGGCAAGGCGGAGGCGTACTCGTAGTTTAGCCATAGACGGAGCCCAAAACGAAGTCGAAGTCAAGCTGCAGACGAGCTGACTGAGTCGACTGCGAACATCACTCAAGCCCAAAAAAAGTTTACGCGCGCACAAAATACATTATTTTTTCATCACAGGCATGAAAAAGTTGCTTTTTATTTACCCTTCTTCGTTCCGTAAAGTGAAACTTTATATGGCTAACCTTGAAAGCTGTAGTTGAACCAACACGAGGTGATAATACGCCATACATTATTGATTAATTATTAGAGACAACCGATAATTCAACATAAATCACACATCAATTATCTGAACATTCTGGAATTTTTTTGATATCTCAAATTACGGGGTGCGGGCGAAAACTTGTTTTGGCTCGAGTGATATTTGCAGCAGGAGCAGACGGTTTGCCTGCGGCTCGCTTTCAGCTACGTCCTCGGCTCAACTTTAGCTCCATCTACACCTCGCCTGCGACTACAACTTCGGCTTGCCTACGACTGCGTTTTTCGGTTGGCGTAAGCCCGACCGAATGCTCCGGCTGAAAACATCATTGTCGCCTAAAAAAATGCGGCTTTACGCGTCTGGTACATAAACTACTATTCACCGGAATTAATGCGAAGAATTTTGTTTGAAATTTCTGTTGATTTTGGATGTTTTATAAATGAGCTGAAGATCTCCGCAAATTCAAGGTATCGAATAGATTTCAGAAATTCTCGGTCATTGATATTAATATATGTTAATTTACTGGTCTTTCATAGTAATTGATGTTAAATTATTAGTAACTTATAATGATTTATCGTGTTTGTGTTGGTCCCTTCACAACTAACAATCACTCACACCTCAAAAATACTATTTACAGTAGTTTTGATGCGCAGTTTGAACTGCGCAACAAGTCTGTGATACAGTCTTTTGAGGGCAAATGCGAGTACTTCTAATAAAATCGGATGCAGCCGCGGGTTATGATTGGTTGTAATTAAATACATAAGGTATTTCTAGGCCCATAAGAAATTTCCACAGGATCATACCCAGTGAACTGAAGCAGGCCCGCCGTATATGTACTCATGCTAAAGGACTCAGATGACAATTCAGTAGCAAGTGTGGCCGGTGCCACAATAATAATAAATGGACTATAGTCCTTGAATTTTTATTTAAATATCAATATTTTCAAAATCATATTCAATGCTTCGCGGTTTACAATTGAACACATCTTTCTTAGAGTATTTTTCACGATATTAGAAATTAGAGACAGGTCTGCTATCTCTTAGTTGAACCTGTTATTTCACTAAAATATAAAATCTATGTCAAAGTGAAAATATCAGACTATAATTAGAACATACAAATTGATATGTATATTAGGTAGAAAGCAAGGATTTGATACATAAACTTAATCGATTAAGATATTAGTAGATTTTCTCTAAATATATTCAAAGCCTAGTTATAGTTTTTTCTAGTACTAAGAGGTGAAAAACAGAAAGTTCAATGAGACCAGACATAAGAAAATAAAACACAAATAGTCTATAAATTATGTCTTTTGAAAGAGAATAAGGAAAAATTTCGGTTGTAATTAATTGTTTTACTATTTATAATAGTTTTCAGAGTATAATGGAATATTTTTACATGTATAGAAAAAATATTTACAATCCTACATTTTTGTTCCCAATAAAAACATAAGTTAGAATAGTCATTTTTCTATTTCAAATCAAAAAAAGAAAACGAAAAAAAAAAAAAAACAGAAGCATTAAAGCCCAGAGTTTTTCTTTTCAACGTTTGTTCGTTTGCTCAAAAAATGAAATTTTCAATTTCTATTAATCCTTTCACAAATAAAACAAAAACTATGCTTCTTATAAAAAACTAGTCTGAAACATATTTGTGGATATTTTTGAGGTGAAAAGTTTCGTTCCCTAACATTTTTTTGTACCTCGTATAGTTTCGCTGAAAAATGAAACTATTTATTTTTTGAATAACGTTTTCGATCGACCAAACCAGAACTGTTGATCAAAGAAGGCTGCCATTCAATCTGATAATAATCTGATAATTTTCGTTTCTGAAAAATCGATGAAAAAAAACCGCTTATTTGTCTAAATTTGCTTCTTTGAAATTCCATCTTCCGGAAAATCTGACCTACGGAAATATTCATACCGTCCATTCAATAACCGCCGCCCGTGCTCACAATAGTGTGACAAGGGGTTCATGATACACCAGCATACGATTGTCTACTTGAAGAAACATGTAATCATCTATTTCTTGTTGCAGAGTTGAGTTTACTATTTGAGTGCTTACCTAATGGCGCTCCAATTCCTGGTGTTCCTCGTTCCGGAACTTCTTCTCCTGCCAAACATTATTCTCCTGAAAGGCCTCTTCCACCTGCCAGACCTCACGCTCCGATCATGCTTCCTTCTCCTGTAGAGCCTCCTCTTCGTGACAGGTCCAGATCTCCTTCTCCCAGGCATAGTTCTTTACATGTGCCTGGGTTTTACGGTAGAGAAGTTGAATTTATTCGGCTTATTCCGAACATCAATAAGCACCGGCAATACCAAGTTTTTAAATACAATTTTCCTGCCGATAAACCACTTAAATTGAGAGTAGGACGTAGTGATTTTTTCCCCATGCCAACTGTAGAACAAAGAGTTATAGCAACACCCGCTCTTGACATCGTTGCAATAATGGAAACTAATACGTATCTTCGTGGAATATATAATCACAAGGGAACGAAGCGGGCGGGCATGAACATGGCAACCGGCAAGGTGTTCGAATTGCCCCAAGACGTAATCCGTGAAACTCCATTAGGGGCCAGTCGTCAAATCTCCAAGAATTTTGAAGTGAAACGGCTATAATACGCGTAAACGACCATTCTTCATATCATTCATTCATTTGACAAAATTTAAACCTAAAATATAATAATGTTTGTGATTTAAAGCCGGATAGTATACAGGAAGAGATTCCTCAATGTTCAATGGAACCATTTTGAAACAATAAAGTAACTTTTTCGTACTTCAATAAAGTCTGTATATTCAGTTAACTATTTCTGCAGAAAAAAATCATGAAATTATCTAACTAAGATTAAAACAAGGCTAAGCGGCGCGTGTCTGCCAAACTGACTCGCTGGCTACTTTATTTTTTATAATTAATTATATCTTTCTGTGAATAAAAAATGTTATGATCAGCGATTATTTTCTTTGGTTTGGTGAAGCTTCATTCTTTTGAACGAATCAAAAGTGCATTCGCATATGATTCTCAGTTTTCGCTATTTGGTTAGGTTATGTGACAGCTCGTGAAAAGATTGATTTGATGAAGTACTTAATTTTAAATTATTACGATTCTCTGTAAGTATACTTTTAATTAAACTCAGTTTATTAAGTAAATAGTAGGTAAAACTCTCATTGTTTTACGAAAAATCAGAACGGCTTGAATGAGCGTCATAAATCAAACTGTTGAAAATTGATATACCTCTCAGGTGCTAGGCGTACCTATTGCACAGTAAATGACGTCCTAGTTTGTAACTGGCAAAGTGGCCCCGACCCACTCTGCCATTTGGCATTCTCCCTAGCAGGCTAGGGTGGGTTGAGCGATCCCTCTGAGGTTATTAGTTAGATGCACAGATTAGAAGCACTGTCCTGGTTATTTTTCATCTTACCTCAATCGAAAATTCGACTTTAGATGCCTGTGGAGGTCGGCAATCGAATCTTTTACCCCAGGAGCATTACGCCAAAACCCAGTTTGCAGAAGCAACGACACACATGGACCTTCACCGGATGCTTAACGCTGCATGGACGAATGCTGAACCGCTTACGGACCACGCGCGTGGTGAACGAACACATGCTCAGATCGATGAGTCATCTGTGAACACTACGCTCGACCAGTCGCGTTGGATATTTTCGTTCGCCCATGTCAGTTTTGCTTTTGCTGAAAATTATAGGTATAGTGCTTCTCAAAAATCTTGATAATCATCTTATCCTCCTTTTTCGTGGTCACGTGCGTCCTACCCCTGTCTGGCAAATCGTAAACGTTTCTTACCTCTTCATACCGTCATTTTAGATCCTTTTAGATGCGTGCACAGAAAGGCGGCTTCGAACCGAATAGCGTAGGCTACACTCATTGCACAATACGTCTTTCCCTGGTCTTAAGACAAATTATACTGGACTGCCATAGATAATTTATTTTTTGGACGTACGGCCTTTCGGTGGCGCTGACGGCGCTCTTGTGGAAGTGACTGTATATTAGCCACCAAATTGTTGGTAAAAAATATCAAAATAAAAACCAAGTTCTCAAAGTGCTTTTCTCAACATGCGACATATAAGAGCAGCGGGTAAATATACAGATAAGGTATTCGACTTGTACCAAGAGTAGCGAACCCTTCAAATAAATGCAGGCCGAAGAACGAATAAAAAAAAACAGCTCGACTTCATCCAAAGCATGTAATTCCTATTCGATACAGCTGGTTCAGCGGAAGTGATAAATATTGGAAAATATAGATTATATTTTGTGGAAAATCATAGAAAACTAGAAAGAGTTGGGTTCATTGCTAACGTACAGTGTTTTTACGATGAAGAAGTAGCAAGAGAAGAAATCGAATTGATCTTGTAACAGAGGAAGAAGGCGCAAAATAAAAGAGAGAAGCTCATTAAGTAAGATGAATGGTTTATATTTTAAAAAAAGTTGCACATATGGAGAAAACTAAAAAAATGTAATAAGTAACTCACTTTACTGTTAAAACTGAATTTGTGGGTGTAGCTGTAACTCCGAACGTTTTTTGAGTCACTGTCCACAATCCGACAGTAAGTTGTTGAGTATTGCTGATTTGAAATTTTAAGATGCTGTTGTTTAATTGCAAAACAGCCATACAAGTTCTCCACTTTCAAGTCAAGGAAAAAATTTCTCTTCAGAAATGTTGAGCCATGAGAAATCAAAAGAAGTTGGATTGTCACTTATCAAAAAACCTCAGGGCTGTGTCAATATCATCAATTAAAAACTTATAGAGACGTTGGATAAATTCCAAATAACCGATAGGAATGATGTTCGCATTATAGCAGATGTAGCTGAAGCTTGCGGGCGTAATTTGAATGAACTTCTTATAAACAAATCTTCAATCAATGATCATCGGAAAGAACAACGGAAAAAATTGACTGTAAAAATGCACAACTTATTTGCATCTCAAGAACTTAACGCTGCAGTTCTCCATTGGGATGGAAAATTGATGGACAGTTATGGCAAAAAAACCGATAATTTAGCCATTATTGTCTCAAACTCGAAAATGGAAAAAATTCAGTCGATCCCTGTGCTTGAGGATAGAACTGGCTTGACCCAAACGAGAAATCTAAAACTAACTAATTTTTTTGTGAATTGAACTTTGAATCGCGTATATGATATTCAAGAAAATATTTTGCAGTTTGAGAAACTAACTGGATATAATTGATATGAAATAATGCAATTATTATTGAGGGATCAAAATTCAAATATTCGTTTTTCGCGATTAATTAGTCTCTTCAAGACTGGGGGTTTGGTGATAAGATTGAACTTCCTTGTTGTGACACAACAAATTAAAATTTGGGTTAAAAATGGCGCTGCAACGCTTCTGGAACAAATGCCTTGTCGTGATTTGTTGTATCTGACTTGCAGAGGCTATATTTTCGAAGTGGTGCTTGGAGGAGTCCTCGGCTTTCCTATGTCAGCAGCTTCAAATGGCTCTTCTGCACCTCTGTTAAAAAGGTTTCAGAGCAGTTGGGAAGACAGTAGTAGAAAAATTTTCAAAGTCGGTTTAAATTATATAAAAATCGCCACAGTTTTGAAAGATAATATTGAAGGAATTTAGTTTTTTTTTCTCAGAACGTATTAAAGTCTCAAGTTTAGCCACATGATGGTTATCGCGAGTTTCTCACGTTATCTTCAATCTTGATCGGGCAAATTCCACGTGGAGAAGCGAAATTTTCTAAGCCAGGCTTCGTTTCCCGTACTCGCTGGATTGCCAAAGTAATTTATTGCCTCAAAATATTCTTTTCCTGGCAAGTTTTACGTTTGTCAACATCAGAAGAAAAGGCAATTCGTGAAATTTGCATTTTTATACTTGTTGTATATTTGAAAGCGTGGTTTGAAGTTCCATTTTCTGATGATACTTCGAACAATAATTTACATTTTTTGAAAGCATTGCATGATTCTGGAAAAATAAATCACTCTGTGAGTAGAATTGCGATGAAAAAAATTTCAAACCACCTATGTTACTTGATCCCAGAATCAGCAGCAATGGCATTTTTTCTGTAGAAAAATTTCAAATGAAATAAAAAGAAAAATAGTTTCGAATATAAAAAGGACGAATTTTCCGATGAAATGCAAAGTAAAGTTCTAAAACATTTCGTAGCTTCTTGAGCGACTAGTTTGGATTTTTTGTTCGACAAGGAAGTCAATTTTTTCATCACTCCAGAAACGACCACATTTTTTGAAAGATTCAAAATTCACAGTTAATTTCTCATCAAAGATCCATCAAAGTCGAATTTCATTTCCAATTACAAATTTGTCATGGAATTTGTTCGAAATCTGTCTGTTGTTAATTATGTGGCTGAAAGAGGAATCAAATAATTTTTGAATATTTAATACTTACTCTCGCGCATGCATTTGATATATTACTCTGGAACTTTGAGACCTTGACTGTGATTGTTGTGGGAAACATTGGGATTCGATGCTGTGTACATGTATATTCTCATTGAAACTTATGTTCGAAAAAGGCTCTATTCCATTCTCGGAATATTGAGCTACATTTTGTCGTTAAGTGAATTTCTAATTATTAGGAATTAAAAGTACAGAAGCTCTAGTAAAAAATATGTAACAAATACATGTATATATTCTGGATGTGAACTATTATCATAGGTCTAACATGAACTCATGAATCTAACGCAACAGTTTACACAAATAAAAATTCGTGAACCTTTTATTTGCTAAAAGCTAAAAGCTTTAGGGCACGTGTTAATATGAACCGATCTTTTTTGCATATTAAAATTGAAATTAATCCTTACAAACTAACATCCATCCATACCTTAATGCTACCTTAATGCTACGACCGCAAGCTCTAATCGCTTTTCCTTCTTCGCTTCGCCTCGCACGCATTTCCCTATCTTTCGCCTTGCCTCGCATTGCCAACCTCTGCCTCCACGTTTAATGTCTAATACTTATCTACTAATTATTCACAATATTTACAATTTCTCTCATATTTACTTCCTCTCCTCTTTACAATTTTTCCCTGGCGATTCCTCTTCCTCCTTCCTTTTCTTCTTCTTCATCTCACAGAACACCCCCTTCAACCATGGAACCGCCCTTTTATCCTCTCTTTCTTTCAGCAATACCTCCATGCTCATTTCACTCCTTACCACACTTTGGGAATCCTCCAGCCAGTGTTCAACCCTTGTATACCCCTTCCCGCAAAATTCACACATTCTCTTCCCTTTTTCTTTCCTTTCTCACAAAAGTACTGAACTTCCTCCCTTATCATAATCCTCATATATTTCCCAATGAACCTTCAACTCTCTTATTCTCTTCTCCCCTTCTGCCTCCTCTCATTCCATGCGGTTCTTCTTCGCCACCTCGTACACCTTACTCTCCTCTTCATGCATCCTTCTTACTTCATCACTCTGAAGCCCGTTCCTTCTGCAATATTTGTCTGTTTCAACCTCCATCTTCCCCTCTTCTGCCCTGTTCTCCTTTGTCCACCAGAATTCCCTAACCAGCTTACTTCACCCCACTTCAAAAAATTGATCCTAATACTCACACGTCCGACTCTCTGCTAGAACCCCTCAACTCGTGCTCCCCGCCACCCTCCTAAAAATATAATTAGGTGTATTCCTTGCCAACACCAGTGTCCACTTTACATACCTCCCTTGTGTCCTATGTATCTCCTCGCTTTCCTTCCACGCCCACACATCTACACCATACAGTGGCACACTCATCACTAGTGACTCAACCAATTTAATTCTCCTTCCAGAACCATCGCAAATGACTTCTTTCCTAACCCCCACGCCTACCTCATCACCATATTTACCCTCCTCACTCTCTCTTTTATGTGGCCATCCACTCCCCCATTTCTCCGAAACAAGAAGCCTAGGTACACAAACTATTTCACCTCCTGCACCGACAGCAGTACTAATTAAATTCAATCATTCGAAACATTCTCATAAACAAATTAGTAAACTGGGAGTCATCGTGGCTCAGATGGTATAGTGATTGTCCAATGTTTCAATACTGCAGCCTTGGCAGCCACGCTAGCGCGGGTTCGATTCCCAAAGCAGGAAGCGAGGCTGGACGTGCTTTCTGAAAGCTTCGCTTCTGTCCCTTGGTATAATACCCTACAGATACCCTACAGTTCATAATTAACCCTACAGTACAGTCGCTAATGACCCTGGCAGTTGATGCGACTATGAACATTCAAATAATAAAAAAAAATTAGTAAACGAATATTGTATCTTCTTATTTTGCGATATCTAAATACAATAAACCGCGTCACGTTGCGTTTGGTCGCTGTTCAGCTCGTGAGAGGTGTGGAATGGAGATGTCGTTATTGCTAGAAAGAAACGGAAGTAAAATAAGGTTAACTTTAATGTATTCAAAGACATACGTTGATTAATAATTCTTTAATGAACAGTTTATAAACAAATATGGAATTAGGCCATTTTAAAATAGTAAGATTTCATTTTGGTAGTACACTCTGCTAAAAAAATGAGACTTGTATGGGACATTAAACACTAGAATTCTAAAAATAAAACTTCTGTATTGAGATTAGACTTTCCTTTCAATTGAGAAATTTTCTAAAATTTACGAAATTTTAATAAGACCAATCAGAACTAAGTTTCAGGTTCCAAAATTCCTGTCCCCAGATTTTCTGTCGCTCGTGTAAGAAAACATATTTTCGTAAAATTATCACTGAAAATGTTCGAACATAAACTTACTGCTCTGCGCACATTATTTTCAGACCTTCAGTAGTTATTCTGTGTATATATATTAGTCTTCAATTCTATTTTTAGTAAATGAAATGTGAGTTTATAAAGCCATGCACGATGTGCAAGTGGAAATGTCGCTCGAGTAATATGCTCGTAATTTTAATAGAAACATTTAATTCATGTACATTTTAGAGCACATATTGAAATTGGAATCCTGCAAAATGTGCACGTAAAAGTTCGATGTTTTTCATTACTGTTGTGAATTTTTTATCCCGTATGTCGCTGGTGCTAAGAATCTCTTGCGTAGGAAAATAACAATTCAAAGTAGTGAAAATTGCCATAGATCAATATCGATAACAATTGAGTAACAGAAATGGTAAACATTGTGCCGTATACGGTTATGTGTGATGCGGTAAAAAATATTGAAGAAGAAAAGGGACCAGATGAAGCAAAATAGAGAAGAAAAGGCAAATAAACAAGTAGAAAGATTGGGAAAGGCAAAGGAATTACAGTATACTCATTCATATGACGAATACTCATACTCATACTCATTCAAATCGCAAATTTACGTTACAATCCTCATCCAAAACCGACAACCGTTTTTCACCGGAAGTAATTCCAACAGATTTTACTAGTAAAAGGAAGTATAATGGGGCAGAGTATGTTAACAATTATCAAGAAAAAATCAGAAAAAATCCTGCATTACATAAAGCTCAAAAGAGAAAACGTAGAGAGGCATATGCACGAGGGAAGCCAAAGGTAAAATTAAAAGAATTTTGGATCTGATTCCTTACCAACCAAAAATTAGTAGGCAAAGTAAGAGAAATACGAACCGCATGAAGAAATTGAGGGAAAAATAAGAATATGCATTGAATTATCGTCAAAAAATTAAAAAACTGTGCCTATCAGAAGAAGAGAGGTATATTTGAAAAAAATGTACGTTTTGAGAAAATGATCAGAATATAAGTTAGAAGCGGGAAGAAAAGTAGAAGAAGAGTTAGCACGTAAGTTAGGCAAAAAAAAAATCTGAAAATTCAGACGTCTGGAGAAATCGTGAAAAACACTTCGAAGTAGGGAAAATCTGGAGTATTTAAGCGACTTGTTTTCTGTGAACCTTTTTTTGGTCAGTTAATTAATCGCAGAGCTGAAATAGAAATAGAAAAAGACAAATCCTAATCGGCTCAAGTATTTTCGGGGAAAATTGTAAAAAATACAGAGTAATGTATGAAGAAAAAGAGCCAATCGATGCGAAAAATATTTCTCTTAGACTGTCTTAGTAATTTATAAACAAAATTTTGCTAACAGAGGAGTACAAAGTTAGTAGTAAAATTATTAGTATTATTTTAGTTTCAAGCCCTTTCAAGTTTTAAAGTGCCCATAATCGGCTTAGAGACTTATGTAGGTGTATAGAACATGACAATTTTTCAATTTCATTAGATTAATTAGCATTAAATAGAATTGTTAGTACTACAAAATCAGTAATTTTCATAGAGTCAATGACATGTAATCCAAACTCCGAAGCATGCATGCAAAACGCAATATTTACTCATGAACTAATTTGAAAGTGTGTAAAGTTTTTCTTGTTATCGATTGTTTAGAAATGTATAAAGGTAAACACGCACGGAAAGTGCCAGGTGCACACTTTGGAGCTTCCAAGAAACAAACTTTTTTGCACACAGGAACTGTCTTTTATAGATACACGATACATAAAGTGCGTTTCATTGTGCACTGTTTCCGAATGTTTAAGACACGATGATGTATTTATTTGGACTCACATGCAAGTTTTTAATTTAATAAAAACGTTTGTTTCGTATCTGAGGTTCACTTCCAGACTGATGGACCATCCACGCAGTAGAACAATAAAATAAATTTTTATTTTTTTCAAAACTGCTGAAATTTTACTGCTAGCAGTCAGGGCAAAAGTTCTACCGATGGTACTGGCGCGACATGGATGTTACCAATTCGAGAAAGCTAAAAGCAAATCCAAATACTCAACAAATTCATCATGTTATCGTCTAATGATTGCGTTTACAACGCAGTATGTAAGCACTTGCAATTAACAGCCACTACTTTTACATTTCCTGATTTCGAGACGTCGGCAGAACTTTTGCAGGCTACCACTGGACCTAGTCACAACATTAATCTAGTTTCAAATTTTGAAATAAACTTTTACAATGTTTGCTCATATCTGTATAAACTTGGTCCATGGATTACTGTACTTGAAGAAGAAGCATTGTGCCCTTGAATTGTTAAGGGATTATTGCCAGAAAACTTCACAGTAAACCGTCTGACTCTTTGCAAGTCCCAAGAGATGTAACTTACCTGATATTTAATTTAATTTGAAGATGGTTCCTCGTTTTAGATTCTAATTTAGAATAATCTAGGAAACTGAGACGAGGACAACTAACAAACTAGTATAAATAAATTGATTACATATGAATTTAGGTTTTGCAAGTTAATTAAGATTTATATACATAATTAAAACTTTTGTCAACAAATGCATAATTCAAACATTAGTTAACATACAAGTTTTGTATTTTATCATGAATAACCAGAAATATGTCACCGATGACCTTGTTCTTAGCTACTTTGAAGTTATACAACAATTGTGTATTATTTGCACAAATTCAATAAATAAATATTCTATTTTGCCGTTTTTCGGTAGTTTACATTCGTATTTTCAATAGTCTTTTTCTGTTTTTATGTGCTTTTTGGATAACAGTTACTCACTATTTAAGCTAATGAAGTCAAACTCGAACTTCAATTTCAGCAAACTCAATTTCTGTGATCCGTGCAATAACAGCGCACTATCTTTTACTTGGAGTATTTTTAAATTTTCTTTCAAAATGAATTTGAACTACTTACAACTTTTTCACAATTCATCCCGGACTGATTTTTTTTTTTTCATTTTGCTCCCCTTCAAGATGGCATGACTATTCGTATATTTTTTATTAAACGAATTTTCGCGTGTATGGAATTTCACACCCCAGAAAATCCTGCCTATGAAATTCTATACACCGTCTGTTTAATAAATGCCGCTCATGTCCATAATATTGCCACAAGTCGAAGATTGATTTTTTTATTGGATTAAATTTAAAATAATTTAAGAGAATTCTAAGAAAATACGAATTCAAGATGAAGTTGAAACAACTTAGGATGTATTATTAGTGATTTTATTGTGTTGCTGTGAAATGAGTATCTGATTTAATTTTCAAAATTATATGATAAATATGTTTTTAACCTTTCTAGAATTAGTTTAAAAGGTTTATTGTGATGTTGTGAAATGAGTATCTGAAATTAATTTTCCAAATTATATGATAAATATGTTGTTATTCTTTCTGGAATTTGTTCTGAGGTTATTAATAAATAAAATTTCCATTGATAAAAGTTTATATTTTTGTTTGAAAATTCAACCATTTAGTTTGATGTCTTTTGTCGAAGATTGATTTTTTTATTGGATTAAATTTAAAATAATTTAAGAGAATTCTAAGAAAATACGAATTCAAGATGAATTGAAAAAACTTAGGATGTATTATCAGTGAGTTTATTTTGATGTTGTGAAATGAGTATCTGAATTTAATTTTCAAAATTATATGATAAATATGTTTTAATTCTTTATATAATTAATTTAAAAGGTTTATCGCGATGTTGTGAAATGAGTATCTGAATTTAATTTTCCAAATTGTATGATCATTATGTTTTTATTCTTTCTAGAATTAATTTAAAAGGTTTATCGCGATGTTGTGAAATGAGTATCTGAATTTAATTTTCAAAATTATATGATAAATATGTTTTTATTCTTTCTGGAATTTGTTTAGAAGGTTATTAATAAATCAAATTTTCATTAACGAAAAGTTTGTATTTTTGATTGAAAATTCAACCATTTAGTTTTATGTCTTTTGTCGAAAATTGATTTTTTATTGGATTGAATTTAATTTTCCAAATTATATGATAAATATTTTTTTATTCTTTCCAGAAAAAATTTTATAATTAAAATAATTCAAGAGGATAAAAAAAAATTTCATCAAAAAGTTTCTGTTGAGTTTAGTGAAATGGAAGTGAGCAGAATTCAGGGCGATATTAACAGAATTTAGGTGAATTGTTAAAAAAAATTTAAACAATGAATTAAATACAATTCGAGTGAATTAAGAGGAATTTAGCAGATCCGCGATGAATTTGAAGCAATTTATCAATATTCCAGGTGAATTTAAAAACAAATTAAATTAAATTGACAAAAGCTCAGAAATATAAAGAAATTAATTGAGTTCATGAAGGTTCGAGTAAATTGAGAAAAATTCAAGAGAAGCCAAAATAATTCAGGGTGAATTGAAAAAAATTTGAGAGAATTCCAAAGAATTAAAAACAATTCAGAATAAATTGAGAAAATGAAAATTCAGGGTGAATTCTAAATAAATTAATATTAATAGCAAAAAATCTGAAACAATCCATTGATTTCAGTTGAATTATAGTGAATTTAGAAGAATTCAAGAAAATTCAAGAGAATTCGATATAATTCGTACATAATTTTAGAAATACAAAATTTTTTTATTGAATTTAGATAAATAGAGGTGAATAGAAATTCAGTGGAATTCAAGAAAATTCGAAAGCGTTCAGGGTGAATTCAAAGTAATTCAAAGGAACTCAAAATGATTTAAAAGGATTCGAAGGAATTCAAAAGAATTCAAAAGAATTCAAAAGAATTCAAAAGAATTCAAAAGAATTCAAAAGAATTCAAAAGAATCCAAAATAATTCAAAAGAATTCAAAAGAATTCAAAAAAATTCCAGAAAATTCAGAAATGGGTATATACCTGAATTTAATAGTTGTTAACCCTTAGGTTTCGTTTTTTAATTTATTAAAAAAGTGACTATTGACTAAAGTGAACTTTTTATTTAATAAAGTAAAAAAAGTGACTAACAGTGGTAGTTGTGCCGAAAATCAGGTGTCAGGAAAAAAAAGTTTTTTATGATTTTAAGAACTAAAATGACATTATCTTGACTTATGAAATTTTTTTTTTTTTTAAATGGTTGAATATTAATAAATATACCCTTTTTTTTGGAAAAGCATTCTTTATAAATCTTCTGTTTTCAATTTTGGAAATAAGTCAAAAATCTTTAACTACAGTTATCTGGTTTGAAAAATATTGTCTTTCTTTACTTTCAAAATTACAAAAAATAAAGTCTGACTATGTGGCAGCTCTTAAAATATATCGACATCTACAATAAAATTAAAAAACCAGTGTGGCAGTGGGGCCACACGATAAAAGTGAAACGGATGGATTCACTTTGAAATTTTTCTTGAGGAATCATTATGAGTTTTGAGGAGATCGCATAGCAGGGGAGTGCAGAGAGAGAGAGAGAGAGAGAAAGAGAGAGAGCAGATACAGGTTTTGCTGAGCGTTGCAGTAGTGGGGATATCTAAAAGGAGACTTCAGAGCAGTTGCGAATCGCAGCATAAAAGGAAGACGCGAACAAGAGATAGAGAATATGCATGGTTTGATTAGCATGACAGTAGTGGGGATATCTAAAAGTACTCTTTAGAGAAATTCAAAATCGCAGCACAAAGGGGGAGACACGAAAAAGAGCTAGAGAATATACAGGGTTTTATTAGGGTGGCAGTAGTGGGGATATATAAAAGGAGACTTCAGAGCAGTTGCTAGTCGCAGCACAAAGGGAAGACACGAACAAGAGATAGAGAATATGCATGGTTGTATTAGCGTGACAGTAGTGGGGATATCTACAAGTACACATTAGAGAAATATCAAATTGCAGCACAAAAGGGAGACGCGAAAACAGATAGAGAATATACAGGGTTTTATTAGTGTGGCAGTAGTGGGGATATATAAAAGGACTCTTCAGATCAAATGCAAATGTAAGCCCCATACTATTTTCTGCATAACTAGCAGGTTTGTTAATTATCTTTTGATTCGTACAGATATTAAATTCCAGATATTAAATTCTGAAATAGGCGTGCTAATAATATAGTCGACCGCAATGTACCAGGATGTGCACTGGGTGCAATTTGCCTGGGTTATAGACAATAATTCTGTCCATAAACTAACCGGACTCCAGCTGGTGCAGCGGGGTATGAATGAAAAGTTTAATTTTTCTTCGCTTTTGTGCAAAAATGGAATAAGCTGCGGTTAAAACTTTGGTCTGGTGCAGGCAAAACTTATTGTTCAAGTTCTGTAATTGGAAAAAAGGCATTCTTCTTTTAAGTTCTGACTTTCTTATTGCAAATTTGAAAGATGAAAGAAAATAATATTTGTTTATTACTGATTGTAAAATACCCTATTATTGTTTAAATGTTATAAATATTCTTCGAAATCGAATGATTTTTTTATTAACAATATTAATTTTAGACAAAATAGACTAAAATAATACATAACAAAACAAAAAATTGTACACAAATAGTTAAAATTGAAAATGGACTCTGAAAAATAATCTGAAAAATAATGATAATTAGAAAAATCTTATAATTTTCCTATTTACAAAAAAAAAATTTTTGTAAAACACTATCATACAAAATTAATCATTTTTCCAAATTGTAAATCTGCTTTAAAATTGAATGATATTCGTTTAAAATAACCGATTTCCGAAAAAAGAATTTAACATAACCTCAAATTGTTTAAAAATTGTAAATCTGCTTTGAAATCTATATCAATATTTTTAGTGAAATACTGATTTCCGGTATAAAACACTAACATAAGCATTATTCCAAATATCCAAATTTCTGGTATGAAATTACAACATAACCTAAAATTGTTAAAAAGCTGTGAATCTTATTTGAAATATAATTTTTTTATTTAAAGTACCAGTTTCAAACAAAAAACACTACAGTACCTCAAAATTTTTTAAAGATTCTAAGTCCGGTTCAAATTATAAAAATTGTTCCTTTAAAACATCAATTTTTGATGAAAAACGCCAACATAACCTAAAATTGTTGAAAAGTTGTAAATTTTTTAAATTTAAAATACCGATTTCTAACAAAAAACACTACAATACCTCAAAAAAATTTTAAATATTCTAAATCCGGTTCAAATAATGAAAATTGTTGCTGCAAAATACCAATTTTTTATGAAAAACGCCAGCATAACCTAAAATTGTTCAAAAGTTATGAAAATTCTTTGTAATCTAATCAGAATTCGAAATTAGTTACGCTTTGAAATTTAATTTTTTTTTACGAAAATAATTCGATTTAAATTTAATGATGTTCCTTTAAAAATAACAATTTTAGATTTAAAAACGAAGATAACCTAAAGGTGTTACGAAATTATAAATACTCTTTGAAATCTAATAATTTTTTATTACAAATACCAATAAGAATAAAATAAAATAATTACGATTTTTTTGCAATTTCATGAAGCGAATTTTTTCTATTATATAATATACTACTTTATACTGATAATTAGATGTTTACGTACATTATTTAAACAATTTATTATTGTTTTTAGCAATTTTCTCTTAGAATAGAAATAGATTCACGGTTTTTTCAAAAAATTTTCACTTGTTGAATATTCAATTAGAGAGAGTTACTTGTTCATTAATGTTAACATACATAATTGTTTAAATAATTTATTATCATTAATAATATCCTCTTAGAATAATTTTAGAAAATTGCAGCTTTTTCAAAAATTTTCCATATTTTGTCAATTCTTTAATAAGAGTACGGTACACAATTGATTGCAGTTAACAAAACTAATTGTTAGAACAATTAGGATTATTTAAAATAATATGATCTTTGAATAATGTTAGAAAATTTCAGTTTTGTCTGTAATATTCAATTTTTTATCCACTCTTCATTTAAAGTTTGGTAATCATTATTGAATTTTAAGAAACATAATTGTTTAAACAAATTATTATTGTTAAAAACTATCTTCTCCTATATTAATGCTAGAAAGTTGCGGTTTGTTTATAAATTCTTAAAATTTTGGTCAAATTTTTACGTAGTGGATTAATAATTAATGCAAGTTAGGAACAAATATTAAATATCAATATTAATTTAAACAAAAAGGCTCTCAGTAGCTACTTGAAGGAAAATTTACATTTAATATGATCCATATAGAAAATGTAAAGAATATTTAAAATATTTGCTTTTTTGTTTAGAAAAATATATTCACAAAAAATAAAGATATTGTTTAAAATATGATTCCTTTTAATGTATATTTATTATTTATTCATACCTAACCGCAACTATCTGGCATTAATACAGATGAAGATAGTTATAAACAATCATTATTTGTTTAGACAATTATTTTCGCTGAATTTGATTAATTGTTAAGTCACCTCAAGTGAAAAATAGACAAATAGTTAACAATTTTTTAAAATCCACAACTTTCTAGCATTAGGCAAAGAGAATAATATTAACAACAATAATAAATTATTCAAACCATTTTTTTGTTAACCTGAGTCTATTATTACTACACTCTAAGAAAAAAGTGGACAAAAAGTTAAAAATTTCTGAAAAAAACCGCAACTGTCTAGTATTAATATAGAAGAAGATAGCTATAAACAATGATAATTTGTTTAAATAATTACTTTTACTGAATTAAATTAAATATTAACTAGCTTCAAGTGAAAAGTGGACAGTAAGTGGAAAATTTCAGAAAAAAACATAATTTCTAGCATTATTCAATGAGAATATTATTAACAATAATAATATTTTGTTTAAACAATAATTTTTGTTAACATTAATTATCATCTAACTCTAATTGAAAATTGAACAAAAATTGGAAAATTTTTTTAAAAACCGCGACTTTCTAACCCTATTCTAAGAGAAAATTGCTAAAAACAGTAATAAATTGTTTAAAAAATTTAAGCCAACATCTAATTACAAGCAAAAATTAGTATTTCATGTACTAGAAACAATCTGCATTAAAAAAAATACCGCAAAATAATCATGATTAGCACCAAAAACTCATTTTTTCACTTATGGGGTTTTTTTGGGATACTATAAACCATACTTATGGGGATGATATTTAAAAAGTAATATTTTATTCATATTCTGTGGCTAATTGTGAAGAGAAATGTTGAGTTTCAACCCGATTCGCTTATATTGACGATTCTGAATAAAATTTACTAAAACGTCTTTTTTTTATAATAGGAAATACGTTTTGAATTTTATGGGGCTTGCGCCACATTTGAAGATTTTTTTTTCTTGAAAAAAAAAGAATTTATTTTTTTGTGGATTCGAAAAAATTTCCGGGCGATATGCATACAAATTCTAGAAAAAAAAATTTTTCCAATTTTTTTTTGTTGCTAAATGTTAATTAAGTAATGTCCTATACATTGTTATTTAAGTCCTATCAATTAAGGGTTGATTATTGACTTTACATGAAACTTAGCTTCTCGGCGAGGTCGCACCATTTTAGAGCAATTTAAACCAGTTTGAAATTAATGAGCTAATCCTCTCCGAGTTGACGAGTCAAGCTTCCTGTATTAAAGTAGAAGCAGCGAGAAGATTCAGAAATTTTGCTTGTTTCAGAAACTAGAGAAAATGTTATTAAAACTTTGCAATGATGCATTTCTAATTGAAATTAAAATATACTCTAGCGTCGCAAATTATCTGCACGGCGGAACTGAAAATCACTGCTGATTTCGAAACGTGATTACTCGTTCAAAAAAGTGATAAACTTTTTTCAAAAACTGTTCCTGAGATTATGAAATTTCACTTCGAATGACTCCCAGTAGAGATATTTTTGATATTTTAATGAGAAAATACCACGTGAAGAGGTTAACAAAAATTCAAAATTTTTTTGAATTTTTTATCTCTTCAGTTCAAGCCAATAAAATTTTAAAAAGCTTTATGGGTTCCTGAGATATGACTACAAATGTCCAAGCGTTTTTTCCATTTTCCAATTTTGTACCTTAACTTCAACTCGTGATTTAGCTCAGGAAAATTGTGGAAAAAGACTGAAATTGGCAGAAAATAATCTTTGAAATTGTATCTTTAATTCAAGCCAATGAAGCTGACAAAATCTTCATGCGTTCCCGAGATATGATTCAAAATGTCCAAGCGTATTTTGTTCATTTTTTTTATCTATTGTCCAATTTTGTAGCTTAACTTCAACTCGTGATGTGACGCAAGAAAATTGTGGAAAAAACTGAAATTGGCAGAAAACAATCTTTGGAATTTTATCTTTAATTCAAGCCAATAAAGCTGAAAAAGTCTGAATGGGTTCGCGAGATATGACTAAAAATGTCCAAGTGTATTTTGTTAATTTTTGTATCCATTGTCCAATTTTGAAGCTTGACTTCAACTCGTGATGTGACTCAGGAAAATTGTGGGGAAAAACTGAAATTGGCAAAAAAATCTCTGACATCTTATCTTTAATTTAAGCCAATGGAATTTAAAAAATCTTAATGGGTTCCCGAGATATGACTGAAAATCTCCAAGCGTATTTCCCATTGTCCAATTTTGTGCCTTAATCTTAACTCGTAATGTGACACAGGAAAATTGTGAAAAAATCTAAAATTGGCAGAAAATACTTTTTGAAGTCTTATCTTTAATTCAAGCCAATGCAATCTAAAAAATTTTAATGGTTTCCCGAGATAGGACTAAAAATCTCCAAGCGTATTTTGTTCATTTTTGTATACATTGTCCAATTTTGTAGCTTAACTTCAACTCGTGATGTGACTCAGGAAATTGTGGAAAAAAAACTGAAATCGATAAAAAATAATCCTTGAAATTTTATCTTTAATTCAAGCCCATGGAATTTAAAAAATCTTCATGGGTTCCCGAGATATGACCAAAAATGTCCAAGCGTATTTTTCAATGTCGAATTTTGTACCTTAACTTCAACTCGTGCTATAATTCAGGAAGCTTGTGGAAAAAACTGAAATTAACAACAAATAATCTTAGAAGTCTTATCTTTGATTTAGGCTGATGAAACTTCAAAAATCTTTACGCGTTCCCAAGATATAATAAAAAAATTTCCAAGCGAGTTTGCGACCAGTTTCAGTCGACGCAAATACGCTTGGACATTTCTAGTCATATCTCGGGAACCCATTGCAATTTGAAACATTTCTTGGATTGAATTAAAAAAAAATGTCCGTAAAAACTTTCAAATTTTTTTAGCCAATTTAAAAATATTTTGAAATGTTTTTAAGTCTTTTTGAATAGTCTCTTAAAATTAATTTTGTAACATGGAAAAACGTTTAAAATTTTCCTAGGAATCTTAGGAAGATTATCTTGAAAACTTTTAAAATCCTTGAAAAAAAATTCAAAATTTTTTTTTCTGAATCTTTAAAAATCTACACTTTGATTAAAATGCTTCGAAATCTTGCCAATATTAAAATCATTTTTGAAATTTTTTCAAAACTTCTAAATGTTTTAAAATGATTCGAATTTTTTCAAATCTTTTAAAACATCTTTCGAAATTAAAATAATTGCTTTGAAACCTTCCAGATTCTTTTTTGGCAAATTTGGAAATGTCTTCAAATGTTTCAAAATATTTTTAAATAATCGCTTAAAATTAATTTTTGAGCTTAAAAAATCGTTTAAAATTTTTATAAGAATCCTAAGAACCTTTTTTTATTGTCTTGAGTCATTTCAAATTCCTTGAAAAAACTTCAAAATTTTATTCCTAAATCTTAAATAATCTGCATACAGACCTTTTTTGTTGATAATTTTAGAAATCTTTTAAAATGTTTTAAAATCTTTTTAAATATAATTTTTCAACATAAAAGTCATTAAAAATTTTCCCAGGAATCTTAAGAATTTTTTTTATTGCTTCGAAACCTTTCAAAATTCTTAAAAAACTTAATATTTTTATTTCTAAGCCTTGAAAAATTAATATATTGATTCAAATGTTTTGAAATGTTTTGAAATTTAAAATCAATCAAAATTTTCTTTTCAAACTTCTAAATGTACTTTAAAGTGATTCAAATTTTCCTAAAGTTTTTGGAACATCTTTCAAAATTTTAAAAATTGCTTTAAAACCTTCCAGATAATTTTTCGAGAAATTTGGAAATCTTTTGAAACATTTTGAAGTATGTTTAAATAATCTTTTTAAATTAATTTTTCAACATAAGTAATCATTTAAAATTGTTCTAGGAATCTTAAGAAATTTTCTTTATTATCTTGAAACTTTTCAAAAGCCTTCAAAAACTTCAAAATTTCATTTCTAAGTCTTCAAAAATCTACATATTGATTTGAATTTCTTGAAATCTTTTTAAATCTTTCATTATTTGTTTTTTATTTTTCAAAATTTCTAAATGTACTTTAAAATGATTCTTTTTCCTAAATTTTTAAATTAATCTTTCAAAATAAAAAGATTTGCTTGAAATGTTTCATTTACTTTTTTTCAAATTTTGGAAATTTGTTTAAATGTTTCTAAATAATCCCTTAAAATTAAGTTTTTGAAATACATAATGATTGTAACGTTTCGCAGAAATCTTAAGTTTTTTATTCTCTTGATACTTTTAAAAATTCTTTAAAAGTTTATTTTTTCATTTTTTTAAAATTAAATATAAAAAATAAGTAACCACAGACTTTTCTTCCACAACGATTTATCGATTTAAAAAATTTTTAATTGCAGGATAAGGATTTCTTAATTCGTTTTTCAATTGTAGAAATTATTGTCAATAAAATAAGTAATATATCCTAACAGTTTCATAAATTAATTTTTATTGGGGATTTTGACTTCTTAATTTCATGTCTATCAGAAAATCGGAATACGAAGGGTGTTTATACAAACCTCAAAACATTTTTTATAACAAACAATATTTTGGGGCCATATATCTAAATATTTTTTTGAAAACCTGGCACAAATAGGGGATAATTTGCTTGCCAATAGAAAGCGGCATTTAGGAGGGTAAAATAAGAATTTATTGTTATCATTTAGTATTTCGTTAATTATAATCTTCTTTTATTAATGTTTTTTAAAGGGTTTTTAAGGTTGTAGAAAATCTAAAAAAAGGATTTCGGGAGGCACCTTTGACCGGAATGTGTGGTTCAGTTACTCCTCCGCAGGCGGAAATATT
Organism: Andricus grossulariae; assembly: GCA_011634705.1. NCBI lineage: Eukaryota > Metazoa > Arthropoda > Insecta > Hymenoptera > Cynipidae > Andricus > Andricus grossulariae. The sequence goes on along the minus strand of JAABKJ010007545.1, from coordinate 257,301,010 downwards.
ATGTATAGTTTATATATAATGTAAAGTATTATATATAGTTCACATATAGTGTGAAGTATTATATATAATATTCATTTGCTTCTTACATTTTTTATATAAAACATATAAATACTATATAGATAATACTTCACACCATATACAAACTATATATAATATTTTCCTCTGGGTCAGGGGTTGACTTAATTAGGAAAGCTTCTGATAGTTCGTGTAACGTATGATGTTCATCAGAACAAAATGAAATTTGTTTAAAATTTATAATTGGAAGGGGTTGAAAAAGTTTGTGATTGGTTCCAGGGCTAGAATTTATAGAAACAGTTGTATAATGCTGGATTCGTAACTGTACAATACATATACAAACTGTATTTGTCATAAAATAAAATAAAAGAGTAAACTATAAACAAATATTTAAGAAACATTCAATTTTTTTATATATATATTATTTCTTACTATTTTCATATATGTATGATCATTTTCTGCAACATGAAAATGCAAAAAACATTGAAGAATAGATGTTCTCACTATTATAACCGTTTGGGTGTATTTATTGCTTTAGAAGTAGATTTCCTACATTCCTATGAATTGTCTTTTGGCATTTTCTTGGAATATATTTAAACAGAATTAATTTCATTTATTACCATTGACTCATTTAAAAAACATCTAACTTTTAGATTTTGGTTCAGTAATGTTAAAAAATACTATTCATAGGATAGTAGTAAGCGTACTCTTTTAATGAGTACATAGACGCAAACTGACATGATAGAGAATACCTTCCTTTACATTTTTTGCAAATGATTTTCTATGATGGACAGATATATATATATATCAACCAGTGTATAGTAAGCGAACAAAACATGATAATACAATTTTTTGAAAAAAATTAGTTATGTATGGTTTTAGCATTCTTAGAACTCGAGGAATATGATTTTTGACCCTTGGTTCACAACAAAATTCCATCTCATGGAAATTGTGCTTTAAAAATGTTGTGACCTTCAAAAAATATAAATTAGAATCCGCATATATTGAACTAAAGTGTTAAATATGTTATAAATACTGAATAAATGCAAGCTAGACAGAAAGAACTAGGGATTCAACATTATTTTAGGTCATTTTCTTAAAAAAAAAAACTCATTTTGAACTTCAGTTATGTCTGCCCTCTCGATCAACGTGAAAACTGAAAAACAATTGAATTGCTTTCAATATTCGTATTCCTCAATATAAAACAATTATTGTTTAATTTTGTTTCAGTAGATTTTGACGCCGTTTCTTTATTCCAATTGAAATTCGATTCTTTTCTGTGTAATAGATTCAACAATAATATTGGATAACCAACTAGATGGTTTCCTCTATATGATCCGATTAAAATTTTTCTTCAATCTCTGGTGTTTTTTGCAATACAGCATTCATCTAATTTTTGAGGAATCATCAAGAATGGATTTATCATATTTGTTCGCTTACTCCTCAAGTATAAATTTTGTAAAATGATATAGTTCGACTTTGATGAAAAAGAAAATTAGATTCAGGGTATGGAATGAACTTTCCTAATTCGAGAAATGTTTATAAAGATACATTCGTGACTTGCGGCTTAGATACATTGATATGTAAAAAAAAATTTCGAATGGTTGTCATATCTTTAATACAATTTCTAAATTTTTAATAATAAATTCTGCTTAAACGTATACAACTCTGTTTTGAGTGACCCCTATTCAAATTGTTTTTGATTATTCTATAGGATCATTCTGTCAAACTTATAAAAAGCAGGGTGCGTTTGTCAAATTCGGCCATGAATTAAACTTGATGAAAAATAATCTATAACTTCGGTGAAGTTTTTTAAAATTCAAAATTGTTATAAAAATTTAAAGTTTAGGTGATTTGATAATAGACGTTGAAAAAATTGTGAGCATACAATCCTCTTTATTATATGTATCTCCCTACTGAATGATGGAGAACAGTTTAAATAGTGGTCATTAAACGCAGATTTTTATACCTTTCAGAACAATATGGTTTTCTTAAATTTATAAATTTTTTTGAAGATATATCACTCATTGGAAAATTTGGAAAAATATCAATATACCCGAACCTTCAGTCGAGAATCTATAGTTGGTTGGTCCAAGAATACATTAGAACATTTTTTTCCCAATTTTTATGAATAACGCCCAGAAATTTGTTGGAATCCACACAAAAATAAATCCATTTGTTTTAACTTTTCACTTAGTGAGGTAATCATTAATGCAATTTATTGAAACATAGTTGTTTAAACAACTTATTATTGTTTATAAACAATTTTTTTCAGATAAGTGATAGAAAGTTGCGGTTTCTTCTGAAATCTTTAACTTTGCTATGCCTTTTTAATTATGAACAAATGATGAATAAATATTAGAGAGAGTCATATTTCAAAAAAAAATTTTTTGGGAATATATTTACGCTTTTCAATAAAGTTCTTGTTGTAATTTAAAACAAAACTTTTACAATTCATTTACAACCCTAGGTCTCTGAGCTACTCCTGAATATTCCATTCTTTGCTTTTGTCTCTTTTGTAATATAGCAATTTTGTTTAAGTTATGTTTTTTAAACATTGAAAGAAAAGCAAAAATAATTCACTCAAAAAAATTTAATAATATTTAAAAAACGATTCTTGTTCAGGTTCCTTATTATTTGTTCATAAGTAAAAAGTCAAAGCAAAACTAAAAATTTTAGAAAAAAATAATCTTTCTAACATTACTCGAAGAGAATATAGTTACAAACAATAATCGATTGTTTGAATGAGTAAGCATTATTTTAAGAGAGTATTATTGAAAATAATGATGCATTTTTTAAACAATTTATTTAAACATCTAATTATCAGTATAAAGTAGTATTTTATGTATAAGAAACAATCTGCATTAAAAAATCCTTTATCTATCCACGTCAATATTTTTCTATCCCTGAATTGATATAAATTTCCATCTATCTTTTTCAATCTCCTCTTCCGTATCTCATTGTATCATACATCTACCAACGTATATCTTTTTCTATCTATTTTTCAATCTGAATTCACATCTATCTCTTTCAATGCCCTCTTCTCTATCTCACCCTATCCTTTATCTATCCACGTCAATATTTTTCTATCCTTGAATTAATCTAAATTTCCATCTATCTTTTACAAACTCCTCTTCCCTATCTCATTGTATCATACATCTATCAACGTCTATCTTTTTCTATCTATTTTTCAATCTGAATTAACGTGTATCTTTTTCAATCCCCTCTTATCTATCTCACCATGTCCTTCATCTATCCACGTCAATCTTTTTCTATATCTCGCTCAATCTAAAGTTGAGTCAATCTTTTTCAACTCCCTCTTATTTTATCTTATTTTGTCCTTTATCGATACTCGTCAATATTTTACTATCTCTCTGTCAATATACATTCCCGTCTATATTTTTTAATCTCATCTTCCCTATCTCATATGTATAATTTTGTATCTATTTTTCAATCTAAATTCACGTCTATTTTTATCCATCCTCTATTCTCTGTCTCTCATCTTACCCTTTATCTATTTAAGTCAAAGTCTTTCTATCTCTGTTAATCTAAATTCCTGTCTATCGTTTTTTAACCTTCTCTTCTCTATCTCATTCTATATTCCATCTAGCAACGTCTGTCTTTTTCTATCTCGTCGTTTATCTAAACTTGAGTCGATCATTTTCAATTCTCTCTTCTCTATCTCGTCCTGTCCTTTATCTATCTACGTCAACTTGATGGTTTTGCCCTGCTGGAAGTGAAAAGATTGAGAAAGAAAGTAATTGGGGGATAGGGAAAGATAAAAATATTGTATCTCTCCTTTTACCGTTCAATGTGTCACTTTGCATCCCTGTAACGCTATATTTTCCTATCCCCAACCTTAATAATATTCTATCTCTTAATCCTCCTTTCATAATCGAGGACTCTTATCTTTTTCTATCCCTAATTATATCTATCTATTATGAATTTCAGTCTTTTTTCATCTCTTTCTCTGTCTTCCGTAACCAAAAACCCTTATCCTTTTCTTTACCTCATTCTATCCCTTTAATATAAATTTTATTCTTTGTCTATCTCTTTTTCTATCTTCCGCAATTGAGTACTCTCATCATTTTCTATCCCTTGAAAGTAGGAGACCCATAGAAAGGTCAGGGAATTTATTCCAAAAATTAATTTGACGTTGACCACGCATCAGAAAGACACCGTGGCGTAAATTTAGACTGAAAAATAGATAGAAAAAGATAGACGTTCATAGATTTAAGATATGAGGTGGCAGGGGAAGGATACTAAACAAGATAGAAGGGTATTTAGATTGATAGAGAGATAGAAAAATATTAACGAGAATACATATAGGATAAGAGAAAGAGAAAAGGAGATTGAAGTAGATAACGAGAGTTTATATTGATAGAGTGATCGAAAAATGTTGACGTTGATAGAATCAGGATAGGATCAGATAGAGAAAGATTGATGTGGATAGATAAAGGATGAAAAGAGATAAAGAAAAGGAGATTGAAAGAGATAACGACAGTTTATATTGATAGAGAGATAGAAAAACATTCCCGCTGATGAAATCAGGATTGGATGAGATAGAGAAAAGGAGATTTCAAATGAAAGACGTGAATTTAGATTGAAAAAAAAAAGAAAAAGATTGACGTGAATCGATAAACGATAAGAAGAGATAAGAAAAGGAGATTAAAGAGATAACGGGAATGTAGATTGATAGAGAGATCGAAAAATATTGACGCTGATAGAATCAGGATAGGATGAGACAGAGAAAAGAAGATTGGAAAAGAAAGACGTGAATTTAGATTGACATAAAGATAGAAAAAGATTGACGTGGATAGATAAAGAATAAGAAGAGGTAAAGAAAAGAAGATTGAAACAGATAATGGGAATTTAGATTGATAGAGAGATCGAAAAATATTGACGTTAACAAAAAGATAGAAAAAGATTGACGTGGATAGATAAATGAAGGAATGAGATGGGAAAGAGAGGATTGAAAAAGATAGGCGCGAATTTATATTGAAAAAGAGATACAATGAGATACATTTTCTCTATCTATTTCGATCATTAAGATTCAAAGGGATAGGATCTCTATCTTTTTACTTCCAGTAGGGAAGCAATTGAAGGGCAGAAACAATTGAGTTAAGGGGAAGACAAAATATGCATACAAAATGGTGGAGTTATATAATTTTCTAACCGAAATGCGATCTTTCGTCTCGGTTTTTCATGACTTCAACAAATGGGTCATACAATATTCTTGAACTCACATTTTTAACATATTTTTGGAGGTTATAGGGAAACACTTTTTCAATTAACGCAGGGGACCGTAGGATAATTCAGGGACTAATATAATTTAAAAATGCAATATAACTTGGGACTAAAGGACAAAAGGTAAACTTCAAATATAAATTACCAAAAACAATAATTATAAATATGGAGATTTTTAAATAATATTAGGGGATAAAGTGGACAGAATTGAACTAATATCGGGACAATAATAAGCTGACAGGTCGACAGTGTATCTTCGGGAACTTCTTAAGACCACTTTAGGTTTTGGACAAAACTTTATAATAATAACCGATTTCAAAAATTGACGAAATACAAGAGATACCCGACGACGCGTCCTACTCCAAAAGCTGCTTGACGAAAGATGAGAGTTCTTACCCGGCTTTGTTTCCTTCCTTAACAACCGGCTGAATCCTGATTGGTTGAAATGGTGTTTCGTGATTGGCGTTACTATGGAAAGTTTGACCAGTTGAAAGAGGCTCTCAGGGATGTGACTGTGAATGACAATACTGTGTCCACCAAAATGGTCTCTTCTGAATTTGGTGATGATTAGTCAACTAATTCGGTCCAGATGATGTTGAATTACTGTCAAAGACGTCCTCCCTGAAGAATATGATCAAACAAGCTGACTACTAAATTCCTACTAAGACTCAATCCAAATTAGAAATCATAGCATCAGAAATGTTGCCAGTGATATCCGCGCCTGAGCTGCAGAGGTCGCACTCGCAATGCCGGGGATCAACAATAAACCTTCCCAACAAAAGAGATCATGAATTCCACTCCGAGGCGAATAAGTTATTTAGGAAATCAAGTGTCAGACGAAAACTTGAAGCCTAGTAGCATTTGAAGATGTTCAATAAATATTGGGGTACGACCAGAAGGACAGGAGTAGGTTGGCACACCGCAGTAGGATTGGCGGGAAATTTAAAATAGGTTGAGTTACTCCAATTGACAAAAGGCGTCCCATTTGCTTCTTGAAGTCTCTCATTTGGTCTGGAGGGTTCAGGATTCTTCAGGATGGTCTCATTTTCGAAAAGTACATAGAATAAGGAAGAGAAACAGGCGGAGTCTATTCTTAAGCTCAAACTATCTCAAATAGTTAACTCCAGTCTTGGAAAACCGCGCAGTTTCTGGACTGGCAAGAGTAACAGAGTGAAATTATTTAAAATGAAAAAACAGAAATAGTCTGAATCTTAAAATTTAAGGAACTTTTGACTTGCAAATATTTTGCAAGTCACAATATGTATTAATTAAAAAATAATATAATATTTTCGCAATTAATTGTGATAAAGTGAATGAGCTAATGCTTATTCGTAATGAGATGATAGTCGCTTTGTCAACAGTAACGGAATAATAGCCTAAAATTTGTAGAACCCATCGAAATCTCCTTGAATTTTTCACAATGACCTTAGAAGAAATCTTGTTACTAAGAAGTTTTTTATTTATCAAGGTATAATTTATCTTATGTCCATGCCAATTAGTTTATAGATTACAATGAACAGACTTTGATATTTCGATGTTAATTCAGTTTCAGAATTATATTTTATGATGTTTAAAAGTATACTAGATTTCAAAGATTTCAAAACATTTCAAAGATTTGAAACGATTTCGAAAGGTTTTAAAACATTTTAGACGACTATAAAAGATTTCTGAAATATTTCCAATAATTCAATAATTTCAACGAATACAAAAGATCTCACAAACAAAGGTTTAAGAAAGATTTGACAAATATTTCAAAAGATTTCATAAAGCTTTTAAAGATTTAAAAACGGCGTGTACTAGATTCAAAATATTTCCCAAAGATTTCGAACATTTCATAAAGATTTTAAGGATCTTGAAGATTTTAAAAAGGGTATAGTAAACCAAATTTGAAAAAAATGAAATGATTTGTGAAGACTTCAAATTTTTTTAGAAGATTCAAAAGATTTCAAAACATTTCAAAGATTTTCAACATTTTCAGAATTGTTTAGAATATTTCAAAATATGTTATAAAGATTTTGAATACTTCAATGATTTTAAACCAAGACAAAGGATTTCACAAATATTTCAAAGAATTCATAAGGATTCAAAGCATTTCAAGAATTTCAAAGATTTTAAAACATTTCAAAGATTTGTAACGATTTCAACATTTTTCAGAAGATTCCACAAAGATTTCAAATATTTTAATCATTGCAAATTAATACAAAATATTTCACAAATATTTTGAAGATTTCCTGAAAAATTGATAAAAACTTCGAAATAGTACAAGAATTTTTAAGATTTCAACAAGGGTGCAGTACACTAGATTTCAAAGATTTCAAAGATTTTAAAACATTTCGAAGATTTTATAAATTTGCAACATTTTTTAAAATGTTTCAAAATATTTTACAAAGATTTTAAATACTTCAATGATTTCAAACCAACACAAAAAATTTCACAAATATTTTAAAGAATTCGTAAGGATTTGAAAGAATTTCAAGAATTTCAAAGATTTAAATAATTTTAAATGATTTCAAAATTGTTTAGAATATTTGAAAAGATTTTACAACGATTAAAAATATTCCAGTGATTTTGAACAAATACAAAAAATTTCAAAAAGATTTCACAAATATTTCAAAAGATTTTACAAGGCTTTCAAAGATTTAAAAATGGCGTGTACTAGATTCAAAATATCTTCCAAAGATTTCGAACATTTCATACAGATTTTTAGGATCTTGAAGATTTTAAAAAGGGTATGGTAAAAATTTGAAGATTTGTAATGATTTCAAAATTTTTTAGAAGATTTTAAAAGATTTAACAATGATTTCAAATATTTTAATCATTGCAAATTAATATAAAATATTTCACAAATATTTTGAAGACTTTCTAAAAAATGTTATAAAGATTTCAAAATAATACAAGAATTTTAGAGATTTCAACAATGGTGCAGTAAACCAGATTTCAAAGATTTCAAAACATTTCAAAGATTTTAAACATTTTCAAAATTGTTGAGAATATTTCAAAATATTTTATAAAGATTTCGAATACTTTAATGATTTCAAACCAAGACAAAAGATTTCACAAATATTTTAAAGAATTCCTAAGGATTGCAAAAGATTGTACAAAAATCACAAATAATCCAGTGATTTCAAACGCATATAAAAGATTCCACAAATATTTCAAAGAATTTCAAAATATTTCAAAAATTTCAATGTTTCCGAAAGGTTTCAACAAGTGTGAGAAGATTGCAGTGATTTGAAACGAACACAAAGGATTTCATAAAAAAAGATTAAAAAAGGATTTCACAAATATTTCAAAGATTTCATAAAGATTTCGAAAAATTTGCCAAAGATTACGAAGATTTTACAAAAGTTTCAAAAGATTTCTCAAAGGTTCCACAGAAATGTCAAGATTTCACAAAGATTTTAAATACTTCAAAAGATTTCAATGAATTCACAAAGATTTCAGAATATTTCACAGATTTCACAAAGATTGAAAAGATTGCAAGGATTTCAAAGACTTTACAAAGGTTTAAAAATATCCCCAAACATTTCATATGGCTAATTTTTTCTATATTTATAACAAACGGTTATTTAATTATTAAATGTAAAAAAGAAAACCTGGAAAAACTTGACTTCTCGACCTGGAAATCCTGGAAAAGACCTCCTTTTTCTCCAGTTCTTGATAGCTTACTCCATTCCCCTCTTCTGTATCTCTAACACTAAATAACACCCTCCTTTCTTCTTCTCATCTCAATACTTCTGCCGCCCTCCCTTTCCTTTCTTCTATCTCCTTTGAACACTTTCTCGCTAACTCCTCTCCCTCTCACTCCCTTAGCTCCCTCTCAAACATCCATGCCCTCTTTTCTGGTACTTAATTTATCCCTTGACGCCTCTTCTCTCACCATGTGTTCAGGTGTTCTCCAGTCTGAGCTCTCAATCTAAACTAAATAGAAGTAAACTCTTTCTAAGTAAACTTTCAACCTCTTTTCTTTACTTCCATCCCTATATCTCTGCTCCAAAGTCTGAAACTGGCTATACCATCGTGCTAAATAACCACATCCTTCTCTAATCCTTTTTGAACCTCCTTTTTTCTATTTAACAGATTTGGTTCATTACCCCTGACATTTTTTTATTCTTCCTCTTATATGAGCCATTTCTTTGTAAGGTATATACGAAATATTTAAACTTCTTTACTTCTTCTAGCTTGACTCCTCTCCATCATTCAGTCCATTCTTCCTTCCCCCTCCTTTCCTAAGCCTCATTATCTTCGTTTTTCTACATTTAAAGTGAACTTTTTTCCATCTGAGTATTTCTGCAATCATGTAATAAGGTCCACCATCCTTTCTTCATCCTCTCACATCAACACTATATTGCCCGCGTATGCCAGTGTATATATCTTTTCTTCTCCCATCCTAACTGCTCTCCATCCTTTTCTCTTCATTCCTATTTCTAAGGCTGTGATTAATATATTAAATAAAACTGAGCTCAGTGGACATCTTTTCCTTACTCCTCTCACCTACCAGAAACTACTTCTCACATGCACTCCTACACTTACCCTGACATTTTTCTCTCTACATGTTTTGAATACTCTCTTTATTGAACCCCCATTCAATTCCCAAACCCAGTCTGAGTCGATGGAATTTACTTCTTGGCCTCAACTTCTTTTTCCAAACTCTCCGGCGAAATAGCTATACGTACTTCATCTAATGTTCGCAAAAGCGTTACTTCCTTATAATATTTAACCTCTTCCCCTTTACCTTTCACTATTGCACATTATCCATGCTTATTCCTTTAGTTCTTTCCGTACTATTTCAGACTTAATTCGGAGTCTCTTCTATCCCAGGTCCTTCTCCACTTTTTAATATCTCTTACATCTTCACTATTTCTTCCCTTGCTACATCCCCTTCCTCACCTATTTCCCTACGATATTTAACTCCTTTTTTAACTTTCCTCTCCACCCCTTCTAGCAAATCCATAGAAAACTTTTTCCATTCTAACATCTCAATATGGTTTCTTTTTCTTCTTTATCTTTCCCTACTCACTAGCTTCCGAACCTTTTTTTTCGTCATAGCCTTCTCCGCCTCTTTTTCAAACATTTTTTTCCTCCTCTGTTTGATCACACAACTCAGTATATTTCTATACTTTTCCATTATATTCTTCTCCATTTTTTACAATTTCCTTCATTTTCTTAACTCCTTTCTCACTTCCTTCTTCTTCTCTTTGATTTCGTTATCCGATCCACTTCCATTCCCTCCTTCACTAACATCTTTTTTGCCTGTGCACTCTCATACTCTTTTCACTTCTTCTATCATTATTTCCAGCTCCTCGTTTACATTTCCCTGTCCCATTTCGATATTCCTGACCTTTTCCTCAAACTCTTCTTTTCCTTCCATTGACCAATAAGGTGGTCAAAAAATGCATTGGAATTTCATTTTTCTTGAATTTTTATGAATAACGCCCGGAAGTTTGTTCGAATCCACACAAAAATAAACCCATTTTTTAAAAATGATATTTAGAGGTGGTGCAAGCCCTATGGAGTTTAACACGTTTTTCCCATAAGAAGAAAAAGAGGTTTTTGTAAATTTTATTCAGAATCCTCAATATTTGTCGAATCCAGTTGAAACTGAACATTTCTCTTCACAATTAGCCATAGAATATGAATAAAATATTGCTTTACAAATATCACTCCCATAAGTCTATTTTATAGGGTTCTAAAAAAACCCCCATAAGTGAAAAACTGGGTTTTGCGAGTTTTTGGCGCTGATTATGATTTTTTTTTGCAGTTTTTTTAAATGCAAATTGTTTCTGATACATAAAATACTACTTTATAATAATAATTGGTTGTTTAAATGAATTTTTTAATCAATTTATTATTGTTTTTAGCAATTTTCTCTCAGAATGGAGATAGAAAGTCGCGGTTTTTAAAAAAATTTTCCCCTTTTTCTCCAATGTTCCATTAGAGAAAGGTCATAGTTAATTTATTTCAATGAACATAATTGTTTAAACAATTTATTATTGTCTTTGAATAATGCTAGAAATTGCGCCTTTTTCTGAAATGTTAAGCTTTTCGTTCACTTTTCACTCAGGCCGAGTTAATAATTAATTTAATGTAGCCAAAATAATTGTTTAAACAAATTATTATATTCTATAGCTTCCTTCTTCTATATTAATAGTAGATAGTTCTGGTATTTTCCTGAATTTTTTAACTTTTGTTCATTTTTCAGTGAGAGTGAAGTAATAATTACTTTAAGTTAACAAAAATAATGGCTTAAACAATTCATTATTATTGTTAATAATATTCTCTTTGCTTGATGGTAGAAAGTCACGTTTTTTTCTGAAATTTTCAACTATTCGTCTATTTTCAGTTGGAGTGACTTATTAATTATTAGAGTTAAGCAAAAATAATTGTTTGAATAAATTATTATTGTTGATAACTATCTTCATCTATATTATTGACAAATAGTTGCGTTTTTTTCTGAAATTTGTAACTGTTTGCTCTTTTTCCACTTAGTGAGGTAATAGTTAATGCAAGTTTATGAAAATATTTGTTTCAACAATTTATTATTGTTTATAAATATTTTCTCTCATATAAGTGCTAGAAACTTGCGATTTCTTCTAAAATGTTTAAATTTGATTTGCCTTTTTAGTTGTGAACAAATGATAGATAAACATTAGAGAGGAACATAGTATAAACAATCTTTTTCTTTTGGAAGTCATTCACACAAGAGCAAAAATAAGTCACTTAAGAAAGGAAAATAGGTACTATTTAAAAAATGATTCTTGTTGAGGTTCACTTATTATTTGTTCATAACTAAAAAGTCAAAGCAAAACAAGTATTTTTCTCGTATTAATCTTAGAGAATATAGTTATAAACAATTAAAGATTTTTTGAGCAACTATGTTTGTTAATTTATTAATTCGTTTGAATAATTATTTTTTCTAAATTAAATTAATTATTAATTCACCCTGTGTGAAAAGTAAACAAGTAGTATGTGAATTTCAGAAAAAACCGCAATTTATTAGAACTACTCAAATTGAATATTATAATGATAATAAATTGTTGAAACAAATAATTTTGTTAACTGTAATTAATTATCTAACTCACTCCAAGTAAAAAGTGAACAAAAAGTTGAAAATTTCAGAAAAAAAGCAATTCTGTAGCATTATTCTAAGAGAATATTATTAACAATAAAAATAAATTGTTTAAACAATTATTTTTGCTAACACTGTTGAACAATTACCTCGATTTGATTGAAAATTGGACAAAACGTGGAAAATTTTTGAAAAAGCCGCGAATTTATAACTCTATTGTAAGAGAAAATTGCTAAAAACAATAATAATAGTTCAAAAAATGTATTCAAACATCTTATTATCAGTATAAAGCAGTATTTTATGTGTAAGAAATAATTTGCTTGAAAAAAGGAAAAGAATCATAATTAGCGCCAATAACTCGCAAAATCCATTTTTTCACTTATGGGGTTTTTTTGAGAACCCTATGAAACAGACTTATGGGGGTGGTATTCAAAAAGTAATATTTTAGTCGTATTCTATGACTAATTTTGAAGAGAAATGTTGAGTTTCAACTCGATTTAGCTAATATTGAGGATTCTGAATAAAATTGATAAAAACGTCTTTTGTTCTTATGGGAAATACGTGTTAAACTTCATGGGGCTTGGGCCACCTCTAAATATAATTTTTTTCGAAGAAAAAAAATGGATTTATTTTTGTGTAGATTCGAACGAATTTCCTTATAGTAATTTATACCAAAGTTTGGGAATATTCCCTACAATTTGGGGAATTGAATGATTCCTGCCATGTTCAGGAAGATATTTTGCTCTAAAATATTTGATAAGCTACAACGATATTTTGAATGATTTTACATATTTTTTTAGAAAAAAGATTTATTAATGTTATAGTCATCTCAAAGATTTCTTTTCGTCGTTTTCACAGAAGATTATAGAAAATTGTAGATTTTTTACCAGTTCGGCATAGAAAGCTTCAAATTTTCATAAATTTCTTTCGATTTTTAATGAATAATTATTAAGTTGATGATTTTGTATGAAAATTAAAATTTTTCTAAAAATGATAATCAAAATCTACAAGAAAAGTTTTTGAATAATCAGTTAAGTGTAGTATACTATGCACCACGATACAGTTTCTTGCCGCTCTGAGTTTCTAGTTCATGAGAAATCCGCCAGGGCGCGACGTGCCACCTCTCTCGCAACAGAAATGACGCTTCGAGTGTTTAAAAAAGCAGTCAACGTGAAGCAAAACAGTGCTTCCAATTTGGCACCTCCAATGTACAGCGCATGCGCCGCATGAGCAGCCTAATTGTATATTGTTCGCGCGCTTATTTGAAATGACTAAATATGCAAATCAATTTGTTTCAATATGTGATAATCATAAAGTACAAAAAAAATATTATGAATGATTTAAAATTGACATTGGTGAAAAAAAGTATTCCTTCCTTTTAATTTAGTATCAATAATGTATTTGTAAAGAGTACAAATAAATAATTATTTCACCTTGCTCTCTAAAAGACTATTTTGTGAACTGAAAATTAATTGTCATTATTTCCACAATGGTGACTTATCATTAAAAATTGATTCACACATGTAATAGTTTCAAAAAAGCGCGCCATTTACAGTCAATGAGACTGCCGATGCAACGCATGCGCAGTGCAGTTGGGGAGCCAAATTGGAAGCACTGCGCAGAGGCAACCGTGATGAACAACATGCTCACCCTTGCTTTTTTTATTAGTATTGCACAAATTTTGGGGAATTTTTCCCACATTCATTTTCGAAAATTTCGGAAACCTTAAGCTATTATAGAACACCATAGGGAATATTTCCCATAAAATTTCCAGGAGATTTCCCTAAATAATGGGTATCAACATTTACAAAGTTTTAGGTAATGTTCCATAAATTTTAGGGAATTTTCCCTACATAAATGCCAGGAAAATTCCCAAAATTTGAGGTATTATTTACCATAACATGGGGGAAATTATGTCCGTAAAGTTAGCACACCAACAATTAAATATCCAACTTTTGTTTGATGGAATCGTTTGGATGTCCTTAGGATGCTTTCGGAAGCTCACTTTTGAAGTTTTGAAGATAAAATTGTGTGAGTTATCGAATAAAAAAGTCATTACCACCATACTCGCGAGCGGCGCCTTCTCAAGTGGTAGTGACCTTCTTTGGTCAGCCGGCTCCTTAAATATAATATGATGTTTCACCGCGAAAACTGTGGTATCGAAACTTTCCACAAAATTTGAAAAATTTTGGATTATCCAAATTTCCTTATATTTTCAAAAATTTCAAAGATGTTCAAAATTTCTAAAATGTTCAAAATTTCTAAAAATTATCAAAATTTCTGAATGTTATAACCTGTTCTATTTTCACAAATTTCCCAAATTTTCTAAAATCTGTAAAATTTTCTGAAATTTGTGAAAATTTCTAAAATTTGTGAAAATTTCTAATATTTCTAAATTTTATGAAATGTTAGAAATTTCTGAAATAATTCAAATTCCTGAAATTATTGTTCGAAATTTTTAAATTTCTCAAGTTATTTAAGTTTCTAAAATTATCAAAATTTCTAGAATGTGCCCAAATTTTTTAAATCATCACAATTTCTAAAATTTCTAAAATGTTTCAAATTGTCAACAATATTGTCAACATTTCTAAAATTCTGAATTGTCTTCAATTTTTGAAATTTCTCAAATTTTTTAAATTTCTCATATTTTTAAAATTTTCAAAATTTCTGGCATTTTCAAAATTTTTCAAATCTTTAAAATTTTCAAAACTTCTAAATTTCCAAAATTTCTAAAATGTTCAATGTTTCTCAAATTTTCAAGATTTCTAAAATTTTCAAAAGTGTTTTAGAGAAATTTGAGAAATTATGAAAATGTAACAATTTCCAAAAATGTAGAAACTTTGAAAACAAAATTTAAACCATTAGAAATTTTTAATTTTTTTAGAAATTTTAAACATTTGATAAATTTTGATAATTTTATAAATTTTGAACATTTTAGAAATTTTGATAATTTAAAAAGTTTTTGAAAATTTTGGAAATTTGGGATATTTTATAAATTTCATAAATTTTATAAATTTTATGAATTTTATAAATTTCGGTAATTTTCTCAATTTTGAATATTTGAGAAGTTTTTATAATTTTAGAAACTTTCAAGAGTTTCGTATGACTTTACCAATTTTAATAATTTTTGAAAATTTGAGATATTTTAGACATTTTGGAAGTTTCAGAATTTTGAAAATTTTAGAAAATTTAAAAATTTGAGACGATTCTATAAGTTTAGAAATGTTGAAAATATTGTAAAGATGGAACATTTTAGAAGTTTGAAAAATTGTGATAATTTAGCAAATTTGGGCACATTCTAGAAATTTTGATAATTTTAGAAATTTAAATAACGTTAGAAATGAAAAGATTTTAAACATCGACGTTACAACAAGATTATACCTTACACCTATATACCTATCTACCCTATACCTATATACCCATCCACACATTACTACAATCCAACCGAGCAATTCACGCCTACCCCGAAAGGGAAACGGCTTAATGATATAATAATAATAATACCTTCTTTGGATTAGAATGTAAAAAAATACGAATTTTCAAGTACCATGAACATTAATGATGGTTTGTTTATTGTTTTAATCGTTACAAATAGTATTAAGGATATGAAAAAAATTAAATATTTCGAAAACCTACACACAAGATGAAAAAAAAATGAAATAATCAAAGTTTTGATGAGAATGTGCCCACTGCTCGGACCGATTTTTTCACTATTAATGTTATTTTTCACGAATAAAACAGAAACTACACATCCTATCGAAAAGTGGCTAATCACCAAATTTGTAAATCTTTTGAGAGTGCATAGTTTTTGTTGAATCATCATCTGTCATATCTTGCATAATTTGATCGCGGAATTAAATTTTTTATTTTTCATTATTTTTTTAGCAAGAAAAATGGGAATTTTCGATTTTTCGAGAAAATTCAGAACGTCGATGCGACAATCCTGTAGGACGCGCAAAAAGAAACGCTTTTTTCGCTCTAACTTTTTTCCGTATGTTGCGTTGTTTGGCTGAAAATTTTAATTTTAGTTTCCTTTTTTGGTGTTTGAAAATGCTGTAAGTCTGAAAATTGTCATTTTATCGAAAAATGTCAAACAAGTAAATTGTTTGAATTTTTTAGTACTATGAACAAGCGCACATATAATTTTCGAAGTGTGAAAAAAATGGCCTCAAAAATATTCAAAGTGCGCTCACTTTTTGAATTTTCATCCAAAATGGCTCGCTAACGAACTTGACCTTTCGTCTACGTGACGAGAAAAATATACGAAAGGCCAATCCACTAGCTTAATTCTTTCAAAAGTTATCGTGCTCACAGACAGACATACATACATACAGACAGACACATTCGTTAAAACCTGTTTTTTGGGTTCAGGGGGTCTCAAGACGCGAAAATTTGACAAAAACCGGGGGGGTCAAATTTTACATAAATCTAACACCTTCTCTGGATGAGAATGTAAAAATAGGAATTTTCAAGTACCATGAGCATTAATGATGGTTATTTTATTGTTTTAATCGTTACAAATAGTATTGAGGACATGGAAAAAATTCAATATTTCGAAAACCCACAAGCAAGATGAAAAAAAAAAAATGAAATAATCCAAGTGTTGATGAGAATGTGTCCACTACAAGGGCCGATTTTTCACTATTATTGTTATTTCTTACGTATGAGACGGAAACTAGACATCCTATCAAAAAGGGATAGTAACAAATCTGTAGATCTTTCTCGGGTGCACAGTTTTTGTTAAATCATTGTCGTATCTTGCATAGTTTGACCGTGGAATTAAATTTTTGATTTATGATTATTTTTTGTGCAATAAAAATGAGAATTTTAGATTTTTCTAGAAATTTTAAAAAGTCGTTATGATAATCCTGTAGGGCGCGCAAAAATAAACACTTTCTTTGCCTTGAATTTTTTCCGCGTGTTGCGTTATTTGGCTGAAAATGTTAATTTTAATTTCCTCTTTTGGGCCTTGAAAATGCTTTGAGTCTGAAAATTTTCATTTTATCGAAAAATGTCAGTTTAATAAATTGTTTGAATTTTTGAGTGCTATGAACAGGCGCACATATAATTTTCAAATTTTGAAAAAAATGGCCTTAAAAATTTTCAAAATGCGCTCACTTTTTGAAGTTTCATCCCAAATGTCTGGCTAACGAACTTGACCTTTCGTTTACGAGGCTCAAAGGGTATACCAAAGGGCAATCCAATAGCTCAATTCTTTCGAAAGTTATCGTGCTCACACATACATACATACGTACATACATACATACATACATACATACGTACAGACACATTTGTAACAACCTGTTTTTTGGGTTCAGGGGGTCTCAAAACGTGGACATTTGCCAAAAAACGGGGGGGGGGGGCCTAAAATTTTACACAAATCTAATACCTTCTCTGTATGAAAATGTAATAAAAGATGAACGACTAACGAAACAAGTGTATGAAGACAGAGTAAATGGCAGTATGTCCAGATACAGACCGCGGAAAGAATGGTTAGAATGTGTGAATGAGACCTTAATCCGAAAAGGCATAAGAAGCCATGAGAGACGGAGAACCTGCATGAAAAAATGCATGGACGTGAAGGAAGCTAGAGAAGTATGTCAGGGCAGAAACGTGTTGCGTCAAATAATTTTTTGTAAATAATGCCAGTAGAGCGAATGACGCCTGAAACAAAAGACCTTGGATACTAATGGGCCCAAGTGGGGAAGCTCACATAACAACCTTGTAAGGCTCTTCACTTGGGGTGATCGCAAGAGAGATTGATCAGCAGCTTTGATTAGAGCAGTATTGCATCACAATCGTATTATTCAAATAAATAACACGAAAATTCTAGATCAATTTAAAATATCTATACCTCCTTTCCCACATTGCTATTTTCCAATCAAGCGAGTCAGGTCTACCCCGAGAGGGAAATCAGCTAATGGTATAATTACCGAAAGAAACATAGAGAAATTTTTTTGGAAGTTTTTAAAACTTTAAAAAGAACCCCGCACCAAATACATGGTAAAAATGGTCCCAGGGGGATTTTCAAAGTTTTTGATATTTTTTAGTATATGCTCTCCTGATAAAAAAATCTTAATGGCAAAAACTCAAATTATGAACAGTTTTTGCGCTACAGCGATTTGAAAGTCAGATTTGGATACATATTTTTGCCTATTAAATCATCGTAGCGCAAAAACTATTCATAATTTGAGTTTTCGCCGTGAAGATTTTTTGATTAGGAGAGCATAAGCTAAAAAATATCAAAAACTTTGAAAATTCGACAGGACCTTTTTTACCATGTATTTGATGCGAGGTCCTTTTTAAATGTTTGAAATTTATTCTGTAGGTGTAACAATCGTAGACTTTTTTGTACAGTTCCAGGTAGGAAGTAAAAATATATAATTGAAAATTATGAAAACATATTCCTGCCGAATAAAACACTTAGTTTTTAATTAAGGAAAAATTAATTTTTTTGGATTCGCTGGGAGAGGGTGTGAGAGCATGTGGGTATTGGATGATGTAACCAGAAATGTCTCCCTCTATTTGATATTTAAAAAAAATGTAATATATATATTATCTTTTCCTATTCAATTTATCTCTTATTTTTATCTATAATACCTCTCTCTGTCTCGAGATATAAGATTATATATATACCGGGACCTTTTTACCATGTATTTGGTGCGGGGTTCTTTTTAAAGTTTTAAAAACTTCAAAAAAAATTCCACTATGTTTCTTTCGGTAATTATACCATTGAGTGATTTCCCTTTCGGGGTAGGCCTGACTCGCTCGATTGGAAAATAGTAATGTGGGGAAGGAGGTATAGATATTTTTAATTGATCTAGAATTTTCGTGTTATTCATTTAAATAATACGATCGTTCTGCAACACTGCTCTAATCAAAGCTGCTGATCAATCTCTCTTGCGATCACCCCAAGTGAAGAGCCTTACAAGGTTGTTATGTGAGCTTCCCCACTCGGGCCCATTAGCATCAAAGGTCTTTTTTTTCAGGCGTCATTCGCTCTACTGGCATTATTTATACAAATTATTTGACACTACATTTTTCTGTCCTGACATACTTCTCTAGCTTCTTTCACGTCCATGCATTTTTTCATGCAATTTCTCCGGCTTTCATGGCTTCTTATGCCTTTTCGGATTAAGGTCTCATTCACACATTCTAAGCATTCTTTCCACGGTCTGCCTCTGGGCATACTGCCATTTACTCTATCTTTATACACTTGTTTCGTTAGTCGTTCATCTTTTATTTTTTCAACATGACCGAACCATCTTAACTAATTTCTTTCCCTTAGTCAACTATAGTCTCTTTAGCACCACATTCTTTGAGTATTATTTGGTTTCTCACTTTGTCCATTAGTGTTTTCCCGCATATTATTTCGCAGAGGTTTCATGCCAATCGCGTTAATTTCAATCTTATCCTTTTTTTGACAGGTCCATGTCTTGCTACCGTATAGTACAGCCGGTACAAATATAGAATCAGGTATTGATATTTTGGCTTTGTTTGATATACTTTTACTTCTAAGAATGGACCCTGCCCTACCGATAATCTTCTTGCCCTCCTTTATACGCCTATCTAACTCCCCATCGCTCTCTCTCTCTCTCTCTCTCTCTCTCTTAAGAGATATAAGATTATATATATATATATATATATATATAGAGAGAGAGAGAGAGAGAGAGAGAGAGAGAGAGAGAGAGAGAGAGAGAGATGGTTACGTAGGGTAGGAAAAAAGCCAAAAAATTACTCGTAAAGAAGGAGAATTACGAAGTAGTGTTGCGAACTAGAGTTCAATTTTGAGATTGATAGTGGTAAGAGGAAATGGAAGCCGAGGGCAAAGTCAAAAGCGTTTAGAAATAAGAATAATAATTTAAGACGATATGTAGCAAATAATAAGATAGTATAAGGCTTGTTTATAAGAATACATGTAATGGTTATGCAAAAACTCTCAAACCCGTAAAAAGGAGATAGTATAAACAATATAAAGAATTTTTTGGATTAGGCTAGATTACCATTTTTATTTTTTGAGTTTAAAAAATCTTATGTCTATAACTTATCTGGTTTAAATTATAATAACACATGATGATTTTATATTTTCAAAACTAATTTATTTACTTATAATTTTCATGAATTTTGCCACCTTTGTGATTTTCAAACTGCCATTATCGAACACGAAAATCTTGTGTAAACAAAATACAATCATGTCTTGCTACTCTAATTTTAATTAAATAAGGTTCAGGTAATAACATTTTCAACTTTTTAAAAATCAATTTTAATCTAGCCGAATCCAAAAACGTAAGTTTTTCTTTATTACGAGAAGAATTCCTGTATTTAGCAGGAATAATTTTCATTATTTTCAATTCTGTATGCTTTTTTCGTTACCTTGAAAACTACACAAAAATAATTTCAGGGTGGCCGTTTTAATTAAGGAAAAAAATTCCCGGTCATTTTATGGTTCACAGAAATTATTCACGGTCATTGAAATTTATATTCAAAACTCAAATTCAAATTGAAACATTAAAACATGAACTATTTTGAATTCAAAACATTAAAAATTAAAACTTAAAAATTTGTTAATTCTGACGCTCAATAACTTACACCTATGAAATGGAAGCTTTTAAGACTTTTTAGTTGATCAATTTTAAAATTAAATGTCGCTAAACGGCAAAATCAAGAATTTTTTAATTTTATAAATGGTACAGTTGAAAGATTAAAAAAAAATATAAATCCGTGTTATAAATTTAAAAAATTGAAGGATTACAAACGTTTTTTAAATCAAACATTTTTTCAATTAGAAGTTAAATTATTTTAATTTTGAGAGGTAACAATTTAATAATTTTAAAATTGTTATTTATACATTCAAGTTTGTTTTGAAATATTTCTAAATATTGTCAATTAAAAAAAAAATTAAAAATCACTCAAAATTTTCCCAGGAATTTTAAGAAAATTTTTGTATTATTTCGAAACATTTGAAATTCTTTAAAAGCTTCTGAATTTGTTGTTTGAAATCTTAAAAAATGTACATTTTGTTTAAAATTCTTTTAAATATTTTCAAGTTTTCAATTATTTTGTAATATTTTCAAAATAAAAAGTCATTAAAAATGTTCACAGAAATCTTAAGAATATGTTTTTATTATATAAATATCTGCCCGCTTCGTGGGTACATTCTCATCGCGACTGGTCGCAATTGGTCGATTTTGTATGCTGAGAAGTTCACCAGCCTTTAGCAGCGTTGTATTAGATAGGAGTTCATATGTTCCTATCTGCCAATTCGCGGTCTACCTCTAGGCATGGAACCAAAACTCCTTTTTTTTCTTTTAAATTTTGAAAAAAAATGGTCTCAACAATTTTCAAAATGCGCTCACTTTTTGAATTTGCATCAAAAATGGCTATCTAATGAACTTGACTTTTACTTTACGAAACTAAAAGAGTATACCAAAGGCCAATCCAATCGGTCAATTCTTTCGAAATTTATCGTGCTCACAGACAGGAATACATACAGATAGACAGACGGCCAGAAAGACAGATAGACACATTCGTAAAAACCTGTTTTTTGCTTTCAGCGGGTCTCGAAACGTGAACATTTGACAGAAACCTGGGGGGGGGGGGGGTAAAATTTTACACGAATCTTATACCTTCTCTGGATGCGAATGTGAAAACCTTTTAAATCTTCAAAAAGCTTGAATATTTTAATTCAATTTTTAAAACTAAAATCTGCAAATAGTTTAATTTTGAACAGATTTAGAATTGTCCTATAAAATCAACAAATCATTGTACAGTTTCAAATACTCGAACTACAGTTCAATTTTATTCCTTCAAAACTCCACTTAAAAATTTATTTAACTAAAATGTGCCCATAAAAATAAAGACCTAAAATAGAAAATTTTGATGGTAAAAGATTTTAGAATTGCACATTGTGAACTGCATGATTTCTTTATTAAATAATTTAACAATTAAACTTAAAATTTCAAAAAGGTTAAAATCAAACTTATTTTAAATTGCATTATGTATCATGTGATATGAAATTTGTGATATTTCAAGTGATTGGATAGATTTTTCTTGTCAAGGTTTGTAAAATTACCCGTTAAAAAATAAATTCACTATCATTGCCCGGTTTTCCCCGGTCTCAAAAAATTCCCGGTCATTTTCCGGTTCAGCGGACACCCTGAATTTGTATACAATTTTTACACCTATAGAAAATATATGGAATATGAATTTTTGTTAAATTTGAAAACCGGTCTAAATTAAGCTATAACATATAGTTATTTTTAAATGATATAAATTTAAAAGATTTAAAATGAAACCAAACAATTTTCAATGCTTTGATATATGCTTTCAATTCAAATTTGTTTAGCATTAAACGATTCCAGTCTGAAATAATTTAATGTTGAAAGTTTTAAGCTGAAAGCTGTCCAAAAAGTAGCATTTAAGACTTCCGTTTTCGACATGAAAGTGTTAGGTAGCGGTAATGGAGTGGTGCTAATTGTAGTGGATTTGCAGTTGAATTTGAGGTTAGTTGATGGGAGGAGTGTGTTAGAGGGTTTTATAAGTGAGAGTTTGTACGTTTAAAAGAATTAAAGTGTAGAGTTGTGTGATGTTTTGATAGGTTGAGACTATTTTGGGTAGGCTGAGAGGTTAGGTTGTTTAGCGTCAGGAGCAGGGTGGGGAGACAGGTGCAGCCAAATAGCGGCGATAGGTAGGGATAGGGAGAGAGAAGCGCGCAAGAAGGTACGATTAGTAGGGTGAGGTAGCACCGTGGTGACAGAAGCTACGCAAGTTACGTAAGGCGAGAGGTTGAGGGCGGATAGTTTTAGCTCCATCGAACCATTCATAAATGGTAAGAGGGATAGGGCGGAAAGGGGAAGTAATGAAGACAAGATTGAGGTAGGATCCGCACTTAAAAAAACCCGGAAATGATCAGAACACCACCGGGAACAGATCAAAATAGAGAGGGGAAGAAGGAGAAGCAGGAAGACAAAGACAAAGTTGAACATAGAGGGCCAAAAGAAGTTGAAATGTTAAAGCTAGAGGAATTGCGGGAAATGATAATAGAGGTAATACAGATGAACGAAAAAAGGCAGAAAGAAAGAAGAGAGGAAATAAAACAAGAGATTAGGAAAGAAATGGACGAACTTAGAAAAGAGATGCGAAAATGGGAAGAAGTTAGGGAAAATTTGGGAAAAAGGATGCAGACTTTAGAACAAAGATTAAAAAACCAGGATGCGCATCATAAAAAGGTAGAATAGTTAGAAGATAGGATAGTGAAGATTGAAAAATCAAACAGGGAGTTGGGTGAAGGGGACAGTGGGAATATTGAGAAGGAAAGGCTAAGGGAGATATAAAAAAGATTAGAAAGGAAAGAAAGAAATGAAAGAAAGAAAAACATAGTAATAAAGGGTCTAAGATTAGAAGGGAAGAAATTGAGGGAAGGAGTGGTGGATGTGCTAAAAAGGATGGATGCTAAAGAAGAGATAGAGGAAATGCAAAGTTTAGGAAAGGAAACGCGAAGGAGAGAAAAAATGGTACTAGTGGAACTAAAGAAATGGGAAAATAAGAGGGAAGTGATGGCAAAGAAGAGGTTGTTATATGGAAGCACGGAGAGAATAGAGGATGATTTGACATGAGTAGAAAGGAATATGCAGTATAAGTTAAGGCAAATAGCGGAAGAGGAAAGACGTGAGGGAAAAAAAATGTGGGTTAAGTATGGCAGAATACAGATAGAAGGTGTATGGTGTGATTGGGACTAAGAAAGAGAAGAGTTAGCCGTGCCGGGAAACTAGGAGAGAAAGGAACGGGAGATAGGAAAATAAGAAATAGTAAGAAACAAAAAGACACGAAAAAAGAAAGTATGGAAAAATGGAGGATACGTTACTGGAATATAGCAGAATTGGAGAGAAAGGATAAAGAATTTATGAGAAATTTGGCACAGTGGGATGTAGTAGTAATGATGGAGACATGGCTAGATAAAAATGGATGGGAAAGTGCGAGAGGAAGGTTGCCAAGAGGTTACAAATGGCAAGTTCAAAATGCAAAGAGAAAAAATAAAAAAGGCAGAGCAATGGGAGGAATGATGATGGTAGTAAGGAACGAATGTATAACAGGGAAGGATAGGAACGGGAGGAAAGAGCAAAAAGAAGGAATAATAGCAGAAGAGGTAAATATGGGAGGAGAGAAGTGAAATATAGTGGGGGTTTATGTGAACGGGGATATGCAGGAGAAATAAGAGGAGATGAAAGAAATGCTGTAAGAAAATAAAGAGTTTAGGCTTATAATAGAAGGAGATTTCAATGCGAGAACATGAGACAGAGGAAGAAGGGGGGGGGGAGTTTGGAAGAAAATCCAAAGATAAAAGATACTGAATGAGGCGGGAAAGAAATTGTTTAAGAGCTTGGAGGAGCTGGGATGGTTCATCTTAAACGGAAATATAAAGGGAGCTGAGGAAGGGGAATATACACGCTCAGGAGGAGAAATGGGAATGGTCAATAGAAGGAAAAGAACAGTTCAAAGAAAAGGTTAGAAATATCAAAATGAGAGAGGGAAATGTCGATGAGGAGATGGAAATAGTGATAGGAGAAATAAATAGAGGATTAGAAAGTACAAGAAAAAAATAAGTTAGTAAAGGAGGGATAAAAATGGATAGGATGAGGAATGTAAAGAGAAAAAGGAGGTCAGAAAGGAATCAGGAAAATGGTGAGAAGAGAAAAGTAGCGGAGAAGAATATAGGAGAAAAAAAGAGTATACTGAGTTGTGTGATCAGAAGAAAGAGGAGGAGAATAAAAGGTTCGAGGAAGAGGCGGAGAAGGCTAGGACGGAAGAAGAGCTTTGGAAAGTAGTAAATAGAGAGAGAAAAAGAAGAAAAAAAAACAGGATATTGAAATGGTAGAATGGAAAAGATATGTTATGGATTTGCTAGAAGGGGTAGAGAGAAAAGCTAGGAAAGGAGAAAAATATGGTAGAGAAAGAGATGAGGAAGAGGACATAACAAGGGAAGAAATATTCAAGGTGTTAGGAATATTAAAAGATGGAAAAGCACCTGGTATAGATGAGATTCCAAATGAAGTCTGGAAATATGGGCAGACAGAACTGAAGGAATGGGCATGGATAATGTGTAATAGAGTATGAAGAGGAGAGGGGTGGACACAGTTACTGAAAGAAGGAGTAGTGTCACCCATAATGAAGAAAGGCAAAGGGAGGAGGTTAAAGATTATAGGGGTGTTACGCTGATGTCAACATTGTATAAAGTATATATAACGGTTTTGTCGGAGAGATTGAAGAAAGAAGTTGAGGAAAAAAATATAGAACCACCGAATCAGACAGGGTTTAGAAAAGGGATGGGGGTGATGGACAATATATATGTTCTGAATTATCTGATAAATAAAAGCATTAAAAGGGGGAAAGGGGCAATGATAGTAACATGCGTAGACATGAAAGCGTCGTTTGACTCCTTGGACCGAATCAAGATAGAAAAAGTTATGGTAAAAAGGGTATACGAGAGGGCTTAATAAAGAGAGTATCGGAAATTTTCCGAGAGACAAAAAACACAGAGGGATACATCAAGTACTAGAGCGGGTAAGAGAGCATGGTAATTTGAGACGAAGTTAATAGAGAAGAAGGGAGGGGAGTCAGCTAAAAAGTGTTTGAAGGAGGTAGAAGAAAGGATAGGGAAGGCGGTGGAACTAACAAGATGGAAAGAAGAAAGGAGGGAGTTTTTTATTGCTAGAGATATAGGAGAGGGGAATGGAGTAAGCTATGAGGAATTGGAGAGAAAGGACAGGGAAAGACAATTGATGGAAAGATGGTGAATGATTGAGGAATCAAAATATAATAAATGGTATAAAATGTTAAAAAAGGAAGGATTACCAAAGTATTTAGAAAAGGGATGTGGAGAGAGAAGATGGACCAGAATAGCAAAATTTAGATTGTGAAACGAGGTAAGGGAGGGGATGTATTGGGAAAAGGAAGAGAACAGAAAGTGCAGAATGTGTGAATGGGAGGAGGAAACGTGGGAGCATGTATAGGAAGGATGTAGGAGAGAAATGGAATATAAAGGAAGCTGACAAGAGAATGTGGTAAAGATTCTAGGAAAGGATGGAAGGGGTGAGGAGTGGATGAGGTAGTTGGAGGGGGCTAGAGGGGCGAATGAGAAAGAATGAAAGAATGGATGTGAAAAAATGGTAAAATGAGAATAAGTTAGAAGAGATGTGAAAGTGAAGAAAAAAGGAAACGAAAGTGGCATATAATAGAAGCGTAAAGATCTGCAAGTAGTTATTATGTAATAGCATAAGTAGATTCAGATGCGGATGCGCTCGCCCTCCCTCGCTCACTCTCTCGCTTTCGATCGCTCGCTCACTCTTCCGACAGTAAAATTGCGCTATATGAGTATAGAAGTAAGGAGATAGATATAAGAATTAATGTAAATAGTTGTAAATATTCGTAAATAGTAAGGATAAGATACTATAAAGTTTGTAGATGGTCCTGTAAGAAACGGTAGTCATATAAAACTTTAGGGGACACATTATGAATAAAGAAGAAGACCATTTTCCTAAAGTGGTGCTGCTATCTTTGAGCTTTCGGTATATTATCCTAATGTTGCAAAAATACATAAGCGATTTTGAGAGCCTTCTATGAGACTAAAGATATGATATGAAAAAAATTTGTATAGTTAAATTTGTTTAAATTAATTTTAACAAATTGTTTAAACAAATGGTTTAAACAATTTAAAAAAATTTTAATTACATTTCGTGAGCCTTAAATGAGCCAAAAATTCCTGTAAAAATAGAGATTCGAAATTTTGAACTATTCTACATTTTTCAAAGGTGGTGCTGCTATCTTTGAGCTTTTGGTATGTTACCCCGATATTGCAAAAATACATAAACACTTTTAGAAAACCACGACATTCAGAGAGCCTTTTATGAGACTAAAGATATGGTATGAAAAAATTCGATTATTAAAGAAATCTGTATTATTATTAATAACAGAAAAATTGTAACGTCTTTTTCAGACTAGATGGAGTTATGAATTGAAAATCATTTTTAATTAATTAACTTTTTTCAAAGATCTTCTCCTTTTCACACTGCTGGGATTCGAACCACAGAAGTTCTGTAGTTCGAATCCCAGCTCAATGAAAAGGAGATCTTTTTTTAAGAAAAAAAAATTAATTAAAATTCGATTAGTTAATGTTTTTAATTGTTTTCAAAAAATTGTTTTAAAAAATGGTTTAAGCAATTTAAAAAAAATTTCATTATATTTCGTGAGCGTTAAATAAACCGAAAATTCCTGTAAAAGTAAAAATATGAAATTTTGAACCTTTGAGCATTTTTCTAAGGTGGTGCTGCTATTTTTGAGCTTTCGGTATGTTACCCTAATGTTACAAAAATACATAAACAATTTTAGAAAACCACGATATTCAGAGAACCTTTTATGACACTAAAAATATGAAAATTCGTTTAGTTAATTTTAAAAAAAATTGGTTTAAAACACTTGTTTGAAAACATTGTTTAAACAATTTTTTGAAAAAATTTGATTATATTTCGTGAGCGGTATTTAGAGAGCCTTTTATGAGACTAGAGATATGATATGAAAAAATTAGATTAGAATTTAGAATTTATTTATCAAGTCCCTAGGGCTAAACAGCCCTTCAAGGAACAAATTTTTCATATGTTTTACAACGAAAAATGTGATAACTCTGGTCAAACGACAGTTATGACGTTGGTAAAAAAAAGAATTACAGATGGTTAAAGATAAAAGGAATATGTCATACAATGAATATGAGTAATATATGCTATTATAAGCTAGTGGTTGGCAAAACGTATATCATTAAAGAACGTAAGACTTAATTGTTAGATAACTGACATAAACTATGGAACGAATTGCAAAGATTTAATTGTTATAATATTAAGGCGTTATAATAATACGACGTAAAACGTCACTTAAAGTTAGATAAATTAACAATACACAATTCACCAGTGCTAAAATTCGAGAGTAGAATCATCAGTGCTAAATGAAAAGTTGAAGAATAGCTTTTTAAAGTGATGAGGCGAAGGTGCACTCCTAATTAATTCAGGTACCTTATTTCAAAGACGCGCTCCCCTCACCACAAAGGATCTTTGCAACTTACAAGATTTGTGACGTGGAACTGTAAGGACCGTTTTTCTTACACGAAGCCTAGACTGAGACTGACCTGCGTGGTCATTCTCATTCTATCACCCGACACCAACGAGTAATGTGAAAATCTCTGAACTAGCAATCTTACTAATTAAAGGATTATTAAATGTTATCTTCCTCAATTTATTCAATTACCTTACAACACAACAAGATACAATGATCATTATCATCTAACATGTAAGTGAGGTGGGCCCTCCCATGAAAGCTGTAATCTAAACATTCATTTCAATCAAATAAGGAATTACTATTTTATATTCTTATAATGGAATCGCAAATATTGTCTTTAAATATTCGTGGTCAGGAAAAGTGAACCGCCCTGTTGGATTTTTTTCCCAGTAAAAACTTTGGACCCCATTTCAGATCCTCAATCTCTATTCTGCGTTCCATCATCTCAGAAGAGCTAAAGTGTCGATCGAATTACATTAGGGCCTCGAATTCCGAATACATCTCCTTGGCCCACTTGTCTTGTAAGAAGACCCCATTGCATATGAATATAAGTTTACTATATTATCATAATATCACCGCTCGTGGGGTGACTTCGCCTCCCTCGCTTTGTTCACCAGAGGGTTCAAATCCCAGGCAATGTAGGAAAAGCATCACTCGCTCTGGGGCGCATTTATATAAGAATCAAAATACCATATCGTCTTACGGAAGTGCACACTGAATATATCTGTAATAATAATTTCCGCAAGCATTCCGAGTTGGGAGCTTTGAAAGCTTTTAAGCTCCATCTCTGAAACTCTATTTCATTTGCGGTAGCATTTACGCTGGTGATTTAAATTATAATGAGTCTGCAATGTGCATCTACTAGATCGTTTCACTGATTCATTTTTTTTTATTCAATGTTTTATATGAGTAGGAAATAATACAGGCGCACTGAGTGCGCATTTAGGTCCCTCAATTTCTATTTCCTTATATGAATAATATAAACAATTGAAACATCCATTATAAAACAAATTTTTAAATATTAAGAGGTTTTAAAGTTTTTGAAACCATAATTCGCAAACAAAATTTTAGGAATAATTTGAGTCGGTTTACATAATATTTAGGACTACTCCAAGTTTGGAAAAAATGAAAAAATATATTATAAATTTTCTGAAATCTTTCAAAGTTTAAAAATATTTTTCAACTATTCAAAACTTTAAAAAATCCCAAATATATTTTAAACTGACTTGAATTATCCCTAAAATTGTCTTGACATCTTCGAGAATCGTTTTTGTTTATTTTGGAAATCTTATGTAATGTTTAAAAATCTTTTTGAATATTCTCTGAAAATTAAGTTTTCAATTTTGAATCCTTTTAAAATCTTTAAAAAGCCTTCGAAATTTTGTTTCGAAATCTTCAAAAAACTGCCTCGAATTATCCCTAAAATTGTCTTAAAATCTTCGAGAATCGTTTTTGGAATTTTCGAAATCTTATGCAATCTTTTAAAATCTTTTTAGTCAAATATTCTCTGAAAATTAATTTTTCAATCATGAAATCTTTCAAAATCTTTAAAAGACTTCTAAATTTTGTTTCGAAATCTTCAAAAAGCCAAGTTTTGTTTTCAGTTTTTTATAAGCATTTCAAATTTTAAATATTTAGAATTTTTTTGAAAACTTCTAAATATTTTTTTAAATTATTAAAATTTTTCCTAAATATTCGAAAAAATTGTACAAAATTTAAAAAATGGCTTCAAATCCTTCCAGATTCTTTTTTGACAATTTTGGAAATATTTGGGAATGTTGCTAAAATCTTTTAAAATATTGTCTTAAAATAAATTTTGTAAAATAAAATATCATTTTAAATTTTCCCAGAAATCTAAGAAAATTTATTTATTCTTCTCGAACCTTTCAAAATTCTTAAAAAGCTTCTAAATTTTTTGTTCCGAATCTTTTTATCTTTAACGTTAAAATCTGTAATTTGCTTAAATTCGAACAGATTCAGAATCGTCCTGTAAAATCAATAATTATTGTTCAATTTTCAATAATCGGACTATTACATATCCTACAAAAATTATTGACAGTAAAGTGCAAGACGAAACGTTGATGAGGATTTTAAAAATATTGTTTGTAAAAATTGATATTTTTTGCCCAAATTTGTACATTTCTGCAATAAACTATCAGTCTTTACAACAAAATTCCAAATACAGTTTGCCAATATTTCAACTTTTATGAAATCTTGTATTTTTTGTCAATATTTGTAATTTTCTACAATAATTTACGTAAAATTAAACGCGTTTTTATGACATCAAACACTCAAATTAGAAAAAAGTAATGTCCTGTAGTTTTCTGCAATACTTAATAGATTTTTACAAAAAAATAAAAAAAAATATTATTAAAAAGTTATACAAATTTTTTAATTGTAGATACTTATACTTTATTGTTCATTTTTTTACTTTTCTACAAGAAAATACAAGAAAAAATGAGTAATTTGTATTTAACTGTATTTTTTAGTTGAATTTTGTCGGTTGGAAATTGAACTATTTTGTTGAAAATTCGTTTCATTTTCTCGAAAATTAAACTTTTTGTTTGTAAATGCAACTGTTTGGTGTCAAATTAATTCTTGTTGTTTTTGAAAATTCAATTATTTGGAAAAGTGCTGTAAAGTCTGAGATTTTAAAACAGCAAAAAACGTTTAAGCTTTTGAAAAATCTTTCGAAGTTTGTGATATCAGATACAATGATCATTATCATTTAACATGTAAATGAGGTGGACCCTCCCATGAAAGCTGTAATCTAAACATTCCTTTTTTTCAAAAAATACAAGTTTCAACAAAAAATTACAGTTTTAGAAATGTTGTACTTGTAAAAAAATTTACCACCAGGGATTATTATTCATTAATTCGGTTCAAGCTTCAACAAATAAAATAAGAAAGCGTGATCTTATCTGCATATCTTTACGTGCGAGAGGTCTGACAATTATCAGAAAAATTTGTTAGCACCTTGAGGTACATAAAACTGGATATGTCTCGACTAATTGCACCTGCTGTTCACTCATCTGACAAGAATCGCGATACCGCCTGACTTTAATAATAAATATAGCATAGGCATAATCTGGAAAACACGCGACAGGATTGGAATCTTGGCTACTGCAAAAGTGAACAAATCGAAAGCAAAAAAAAAAAAAAATCAAAAGAACCGCCTCGTGAATCTCGATGGTCATTTTCGTGTTTCTTCATGTTTCCTGTCTCAACTCGTGCATTCACTTCGTCATAATCTGTGTCTTCGGCGTCGACAGACTCGTTATATTGCATACCTTCGTTAAAGTTTGTTCTGCTATTAATGACTTCCATGTAATTAATGAGAGGCTCCGAGCAGTACGATAGCCTAATCAGTTCACTGGGTGGTCCAAGTGTTCTAATTTTTGTAAAAAAATTAACATCAATTAGTAACGTTTATCAACAAAAATATAAAGCATTTAATAATTAATCAAATTTTTTTCAATTATTACAAAAAGTATGCAGTACATGATCTTAAATGGTAACAACTGATTGTAACTTTATATTTATTTTTTTAATGAAATAAGCTGTATTTGACATTACCACGCACCATATATTTTACATTCCGACGTAATCTGAAATGTGTAAGAAAATTCTGGAAAAATTATAACTCTTCTCTAAACTTTTGATTCTCAAATTTTATTTGAATAATTACTTATACTTGACATCGGACAATACCAGAAAAAGTTTTATCCCAATATCCATATCGGAAGACTGTGTTTTGTCCACCCACGCACTTTAAAGTCTATATGGAAAAACTTCTTTCATCTAAACGTCCGGTTTACACATTTTTTTTCACCAATCACATGTAATCAATGTCCAAAAAAAAACGAAGAATTTTCTTCTCAATATCCTTATGAGAATACTGCGTTTTATCCAACCCACACACTTTGAAATGTACATGGAAAAATTCGAAAAAAATTATAACTTTCTTCTAAACGTCCGGTTCTCGAATTTTCTTTCTCTTAGCACTTGTGTTTGATGCCAGGTAACACCAAAAAAATATTTATCTCTATATTTTTATCCGAAGACTGCGTTTAATCCACCCACGCACTTTTTTGTATATTTCAGAGGGCGTGTCAGGATAAAACGCAGTCTTCCGATAAAGATATTAAAATAAAACTTTTTTTTGCGTTCATTGACATCGATTATAAGTAATTAGTGAAAGAAATTTGAGAACCGGAAGTTTAGAGGAATTTATAATTTTTCAGATTATTTGCGTATACATTTTAAAGTGCGTGAGCGGACAAAACGAAGTCTTCCGAAAATTATATTTGGATAAATCTTTTTTTGGTGCTGCCTGACATGTAATGAAAATAATTAATAAAATAAAATCCGAGTACCGAGCGTTTAGTGGAAAGTTTAAATTTTTTCCTAATATAAAATATATATTATTTCATTAAAATAATAAATATTCATAAAAATATTTTTCTTTGGTTGAAAATTAAACTATTTTGTTGGAAATTCGGTTTTTTTTTGTAAATTCAATTTTCTAACTGAAAATTTAATTATTCTATCTTTGGCTAAAAAATTATCTTTTTTAGTTGCAAATTCATGTTTTTTGTCGAAAATTTGTCTTTTTTGGTAGAAAATAATTCGATTATGTTAAAAATTCAAATATCTAGTGAAAAATTAATTTTTTTTCTTGAAGATTTATAATTTTAGTTAAGAATTCATTTCCTACACTGGAAATTTATCTATTATGTTTTCTGTGGAAAATTTATCCTTTTGGTTGAAAATTCAACTATTTGGTAAAAAATTAACTTTTTCGTTAAAGATTCATCATATTAGTTAAAAATTAATTTCTTTAACTGAAAATGTAACTATTTCATTTTTTATGTTTTTTTTTTAATTTTAACTGTTTTGTTGAAACTTTATATTATTTTTTAGAAAATTCATTTCTTAGGTTGAAAATTTAACTATATATTTTGTTGAACATTCATATATTTTATTCAAAATTACGAAACCTTTTTTGATAGAAGATCAATCTCCTTGATTGAAATTTTTTTTTCATTTAAAATTAATTTTTTTAATTGATAATTTGACTATTCCATTTTTTCCAGACAATTTTCCTTTTTTGCTAAAAATTTAATCTTCATTGTTGAAATTTTATCTTTTTTGTTAAAAAATTATTTCTTAGGTTGAAAATTAAACTTTGTTTTTTGAAAATTCGTTTTTTTTTATTAAAAGTTTTTTTTAAACTCAAAATGTAACTATTGGGAAAGTCACCTTTGGGTTGGAAATTGAACTATTTGGTTAAACATTAATTTTTTTGGTTTAAAGATTAATTATTTAGGTTTAAAATTCATCTCTTTGATTATAAATTTAACTATTATGTTGAAAAATCCTTTGAAAATATGTTTGAAGATTCATATATTTTGTTAAAAATGAATATTTTTTTGATTGAAAATTAATCTTCTTGGTTGGAAATTATTATATTTTTTTAATTGAAAATTAATTTCTTTAACCGAAAATTTAACTGTTCCATTTATTATCCAAAATTAATCTTCTTTGAGAGGAATTAAAAATATTCGTGTTGAAGCTTCATCTTTTTGGTAAAAAAATTAATTTCTTTGGTTGAAAATTTAACTATTTGGTTGAAAATTCTGTTTTTTTTATTGTCGTAATTTATTTTTCTTACCGCAAATTTATATATTCTATTTTTGGTTTAAAATTCATGTTTGGTTGAAATTGTAACTATTTCGTTGAAAATTTATTTTATTTGGTAGAAAATTCATCGTTTGGGTTGAAAATTCCACTGTTTGGTTAAAAATGAATTTTTGTTGTATATTCATCATTTTACTTCAATAACTTCATCAACTGAAATGTCAAAAATTTCATTTTTTGTGAAGACTCAATCTTTTTTGACATAAGTTTATTCTTCTTTGTTAAAGATATATCTTTTTTGTTGAAAATTTAACTATTTCGTTCAAACCCCATTGTATTTGGTAGAAAATTTATCTTTTGGGTTGAAGATTCAACTATTTGGTTTAAAATTAATTTTTTGGTTGAAGATTCATCATTTACGTTAAAAATTCATTTCTTTGGTTGAATATTTAACTATTCTTCGGAAATTTCGTTTTTTTAAATTGAAAATTAATTTTTCCAGCTATAAATGTAACTATTCCATTTGTTGCATGAAAATGTATCTTTTTAGTTGAAAATTCATGTTTTTGGGTTGTAAACTCAATTGTTTTGCAGGAAATTCGTCTTTTTGTATTGAAAATTCAGCATTTTGAAAACACTCTTTTTGGTTTGAAAACTAATCTCTTTTGATTGAGTATTCGACGAATTTATTGAAATATCTTATTGTTTGGTTTATATAACTTTTCGTCGAGAATTAATATTTTTATCGAAGATTCATCACATTAGTAGAACATTGAACTATTTTGTTAAAATTCTTTTTTTTGAAAACTCAACTAATTAGTTAAAAATTCATTTCTTTTACGCATGTCTTACGTAATTTGCAAGTAACCTCAAAATAAAAATAAATTTACAAACATTTTTTTTAATTAAAATTATTGATCTCCTAGGAGCAAGGTTGTTTTCATACCTAAAGCAAACATAGATAACCATCAGGGAAAATAAAAATTTGTTCAGGGAAAATTCCGGGAAAAGTCAGGGAATTTTGAAATATGGATTTCGTAGGAACCCTGAAATATCAAATACGATTTTGACCTTGTTTCTGAGAGAAGATGAAAGAAAGTAAAAGAAGTTCTGGAAATGTGTTTCCTGTTTCGTTTCGATCGACTTGTTAGTGGATCTGGCATGAAAAAAGGGCCTGTTCTAACTCGCCTTATGGGTTCCACATATCACGAGATACAAGCAGGGACGCCCGGTTTTTGCAATTCCAAGAAACATATGATAGTATGTGTGCCCTGATTCAACTCCCGCACATGCATACGTTACAGAAGATGCAGAAGCCATCTACAAAAAGACCACAGATGTATTCAGATAATCCAAAGAGATTGTGAACGGATTCACTGCTAATAAATGTTAAGGGTCCCGATCCAGATAATCCGATTTTTTATCTACATAGTCGATCCCACAATTTATGACAAGTATATTTAGCAAATCAGTTGGCTAAATTATCCTTAAAAACGGAAAGCCTACTCTTTATCAGCCTTGGCGATATTTAAATTTTATAAATATATTACACTGTCTGGCAGAAGCTAAAGGTTGCGACTGCGAAGCTATATTTAGTCTCAACTTTAAAGGGTTGAGATTTCAGATTTTATAGGTTGATATTTTATTTTTTGATCAGAAAGAAAGGATTTAGAACATTTTTATTTTCATTTTCAGGGTGGGGGAAAAATCCCACTTTCCAATGTTGGCTTCAAAAAGTATTTTTTTAGCTTCATGTAGTTACTACTTCCACTTCTGGATGATTTACATCATCCCAGGATCATCAGAGAATATTTGAGAAAATTTTGAATTTCTTGGAAGGGGGGGAAATCCTTCTTTACTATGTTGTCCTATAAATCACTATTAGTTTGATAAAAAAAAATCTTCAAAAAGTGTCTCTTTAGATTACCCTAGTTACTACTTCTACTTCAGGATTTACAACATCCTAGGACTGACAGGAAATGTTTTAGAAAATTTTGAATTTCTGGATGTGGAAATAAAATTCCACTTGCCTGTGTTGGTCTATAAATCACTATTACTGGAAATTAATTTTTTTGCTCTTTAGAAGTGTATCTTTAAAAATTTTTACTTCAGATTAACTTGGTTACTACTCCCTCTTATCAAATTTGCAGTAACTTTCCAAATTTTTTATTTTCTCTGACCGATCTACATTTTTCTTTCAGGAACAAAAACAACTTTACACCTAGGAGTTTAGTAATGTTTATGTAAAAAAATGTTTGTTTCTAAATATATTTTAAACACTTTTAGTGACAACAGTCATACAGAATTTTATAAGAAGTCATCCACAAATTACGCAAAAAATACTTAAAATACTCGTACATAAATTTTCAAGAAAATAGTCGAATTTTGAACTCAAAAAGATGAATTTAGAACCACAAATGGAAGAATTACATTTTCAGTTTAAATAATTAATTTTCGATCAAGGAAAAGGAAATTTTTAACAAAATAGGTCAATTTTTAACCAAAGTCATGAATCTTCGATCAGAAATATTAATTCTCAATGACAAGTGTAATAGTTGATATTTCTGCCGAAAAATTAAAAAAATTTGTGATCTAAAATAGTCTAATTAAACCAAAAAATTGAATTTTTCAACAAAATATTTGCATCCTCAAAAAAACAGACTAATTTTCAAATCAAAAAGAGGAATTTTCAGCAAAATAGTTAAAAAAAATTAATGCTGAACTAATGGTTGAATTTTTAACTCAAAAGATGAATTTCCTACAAAAAAAGACAAATCTTCAAGAAACTAGATGCATTTTCAACAAAATAGTTGAATTTTCAAACAAGAAGATTGAATGTCTATCGCAAAAGATATGCTTTCAACAAAAAAATGGAAAAGTTACATTTTCAGATTCAAAAATTAATTTTTTATAAAAAAACTAATTTTCAACAAAAAAATGAATTAAAACTGAATAGAATTACGGCTTTTACCTGAAGGGGATGAAAAGTACAAATCTGCAAAATAACTAACTACATTTTTAAAAATAATTATATGTTCAACTATTTTATTATTATTTACGCTTGTGTTTCTCTTCTGAAATTTGTTGTTAAAAATTCTACTATTTGGTTGCAAATTTAAGTATTTTGTCGAAAATGTAACTATTTTGTTAAAAAGTAATATTTTTTAGTAAAAAAATTCAACTACTTAGTTGAAAGGTGAACTACTTGATTAAAAATGGATTTTTTCATGAAGATTCATCTCTTTGGTCAGAAATTAATCCTAATAACTGAAAATGTAACTTTCCCATTTTTGATTGGCAATTTATCTTTTTTAGTTGGGAATTCTCTTTGATTGAAAATGAACTATTTTACTAAAAATTCGTTGTTTTTCTTTGTTTGATTTTTGAGAATTAATTTTCTTCACTAAAAATGTAAACATTTTAAAGAAGTTGTTATTTAATGGTTATTGGTTTCTCATTTCACTGAAGAATGTTTCTTCTTCTTCTTCAGGAATTTAAAATTGTCTGTTCACTAGGCACTCTAATTTTATTTTGATGCAAACAAATATTTTTCTAAGTGACTAAAAATTGAATCTGATTTTAAATCTATTATCATTTAGCTGATGATAGTTTCTCATTTTGTTGAAGAACATTTCTTCTTTCGGAATTAAAATTGTCTGTTCACTA
Organism: Andricus grossulariae; assembly: GCA_011634705.1. Classification (NCBI taxonomy): domain Eukaryota; kingdom Metazoa; phylum Arthropoda; class Insecta; order Hymenoptera; family Cynipidae; genus Andricus; species Andricus grossulariae. The sequence continues at coordinate 257,263,272 of JAABKJ010007545.1, read as the reverse complement.
GGCATCCTAAATTTGTTTGATGCAAACGAATATTTTTCTGAATGACAAAAAGTTGAATCTGATTTTAAATCCATTATCATTCATCTGATGATGGTTTCTCATTTCGTTGAAGAAAATTTCTTCTTCATCATCTTCTTTGGGAATTGCAAGTTGGCTAATCACCAGACACCCTGCATTTTGTATGCAAATAAACATTTTTCTGATTTCAAATCCATTATCATTTAGCTGATGATGGTTTCTCATTTCGTTGAAGAACATTTCTTCTTCTTCTTTTTCTTCTTCTTCAGGAATTCAAAATTATCTGTTCACTAGGCACCCTAAATTTGTTTGATGCAAACAAATATTTTGCTGAGTGACTAAAAGTTGAATCTGATTTTAAATCCATTATCATTTGGCTGATGATGGTTTCTCATTTCGTTGAAGAACATTTCTTCTTCAGGAATTTAAAATTGTCTGTTCACTAGGCACCCTAATTTTGTTTGATGTAAACAAATATTTTGCTGAATAACTAAAAGTTGAATCTGATTTTAAATCCATTATCATTTAGCTGATGACAGTTTTTCATTTCGTTGAAGAACATTTCTTCTTCTTCTTCTTCTTTAGGAATTTAAAATTGTCTGTTCACTAGGCACCCTAATTTTGTTTTGATGCAAACCAATATTTTTCTGAATGACAAAAAGTTGAATGTGATTTTAAATCCATCATCATTTAGCTGATGATGGTTTCTTATTTCGTTGAAGAACATTCCTTCTTCTTCTTCATCTTCTTCGGGAATGACTAATTGCCTAATCACGAGGCATTCTGCATTTTTTGATGCAAACAAACATTTTTCTGATTGCCTAGATTAAGGAGAGGAAAAGGTTAATCTGATTTTAAATAAGTTGTCATTTAATGGTTATTGGTTTTTCATTTCACTGAAGAACATTTCTTCTTTTTCTTCAGGAATTTAAAATTGTCTGTTCACTAGGCACTCTAAATTTGTTTGATGCAAACAAATATTGTTTTGAGTGACTAAAAGTTGAATCTGATTTCAAATCAATTATCATTTAGCAGATGCTAGTTTCTCATTTCGTTGAAGAATATTTCTTCTTCTTCTTCAGGAATGTAAAATTGTCCGTTCACTAGGCACCCTAAATTTGTGTGATGCAAATAAATATTTTTCTAAGTGATTCAAAGTTGAATCTGATTTTAAATCCATTCTCATTTAGCTGGTCATTGGTTTCTCATTTCGTTGTAGAAAATTTCTTCTTCTTCTTCTTCAGGAAGTTAAAATTGTTTGTTCACTAGGCACCCTAAATTTGTTTGGTGCAAACCAATATTTTTCTGTGTGATTAAAAGTTGAATTTGATTTTAAATCCATTATAATTTAGCTGCTAATGGTTTCTCATTTCGTTGAAGAACATGTCTTCTTCTTCTACTTTAGGAATTTAAAATTGTCTGTTCACTAGGCACCCTAAGTTTGTTTGATACGAACGAATATTTTTCAGAGTGACTAAAAGTTGACTCTGATTTTAAATCCTTAGCAATTTAGCTGATGATAGTTTTTCATTTCGTTGAAGAACATTTCTTCTTCTTCTTCTTTAGGAATTTAAAATTGTCTGTTCACTAGGCACCCTAATTTTGTTTTGATGCAAACAAATATTTTTCTGAATGACAAAAAGTTGAATGTGATTTTAAATCCATCATCATTTATCTGATGATGATTTCTCATTTCGTTGCAGAACATTTCTTCTTCTTCTTCAGGAATTCAAAATTGTCTGTTCACTAGGCACCCTAAATTTGTTTGATGCAAACAAATATTTTTCTGAATTACTAAAAGTTGAACCTGATTATAAATCCATCATCATTTAGCTGGTTTTTGGTTTCTCATTTCGTTGAAGAACACTTATTCTTCTTGTTCTTCATCTTCTTCGGGAATTACTAATTGCCTAATCACCAGACACCCTGCATTTTTTGAGGCAAAGAAACATTTTCCTGAGTGACGAGATGAAAGAGAGGAAATGGCGAATCTAATTTCAAATCAATTGTCATTTAGTGGTCATCGGTTTCTCATTTCGCTAAAGAACATTTCTTTGAAGTTGATGGCAGCTTATCGCGCGCGTGCATGTCAACCCTTGGACTACCGATCGTTCGTTAAGTTTGTAATGGATGGCCATCTCGTGCAGCTTTTGCTGCAAACGAGCGAGTAAAGAGATACCTGAAAGATACTTGGTATCCCCTATCAGTTGAGAATCCAGGATCGATTCCGTTTCCACTAAATAGTCGAGTTTACACCTTAAGCTCTGCATATGTACAACTCAGCTAGCCTCATTTCTGTCTGTAATAACGACAAGAATGTTGCTCGAGGAGCTGCTCAAATGACGCCCTCGAAATCCCTATCGTGAAAAACAAGATTAAAGGAATGCAAATCGTGTCATTATAGGTGCCTTGCGGAATTAAAACATCTCCGCACCTGCAAAACCCTCTACTTCCTCAAACTTTAATTACGATTATTTTTCCCGAGATTTTTACCTTAAATTACAAGAAAATTAGAAATTTCTATATAAAATTTCAAAAACATGTGTCGGAAGTTGTTAACAGGAGATTTTTTAACATGTGAGACTTCTATTATCAAAAAATTCAATTTCAATCCATGTCGATACATCAAACACTAATATTATCGAACAAATTTATTAGTTGCATTTTCGACTGTATATCTTAAATTTCCATCCGTAAAGATTAATTTTTCAGAAGAAAGTTGAATTTTCAACCATTTCATTTTCATTCAAAAGACATGAATATTTAACCAAGAAGCATAACTTTTCTACCATAACAGGCCTCGGACTCACTTTAGAGATCAAAAATAGTGTAAATAGTGTGAAAAATTTAAAAAAAGTGTCAAAATAGTGTCATAAAATTTTTTGAGTATTAAAAATGAAGTTTAATATTTATTTAAAATCCTTTTTTTTCAGACTGTAAATTATCAAAATTTCCTTTTATTTATTGCAGGATTCACAGTCTTTCCCCTTCTTTTTATTTTTCCACTTAAATGCGAACTTAGTTAATAGAATCTAATAAGATAATCCAACTATTTTTGGTTTAAAGTTCACTCTTCTCGGTTGAAAAGCCTACTATAAAATTTCTCGTTAAGAATTCATATTTTTTATTTATAAATTTTATTATTTGGTTCAAAATCGAATTACTTTGTTGAAAATTCAACAATTTTGTTGAAGCCATACTTCTTGGTTGAAAATTTAACAGTTTGATTAAAATTTCCTTTCTTTCTTGAATAAATTTTTCTAAATTGAAAATTCAACTATTTTATTGAACATTAAACTATTTTTTTGTACATTCATCTTTTTAGCTTGATAATGTATCCCTTTTTGTAGAAATTTAATCTTTTTTAGTTAAAAATGCAACTGTCCGGTTAAAAATTCATCTGTTTCGGTTTAAAATTAACCTTTTTGTTGAAAATTCACATTTTCGAGTTGAAAATTAAACTGCTTTGAAAAAATTCGTATTTTCGGCTGGAAAATTAAACAATTTGGTAGAAAATTTAACTATTTGGTTGAAAATTGATGTATTTTAAAAATTTATCATTTTAGTTGAAAAATCATCACTCTGGTTGAAAAATTACCTATGTTCTTAAAAATTCCTTTTTTTTAACGAAAATTAATTTTTTTTACTGAAAAATTAACTATTCTACTTTTGATTTAAAATTTATCTTTTTTAGTTCATAATTTTTCTTTTTTAGTTAAAATTCTAACTATTTGATTCAAAATTCATCATTTTAGTTGAAAACTTAACTATTTTGTTGAAAATTTGGTTTTTTGTTGAAAATCGGTTTTTTTATTGAAAATTAATTTTTTTAATTGAAAATTTAACTTTTCCATTTTTTGATTAAAATTGACATTTTTCAGTTCAAAAGTTCTATTTTTTTTTAGTTGCAAATTCATCACTTTGATTGAAAAATGAACTATTTTGTTGAATATTCGTTTTTTTAATGAAAATATATTTTTTTAACTGAAAGTTTAACTATTACATTTTTTTTTAAATCGCCTTTTTCATGGAGATTCATTTTGTTGGTTAAATTTTTTATTCTTCTTGTTGTTGAAAATTGAGCTATATTGTTGAAAATTCGTTTTTTAAAATTGAAAATTAATTTTTGAATTGAAAATTCAACTATTTAATTTCTGGTTAAAAAATCTTTTCTAGTTGAAAATTAAACTATTCTAGTTTAAAGATTCATCATTATAGTTGAAAATTGATCATTTTAGTGGGAAATTTATCACTTTGGTTGAAAAATGAATTATTTTGTGGAAAATTTGTTTTTTTTTTACTTAGTCGAAAATTAATTTTGTTAACTAAAAATTTAACTATTCCATTTTTGGTTTAAAATTTCTCTTTTTCAGTTCAAAATTTCTCTTTTTTATTTAAAAATTCAACTATTTTCTTGAAAATTCATCTTTTTGGTTTAAAATGTAACTATTTTCTTGAAAAATCATGTTTTTTTGGGTCAAACATTAATTTTTATTATCTCAAATTTTAACCATCCAATTTTTGGTTGAAAATTTATCTTCTTTATTTGGAACTTTATGTACTTTAACGAAAATTCGTTTTTTCCGAAGAAAATTAATCTTCCTTTTTGAAAAATTTATCTTTTTGTTGAAAATTCAACATTTTAGTTAAAAATTCATTACTTTCTTTGAAAATTTAACTATTTGTTGTTTAAAGTTAAAGGAAATAATTTTTTACAAAAAAAAAACGAATTTTCTACAAAATGCATGAATTTTCAACCATAAAGATTAAATTTCTACCAAAAAAGACTAATTATTAATAAAATTTATGAATATTCAACAAAAAAAAGAGTAAAATAGTTAAACATGAATTTTCAATTAAAAAGAATAAATTGTCAACCCAAAATGGAATATTTATATTTAAAATTGAAAATTTAATTTTTAATTATAAAAAATGAATGTTCAACAAAATAGTTAAATTTTCAAGTAAAGAAATTAATTGGTAACCAAAAAAGACGAATTTTCGTTAAAAAAAAAAGTTAATAGCGTTTTACACCAAAAATTGTTGTTTTAAAGCAAAAATCATAATTTGATCAAGTTTTAGAATCTAATAACAATTTTAGACTATGTTAGTGATTTTCGTCGAAAACTGTTATTTTTAATTTAAAAATTATGTTTTGAAGACAATTCACATCTTTGAACAATTTTAGGTTACGTTGGCATTTTACGCAAAAAATTGGTATTTTAAAACAAAAATCATTATAGTTTTAACAATATTTGTAATTTTTAACACCTTCAGTTTTCCACAGGAATATTTTTGAAAACAAAAATCATTCAATTTTGAAAGTTCATAATTTTTAACAATTTTAGGTTACGTTATATAGCGTTTTACAATAAAATTGGTAGTTTGAAAAAAAAATCATTACAATTTGAACAATATTTAGAATCTTTTAACAATTTTGTATTATGTTAGTGTTTTTCGTCGGAAATTGGTATACTTGATTTAAATAATTTTATTTTGAAAACAAATCTCAAATTTTAATAACTTTAGGTTATGTTAGCATTTTACACAAAAAACTTGTATTTTAAAATAAAAATTATTATATTTTAAACAAGATTTAGAATGTTTTAACTAGTTTTGTGTTTTTCGTCGAAAATTGATATTTTTAATTAAAAATTTATATTTTAAAAACTATTCAGATTTTTTAGGTTATGTTAGTGTTTTACGCAAAAAAATGACAGTGGGAACAAGATGTGCAATTTTAGAACATTTACAGGTTATATTAACGTTTTTCACTGAAAATCGTTGTTTTTTTTATCATTAGATTGTAATGGTTCATAATTCTTTAAACTGTTTAGGTTACGTTAGCGTTTTACACCACAAATTTATATTTGAAAATAAAAATTATTACAGTTTAAACAAGATTTAGAAGCTTTGAACTATTTTGGTGTTTTTCGTCCAAAATTGGTATTTTTAATTAAAAAATTAGATTTTAAAGATGATTCAGAATTTTTAGATTATGTTAGCGTTTTACACTAAAAATAGGTATTTGAAAATAAAAATTATTATAATTAAACAAGATTTAGAATCTTTCAACTATTTTTGTGTTTTTCACCGGAAATTGGTATTTTTAATTAAAAAATTAGATTTTAAAGGCGATTCAGAGTTTTTAGGTCATGTTAGCGTTTCATGCAAAACATGGGCAGTTGGATCAAGATTTGCAATTTTATAACAATACAGGTTATATTAACGTTTTTCACTGAAAATCGTTTTTTTATTATTACATTTTAATGGTTCATAATTTTTAAAACATTTTAGGTGACGTTAGCATTTTACGCCAAAAATTGGTATTTTAAAATAAAAATGATTACAGTTTAAACAAAATTTAGAATCTTTTAACTATTTTTCTGTTTTTCGTTGGAAATTGGTATTTTTAATTACAAAATTAGATTTTAAAGATAATTCCGAATTTTAAGGTTATGTTAGCGTTTTACGCAAAACATTGGTAGTTGGATCAAGATTTGAAATTTTAGAACAATTACAGGTTACATTAACGTTATTCACTGACAATCGTTTTTTTTTTATTATTATTGTTAGATTTTAATGACTCATAATTTTAAAAACTATTTAGGTTACGTTAGCGTTTTACACAAAAAATCAATATTTTAAAATAAAAATTATTACAGTTTAAACAAGATTTAGAATCTTGGAACTATTTTGGATTATTTTTGTGTTTTTCGTCGGAAATTGGTATTTTAAATTAAAAAATTAGATTTTAAAAACGATTCAGAATTTTCGGTTATGTTAGCGTTTTACGCAAATAAATTGGTAGTTGGATCAAGATTTGCAATTTTAGAACAATTACAGGTTACATTAACGTTATTCACTGACAATCTTTTTTTTTTATATTATTATTGTTAGATTTTAATGGCTCATAATTTTTTAAACTATTTAGGTTACGTTAACGTTTTACACAAAAAATTAATATTTAAAAATAAAAATGGTTACAGTTTGAAAAACATTTAGAATATTTTAACTATTTTGTATTATTTTTGTGTTTTTCGTCGGAAATTGGTATTTTTAATTAAAAAATTAGATTTTAAAAACGATTCAGAATTTTTAGCTTATATTAGCGTTTTACGCAAAACATTTGTAGTTGGAACAAGATTTGCAATTTTAGAACAATTACAGGTTATATTTAAGTTTTTCACATGAAATCTTTTTTTAAAAACAAAAATCATTAGATTTTAAAGTGTCATAATTTTTTTACGATTTTAGGTAACGTTAGCGTTTTACACCAAAAACGTGCATTTAAAAAAAATCATTAAATTTTGAACGAGATTTGCCATTTTTGAACAGTTTCTGCTGATTTTTACAGAAAATATTTTGTTTAAAAAAAAATTATTAAAATTTGAATATTTAGAATCTTTTAACAATTTTGTATTATGTTATTGTTTTTCGTCGAAAATCGGTACTTTTGATTTTAAAAAATTTCAATAATAATATTAAATTTTAATTTAGAAATTGCGTGAGACCATAGTTTCGGTTGCGTTTTTTTTCAAGGAAAATAATTTCAAAACATTTTTTTTTAATTTTTCAAACAAGATTTTGTTTAAATTTTTTTAAAGATTCTATTAAAACTTAATTAACGTTTAAATAGGGTACGATACCCTTTTTTGTAGGTGCGCGTTGCCTACTTTGACTGATTTTCTATTTAGAAAAAAGTTTGATTAAAAAAAAACTCGGTTGCATCAAACAAATACATTGCTATATGGTCAATCAAATGTTTGGTTGATCCAACCAAATTTTTTGGTTAATAAAGTTTGGTTAATTATAATAAATATTTTGGTTGATTCAACCAAATATGTTGGTTAATCCAACCCGAAACGATGAGAAACTTTTCGTAGTTAATGGAAGTATTTGGTTGAATCAACCAAATATTTTGTTACTTCAACCAGATCATTGTCTAATAAATAATATATTCCGCTCAACACATTTATTCGGTTGAATCAACTAAAGATGCTCAAATAAATAATTACTTTGAATAGACCAAATTCGTTGTGTTTTTTGAAAATAACCAAAGGTTTATTTGCGCTGACCAAATTTATTAGTTTCACCAAACAAAGTAGATTGAACAAACTATTTTGTTGAATCAAATCATTCTTTTCTCTGATAAACTACAAAAATAGAACACAAAACAATTTAAAATTCAGAAACCTTTATTTTTATATTTTATCAAATACAATCATCACAATGCTGTATTTTCCGAAATACAAATTTCTTAGAAAGATACAAAATCCTTGACGCTAATTCTAGTCGCAATCGAGTCCACTAAGGTCGAGACTTGTAACTCAGTCTCATTAATTTTATAAATCTTCTGAATTTTTTCCAAATCCGAAAAGTCACCAAGCCTAGATACGGGAACTTGCTCTCCTTGAATCAGATCCAAAATACTCTTCATCCCAGCTTCCTCTTCCCCATCTTTGTGGATCAATCCCGTCATGATGTCCGTATCCTTATCAACGCTCCCAAAAAGATTCAGAGCCTTCGAGATGCTCTTCGTTATCGATAAATTGTACAAAGTTTCAGTAAAAACCGATTTCGTCACGAGATCTCCAAACATTTCTGCACATACGGCTTTATTAGCTGCGACGGCGACTTGGAAGGGATCTATTATCAGAGCCGGTTTCAGCAGACAACACCGAAGCTCTCCAGATAACAATTTATCCCTGATTTCCGCCGTGTTTTTCACATTTGTGAATAATGCCAAGGTTATAAACTTCTCACTTTGCGGGTCCAGAGGGAAGGTCAAGGTCTTCGTGTCCTCCATTTTTTGTTTCTTCTGAGGCTGCAATATTCGCATTTTCAGGTTTCAGAAATATAGAACTTTTGCTGAATCTGAGCTACTTACCGTTATTTGAAATCGTGGAAGACCTCTAGAAAGTTTATTTAAAAAAAGAATTAGCTTCCGAGACTCAAAATTGACTGATTTATTGAATAAATACGAGAGCTCTAATTTCCTCGCCACGTTCTCGATGCGGAATGATGCCAAAATGGCTGTTTCGAGCTGGAGGTCGACGCATGCGCGGGCGCATGCGCGAGGCTTCGCGCAGTCCCTCGGCGGGAAATTTGAATTATTTGTCACTTCTCAACTTTGTTATTTGATTTTTGTATTGCATTTTTTGTTCGGGATTAATGTTTTTGTTTTTATTTTTGGGAAGAGTGGTTGTAGAAGAGAGAGTTATGACTTACCAGCCTCTTTGCATTAGGATCCGCACCTTGCTGCAATAATTCGGCAACTCCGTCGATATGGCCACCAGCGGCTGACAACATCAATGGTGTCGTTCCATCCTGCACGAATATAATAATAATGCAATCAATTAAATTTCACAGAAATAATTGTTTAAACTATTTATTATTATTTATAACAATATTCTCTTAGAATAATGCTAGAAAGTTGCAGTTCTTTTTCTAAAATTTCCCACTTTTTGTCCATTTTTCAATTAGACTAAGGTTATAATAAATTCAAATTCACTATAATAATTGTTTAAACAATTTCTTTTTTAAATAATATTCTCTTTCAATAATGTTAGAAAGTTACGGTTTTTTTCTTAATTTTTAACTTTTTGGGTACTTTTGACTTATTCTGTAGTAATAATTAATGAGATTTAACAAAATTAATTGTTTAAACAAATTATTATTGTTTATAGAAATCTTTTTCTGTATTAATGCTAGATAGTTGCGGTTTTTTTCTGAAATTTTCAACTTTTTGTCCAGTTTCTACTTAGTCAGATAATAACTAATTCAAGTTAAGAAACATAATTGTTTACACAATTTATTACGATCTATAACTATCTTCTCTTAGAGTGATGCTAAAAAGTTGCGGATTTTTCTAAAATTTTCGGCTTTTCTTTGAATTTATTTTGCATTGTACAATTTAGTGTTGAATTTAGATTGTGTTTTTATTGTAGACTATACAATTTATTGCAGATTGTTCAATTTATTGTAGAGTTTACAATAATTTATTGTGGATTGTAAAATTAATTTTTTAATCTAGACTGTACAATTTATTCTAGGTTTTACAATTTATTTGAAAATGTAAACTGTAGAGTTCATAGTGGATTGTAGAATTTATTGTAGATTTTAAAATTTATTGTGGATTTTACAATTCATTTTTTAATTTAGATTGTCTAATTTATTGTGAATAATTAGATTGTGTAATGTATTTTACATAATTAGATTACATAATTTATTGTATATTCTACAATTTATTGTAAACTGTACAATATATTGTAGATTGTATAATTTATTGTAAGTACAATTTATTGTACAATTTACTGTAGAATGTTTATTTTATCAAAGATTGTACTTGTATTGATAGATTTTGTACAATTTATTGTAGATGGTACAATTTATTGTAAGTTGTATAATTTTTTGTATTGTGTATAATTATGGTGGATTGTTTAATTTATCATAAACTGTAGATTTGATAATAAATTGTAAAATTTATTATATATTGTACCAGATTTTTAGATCGTACAATTTATTGTAAGTTGTACAACTTTTTGAAGTTTGTACAATTGATCATAAATTGTACAATTTATTATAGTTTGTACAATTTTTGGTAGTTTGTGAAATTTATGGTAAATTTTTCAATTTACCATAAGTTGTACAACTCATTGTAGATTGTAAAATTTACTGTTAGATTGTACAATTCGTTGTTAGATTGTAGAATTTGTTGTTAGTTTGTGAAATTTGTTGTTAGATTGTTAAATTTATTGTACGTTGTAGAATTATTGCAGATTGTATAATTTTTTGAGGATTGTAAAATTTATTGTTAGATTATACAATTTGTTGTTAGATTGTACAATTTGTTGTTAGATTTTTAAATATATTGTAGCTGTTACAATTTATTATAGATTGTACAATATATTGTACATTTGTATTTAACTAGTACAATTTATTATAGATTGTAAAATTATTTCAGATTGTACAATTATTTTAGATTGTAAATTTATTGTAGATTGTACAATAATTATAGATTGTTCAATTTATTCTAGGTTGTACAATTATTGCAGATTGTATAATTTTTTAAAGATTGTGAAATTTATTGCTGGATTGTACAATTATTTGTTAGATTGTTCAATTTATTGTAGGTTGTAGAATTATTCCAGATTGTATAATTTTTTGAAGATTGCAAAATTTATTGTTAGATTGTACAATTTGTTGTTTGATTGTACAATTTGTTTTAGATTTTTTAATTTATTGTAGCTGTTACAATTTATTGTAGATTGTACAATATATTGTACATTTGTATTTAACTAGTAAAATTTATTATAGATTGTAAAATTATTTCAGATTGTACAATTATTTTAGATTGTAAATTTATTGGAGATTTTACAATTATTGCAGGTTGTTCAATTTATTGTAGGTTGTACAATAATTGCAGATTGTATAATTTTTTAAAGTTTGTAAAATGTATTGCTGAATTCTACAATCTTTTGTTAGATTGTTCAATTTATTTTAGGTTGTAGAATTATTGCAGATGGTATAATTTTTTGAAGATTGTAAAATTTATTGTTAGATTGTACAATTTATTGTTAGATTATTAAATTTATTGTTAGATTGTACAATTTGTTCTTATTTTGTACAATTTGTTGTTAGATTTTTAATTTATTGTAGCTGTAACAATTTATTGTAGATTGTATAATATATTGTATATTTGTATTTAACTAGTACAATTTATTATAGATTGTATAATTATTTCAGATTGTACAATTATTTTAGATTGTAAATTTATTGTAGATTGTACAATAATTTTAGATTGATGAATATATTGCAGGTTGTACAATTATTGCAGATTGTATACTTTTTTAAAGATTGTAAAATTTATTGTTAGATTCTACAATTTCTTGTTAGATTGTTCAATTTATTGTAGCTGGTACAATTTATTGCAGATTTTACAATTTATTGTAGATTTTACAATTATTGTAGATACACCAATTTATTGTAGATTATAAAATTTATTTTCAATTGTACAATTTGTTGTTAGATTGTTCAATTTATTGTAGATTTTTATTGTAGCTGGTAAAATTTATTATAGAGTGTACAAATTATCATAGACTGTACAATTATTTTAGATTGTTCAATTTATTGTAGGATGTACAATTATGGCAGACTGTATAGTTTTTTGAAGATTATAAAATGTATTGTTAGACTGTACAATTTTTTGTTAGATTGTTTAATTTATTGTAGCCGGTACAATTTATTGCAGATTTTACAATTATTGTAGATACAAAAATTTACTGTAGATTGTAAAATTTATTTTATATTGTACAATTTGTTGTTAGATTGTGCAATTTATTGTAGATTTGTATTGAAGATTATCCAGTTTATTTTAGAATGTCAAATTTATTGCAGATTGTACCATTTATTGAAGATTGTATAATACAATGTATTTCAGTTAATATAATTTATTGCCGTTTATATAATATATTGTATTTTACACAAATTGTTGTAGAATGTACAACAGTCATACAGTTTATTATAGATTGCACAATTTATTTCAGATTGCAGATTTTTTTAAAGATTGTACAATTTATTGTAGATTTTACCATTATTTTAGACTAAAAAAATGTATTGTAGATTGTAAAATTTATTTTAGATTGCACAATTGGTTGTTCGATTGTTCAGTTTATTGTAAGTTGTTCAATTTATTGTAGATTTTATTATACAATATATTGTATATTTGTATTGCTGCTGGTACAATTTATTAGAGATTATGCAATTATTTCAGATTGTATAATTTATTGTAGATTGCACATTTTATTATAGATAGTACAATTTCTTGTTAGATTGTTCAATTTATTATAGATGGTTCAATTTATTGTAGATTTTTATTGTCGCTGGTACAATTTATTATAGAGGGCACAAATTATCATAGATTGTAAAATTATTTTAGATTGCACAATTTATTGTAAATTTTTATTAAAGATTGTACAATTTGTTGTTATATTATAAAATTTGTTGTTACACTATTTAATTTACTGTAGATTGTACAATATATTGTAGATTTATATTATATTTAGTACAAATTATCATAGATTGTACAATTTATTGTAAGATGTATAATTTTTTGAAGATTGTAAAATTTATTTTTAGACTGTACAATTTGTTTTAGGATTGCTCAGAGTATTGTATCTGGTACGATTTATTGTACATTTTATAATTATTGTAGATAACAAAATTTATTGTAGATTGTAAAATTTATTTTAGATTGTACAATTTGACGTTAGATTGTTCAATCTATTATAGATTTTTATTGTATGTGGTACAATTAATTATAGAGTGTACAAATTATCATAGATTGTATAATTATTTCAGATTGTTCAATTTATTGTAGGTTGTACAATACATTGTAGATTTGTATTTAGCTGGTACAATTTATTATAGATTATAAAATTATTTCAGATTATACAATTATTTTAGATTGTAAATTTATTGTAGATTTTACAATTATTGCAGATTCAAAAATGTTTTGTAGATGGAAAATGTATCATAGATTGTACAATTGATTGTAAGTTGTATAATTTTTTGAAGACTGTAAAATTTATTGTTAGATTGTACAATTTGTTGTTAGATTTTTCAATTTATGGTAGCTGGTACACTTTATTGTAGATTTTACAATTACTGTAGATACAAAAATTTATTGCAGATTGTAAAATTTATTTTAGATTGTACAATTTGTTGTTAGATTGTTCATTTTATTGTATACATTTATTGTAGCTGGTAAAATGTATTATATAGCGTACAAATTATCATAGATTGTACAAATATTTTAGAGTTTATAATTTATTGTAGATTTTTATTGAAGATTATACAATTCGTTGTTAGATTGTAGAAATTTTTGTTAAATTGTAAATTTTTTTGTTAGATTGTTCAATTTATTTTAGGTTGTGCAATTATTGCAGATTGTATTTTTTTAATATTGTAAAATTTATTGTCAGATTGTAAAATTTTTTGTTTGAGTGTACAATTTATTGTAGATTACAATATATTGTAGATTTTTATTTAGCTGGTACAATTGATTATAGATTGTTAAATTATTTCAGATTGTACAACTATTTCAGAATGTACAATTATTTTAGATTGTAAGTTCATGGTAGATTTTACAATTATTGTAGATTCAAAAATATATTGTAGATGGAAAATTTATTCTAGACTGTACAATTAATTACAGATTGTAACATTATTTTAGATTTCACAATTTACTGTTAATTTTTCTTGAAGATTATACGATTTGTTGCTAGATTGTTCAATTTATTGTATATTTTTATTGCAGTTGGTAAAATTTATTATAGAGTGTACAAATTATCATAGATTGTAAAATTATTGATTGATTGTTCAATTTATCGTAGATTTTTATTGAAGATTGTACAATTTCTTGTTAGATTGTTCAATTTATCATAGGTCGTATAATTTATTGAAGATGGTAAAATTTCCTGTTAGATTGTACAATTGATGGTTAGATTGTAGAGTTTGTTGTTAGATTGTTAAATTTGTTGTTAGATTATTCAATTTATTGTAGATTGTAAAATATATTGTAGATTTTTATTGTAGTTGACATAATTTTTCATAGATTGCACAGTTTATTGTAAGTTATATAATTTTTTGAAGATTGTACAATTTATTATCAGATTGTACAATTTGTTTTTAAATTGTTCAATTTATTGTGGATGGTATAATTCATTGTAGATTTCGCAATTATTGTAGATACAATTTTTTTTACATTTTACAATTTATTGTTAGATTGTTCAATTTATTGTAGATTTTTATTGTAGCTGGTAAAATTTATTGTAGATCTTACAATTTTTGTAGATTTTACCATTATTGTAGACACAAAAATGTATTGTAGATTGTAAAATTTATTTTAGACTGCACAATTATTTTAAATTGTGCAATTTATTGTAGATTTTTATTGAAGATCGTAAAATTTATTGTTGGAGTGTACAATTTGTTGTTAAATTGTTTACTTTATTGTAGCTATTACAATTTATTGCAGATTGTACAATATATTTCAGATTTGTATTTAGCTGGTACAATTGATTATAGATTGTTGAATTATTTAAGGTTGTACAATTCTTTTAGATTCTAAATTTATTGTGGATTTTACAATAATTGTAGATTCAAAAATGTATTGCAGGCGGGAAATTTATTTTAAATTGTGCAATTAAATGCAGATTGTAAAATTATTTTAGATTACACAATTTACTGTAAATTTTTATTGAAGATTTTACAATTTGTTGTTAGAGACTTTAATTTATTGCAGTTTTTTATTGTAACTGGTACAATTTAATATAGAGTGTAGAAATTATTATAGATTGTACAATTATTTTAGATTGTACAATTTATTGTAGAATAATATTTAAGATTGTAAGATTTGCTGTTAGATTGCTCAATTTATCATGAGTTGTATAATTTATTGAAGATTGTAAAATTTACTGTTAGATTGTTCAATTCATGATTAGCCTGTAGAATTTTTTGTTAGATTGTTCCATTTTTATTAGGTTGTACAATTATTGCAGATTGTATAATTTTTTGAAGATTGTAAAATTTATTGTTAGATAGTACAATTTGTTGTTTGATTATACAATTTTTGGTTAGATTGTTCAATTTATTGTAGATTTTTATTGTAGCTGGTACAATTTATCATAGAGTGTGCACATTATCATAGATTGTACAATTATTTTAGATTGTACAATTTATTGTAGATTTTTATTGAAGATTATACAATTTGTTGTTAGATTGTTCAAATTATTGTAGATAAAAAAATTTATTGTAGATTGTAAAATTTATTTTAGATTGTTCAATTTGTTGTTATATTGTTCATTTTATTTTAGATTTTTATTGTAGCTGGTGAAATTTATGATAGAGTGTACAAATTATCATAGATTGTACAGTTATTATAGATCGTACAATTTATTGTAGATTTTTATTGAAGATTGTACAAATTGTTGTTAGATTGTTCAATTTATCATAAGTTTTAGCATTTATTGTAGATTGTAAAACTTACTGTTACATTGTAAAATTCGTTGTTAGATTGTAGAATTTGTAGTGAGACTGTTAAATTTATTGTAGGTTGTACAATTATTTCAAATTGTATAATTTTTTGAAGATTGTAAAATTTATGGTTAGATTGTACAATTTTTTGATTGAGTGTACAATTTCTTGTTAGACTGTTTACTTTATTGTAGCTATTACAATTTATTGTAGATTGTACAATATATTGTAGATTTGTATTTAGCTGGTACAATTGATTATAGATTGTTAAATTATTTCAGATTGTACAACTATTTCAGAATGTACAATTATTTTTATATGCTAAAAATTAATTTTCTAAATGAAAATTGAACTATTTTGTTGAAAATTCAACTCAGTGGTTAAAAATGAACTTTTTTGTTGAAAATTCAACAGTTTTGTAAAAAATTCGTATTTTTGGCTTGAAAATTCAACAATTCGGTAGAAAATTGGACATTTGGTTAAAAATTGATGTATTTTGTTTAAAATTCGTCTTTTTTATGAAAAATCAAATTTATATGTTAAACATTAATTTTCTAACTGAAAATTGAACTATTTTGTTGAAAATTCAACTCAGTGGTTAAAATTAACTTTTCTGTTGAAAATTCAACAGTTTTGTAAAAAATTCGTATTTTTGGCTTGAAAATTCAATAATTCGGTAGAAAATTTGACTATTTGCTTAAAAATTGATGTATTTTGTTTAAAATTCGTCTTTTTTATAGAAAATCAAATTTATATGTTAAAAATTAATTTTCTAACTGAAAATTGAACTATTTTGTTGAAAATTCAACTCAATGGTTAAAAATGAACTTTTTCGTTGACAATTCAACTGTATTGTAGAAAATTCGCCATTTTGGCTTGAAAATTGAACAATTTGGTATTTTGTTGAAAATTTGTTTTTGTTATTAAAATCCAAATGGTGTTTATTTTAAATTAAAACTTTTTTATGGAATATTAACTATTGCATGTTTCGTTGAAAATTCATCTTTTTAGGTTGAAAATTCAACTCCTTGGTTGAAAGCTGAGAACTAATTTCTTAAAAGTTCATTTTTTTGGTTGAAGATTCATAATTTTAGTCAAAAATTCGTATTTTTAAATTAAAAAGTAATTTTTTAAACTGAAAATTCAACTGTTATGTAGAAAGTTCGTTTTCTTTATTTAAAAATAATGCTCTCAAATGAAAATTTAACTATTACATTTTCGGTCAAAATTGATCTTTTTAGTATAGAAATGCAATTATTTAGTTTAAGAATTTTAAAACGAAACAATTATAAAATAAAAATTATTCAAATAAAATCACATCCATTGTTCAACCTATTTAACTGAAAATGTATGGGACTTTTTTGGAAAATTCGTCTTCTCTGGTAGAAAATTAATCTTCTTGATTGAAAATTCAACTATTTGGTTAAAAACTTATGTATTTTGTTAAGAATTCATCTTTTTAAAATCCGCCCTTATTCAATAAATATACGCATTACTATTCTATTTCTTACCTTGAATCACAAATTGCGTAATTACTGATATGGATGTGCAATTTATAATAACTATTAATGGTATTTAGAGGTGGTGCAAGCCCCATCAATTTCAACACGTGCTTCTCACAAGAAAAAAATACGTTTTTGTAAATTTTATTCAAAATCGTCAATATTAGCTAAGTCGAGTTGAAACAAAACATTTCTCATCAAAACCACCCATATAATATGAATAAATATTACTGTTTAAATATCCCCATAAGTATGTTTTATAGGGTCTCAAAAAAACCCCATAAGTACACCCCTTATGTAAAATCGTTTTTTTGTTTAAATTAATTTGTTTCAACATTGGGACAAGAGCAAAAATAATTCACTTGAAAAAATACAATACTACTCAAAAAATTATTCTTATCGATGTTCACTTATTATTTGTTCATAACTAAAAAGTCCAAGCAAAACTAAAGATTTGAAAAAAGTAACTTTCTAGCATTACTCTAAGAGAAGCTGGTTATAAACAATAGTCAATTTATGAAATAAAAATATTTGTTAACTTGCATTAATCATTACCATAGTTGTTTGAACAACTATTTTTGTTAACTTGCCTTATTTATTACTTCACTATGTAATAAGTGGTAAAAACTTAAAAATTTCAGAAAAAAACACAACTTTTTAGCATTATTTCAATGGAATATTATTAAAAATGATAATAAATTGTTTAAAAAATTAATTTCATTGGCTCAAATTAATTATTTACATCACTCTCTTTGAAAATTGGGCAAAAAGTGTAAAGTTAAAAAAACTGCAATTTTTTAGCATTATTCTAAGAGAATATTATAAACAATAACTATAAAATGTTTAAAAATTATTTTTGTGAACAATAATTAAGTAGTACTTCAATCTAATTGAATATTGGACAAAAAGTGGTAATTTTGTTAAAAAACCGCGACTTTCTGACTCTATTCTAAGAGAAAATGGCTAAAAACAATAATAAATTGTTTAAAAAATTTACGTAAATATCTAAGTATCAGTGTAAATTAGTATTTTATGTATTAGAAACAATTGGCATTTAAAAAACCGCAAAACAATCATAAGTAGCGCCAAAAACTCGCGAAACCAATTTTTTCATTTATGGGGTTTTTGTGGGACCCTATAAAACATACTTTCGGGGATGATATTTAAAAAGTAATATTTTATTCATATTATATGGCTGATTGTTAAGATAAATGTTTAGTTTCAGCTCGACTCAGCTAATATTGACGATTCTGAATAAAATTTACAAAAAAGTATTTTTTTTCTTATGGGAAACATGTGTTAAAATTGATGGGGCTTGCGTCTCCTCTAAATATTATTTTTCTTTTTTCAAAACAAAAAAAAACTGATTTATTTTTGTGTGGATCCGAACAAATTTTCGGGCGATATGCATAAAAATTCGAGAAAAAAATTTTTCGACCACCCTACTCTACATGCCAAAGTTGGGATTACTGGGCAAAGACACCAGATAAAAAGCTATACGAGTACAATCGTTAAACGGATGGAAAGGAATCGGGGAATTGGGGAATATTTTATTTCAGAATATTTGTGAATGTTTAGGAATACTTCGGAATATGTGGGAATATGAGAGAATATTGGAGAATATAAGGAATATCAAGAATATTTGGGAATATAAAGAATATCAAAAATATGAAGAATATATGGGAATATTGAAAGAATATATGGGAATATTTCGTGAGTGTACCAGGTATATCGGAGTGGTCGACCCCTCGGAAATTCTTTAAAAATGGGAAATAGGGGAAAGAGTGCTCCTTTAAAATGAACCAGTGAAACTTCACTGGTTGAAACAATCTGAACTGTGTGACTGAGAATCAGTGAGATTTAACTGGTTCACTCACTGGAATTTCGTCACTGCTTTAATCAGTGAGGTTCACTGGTTACTCAGTACCAGTATTCATCTGGTCGTATGCGTTGTCATCCGTCAGCTGGTTAGGTATGACACTTATCATTCACCAATTTTGTTCTAGCTTTTGCTAAATTAACTTTTAAAAACCGCACTGTATTCTCACAGCAATAAATAAGGGCGGGGTTGCAATATAAAAGGATATAATATATTGCGCCTAACTGTGGGAAGGCCCGCCCTTGCGTCAACATGTCGCATCGCTCAAAGTCAAATACAATTGACCAAGGACTTCCCCACTTTCATGCGAAAGGCATTATAGCCCCTCCTTATTGCAGCCAGACTACAAATATTTCTAACACAAACACTACTACATGCATTAAAGTTCGTTTTCGCTCGGGAAATTCAAATAACCGACCGGCGACACGCGCGCACCAAACGACTGATTAAATCTATCATTTGGCGTCGTTGGTATATTCAGTAATGCTGTTTTAATTGAGTCACTCAGTGGTTCATTCAGTCCATGTCGGAAAATTATTGGTTCAGTTTAAAAGAGTGTGAAGGCTGCGTGAGTATAAAGGTTAAATTGTTTTATAAAGTCCCCTGATTTTTAATTAATGGAATGGAAGTTTCTAATGTGTCCCCTAAGGGTTTACATTTTCCTTGTTCCTTTCCCCTATTCCTTTACATACCCCGCTTCACACGCACTAACTTGGTGGTGGGAGGGGGACCTATAGTTTAAGGTGGGTTCCGAACCACCAAGAGCAACGGCTTTAAGTCCTTTGCTAAGCTAGCGTCCACTGCGTGGGCTGTCAAGGCTCTTCCACAGTGCGTGGCAGGGGTCGAACCCGCACGACCATCGCCCCACTATTTTTTTTTTTTAATTAATGTCAATCCCATTTACGAAATTTTGTAACAACTTGAAAATTAAAGGTTTAAAGTCTCTTAAGTCATGTTTTCATGAGCGACATCGGCTTTTTATTACGTAGGTCGCTTTCAGAGTTTAATTAAAGTCCTGGGTCGAGCGGGACAGTGCAGAAAGACATTCACGAGTAAACCGCAAAAGAGCAATATCCCTGGTCCAATGGACTTTTTACAAGAACACGACCACAAGCTCTGGGTCATGGGGATAAATCGATCAACAATAATAAAACTCGTCGGCAACGTAACTGGATTCATTAACTGCAACCGGTCGTAATCCTTACTGTTTAGTCAAGGTCCTGACTTTTTTCATTCATAGAAAGCACTGCTCGCGTAGATATAAATTCTGGTTACGAAATCCCATCAACTTTTTCTCCTCCAATCTATTCCGCAAGTTATTTCAAAAGTAACCGGCGAGAAAAATTTTTCCCGCCTTGAGGCAAATCCAGGAATTTTAACTTTAAAAGTAACTTCATAATACCACCAACTCTGTGAAACGCGGGATCGCCCTCTACAAGAGAAATTGATGGTAAAAGTGCTGACAGATTTATCAAAAAGAAAAGAAAAAAGAATAAAGTTTTCAACTCTTTTTTTTACAATGAAGTAATGGATCTTCATTTGTTTCTGACGAGATAAAGTTTGTAAAGTTTTGTTTTGATGTTAAGCCATTATGGAACTCTACAGAAAAGTTTATTGTGGTATATTGAATTGTATTACAAGCGATAAATGAGCTTTTAAAAAATGTATGAAATACCTGAACAGAGAAAGATTCTTTGATTCCACTTTTTTGTACCAAGAAATTTTTCAGTTTAGTCAAACAAATATTGTTCAAGGACCAGATTTTCTTTCTATATTCGTATAGAATATTCTGTATTCTTTAGTTCTAAAACAGAGTAGCCGGAAAATTTCGTTTTCAAAATTCCCTGATTTTTCGCTGACCAATTTTTCGTTTTCCCTGCTCATTAATATTCAAAGACCAGCATTTTTCTTGTAACATTTTCAACATAGAATCTTTTCTAAACATAATAAAACCATTTCAGATTAAAATTTCGAATTTATTTATTTCTTTCGACCAAAAAATATGACTTTTTAACCATACAAAATGTATTGTTAATCCAAATGAACGAATTTTTAACAAAACAGTTGAATTTTCGACCCAAAAAATTATTTTTGAACAAAATAGTTAAATTTTCAACAAAATAATTACATTTTTAATCAAACTATTGAATTTTCAAACTACAAAGATGAATTTTCTACCACGTGATCGAATTTTCAAACAAAAAAATATTAAGCTTCAATCAAAAACAGTCACATTATCAACCAAATAGTTGAATTCTCAAGCTAAAAGTCGAATGTTTTAAACAATAGTTCACTTTTAAACCCGAAAACTTTAAATTTGCAACAACATAAATCAATTTTTAACCAAACAGATGCATTTACAACCAAATAGTTGAACTTTAAGGTAAAAGAGATGTATTTTTAAACAAAATAGTTGAACTTTTTACCAAAATAGTTGAATTTTCAACCTACGAAGATGAGTTTTCAACCAAACGAAATTTCCACAAAATTTATGAATTTTCAGTAAAACAATTAACTTAAAAAAAATGAATTTGTATCAAAATAGACCAACTATCAACTAAAGAGATGAGATACAACTAAAATGGTGAATTTTCCAACCAAAAATATGAATTTTTAACAAAAAAATTCATTTTGAACCAAGCAGTTGCATTTTTAATAAAAAAAGAGGTAATTTCCAACCGATAATATTTGTTTTCTACCAAAAAGACGAATTTCGAACTAAAAAAAAAACGAATTTTCAACTGAAATGATGAATCTTCAACAAAAAATAAGTTTTTAACAAAGTCGTTCAACCTTAAAAAAAGTAGTTCAATTTTCAACCAAAAAATCTTAATTTTCAACAAATAATGCAATAGTAGATATTTCAAACAAAAAAGATAAATTTTCAAAAAAATAGTTGAATCCTCAACCAAAGAAGATTAATTTCCAACGAAAAAGTTGCATTTTTAGCACAAAAAAAAGATGAAATTTCTCCTAAAACAGATGAATTTTTAATCCAAAAAGCTACATTTAAAAAAAATATATAGTTAAATTTTCAACAACAAAATATGAACTTTCAACAAAAGCTTAATTTTCTACCAAAATAACTGAATTTTTAATCCAAAAAGACGAACTTTCAACCAAATAGTTGAATTTTCAACCTAAAATTATGACTTTTTAATTAAATGTGACCGTCCGCGAAGAAAGGGGCCCAATGCGGAAAAAATCGATTTTCATTTTCATACGCCAATCGATAGTTTCTGAGTTACTCTTTCATTTCCAATAATCAGAAAATTTTTAAGTTCATTACTTTCCTTGTTATTAACCTACAAAAATATAGGCACGATAAGTGTACGCGGAGACCGAACGAGAGGCCTACGAAAGCCAGCCCCACCACTTACCACTACAGCTCTACGCGACGTGTCCGTGAGCTACACTGGCTCATGCCTAAGACTGTAGTGGTAAGTGGAGGAGGTGCTTTTCGTAGACGCACCTCCACTACTCAAATGCTGGCTTGTGGACTCTGCTACGATCACCCGTCCTGTAAAATTTAGCTTTGACGCATTAGGTCCCTTTCTTCGCGAACGGTCACAAATAATAAAATTTCTAACCATAAATATAATCGCTAGGAGGAAACAACTGTGAACAAATTGAAATAAAATTGAAAGGCAAATAAATAATTGACAAGAAATATTATATCAGGGTGGCTGCGAATTTTTATGACTTTTGATTTTCTTTCAAACCCCAGGGACTTTTCGCTGATTTTCCCTGTCCAATAAAATTCCCTGATTTACAGGTTTTCCCTGAGCTACAATCAGTCTTCTTTTGTTTCGTGAAAAAGTAAAATACGACTGAATTTCAATGACATCTCACTGATCTAAATTTAATTGAAAAATTTCATATGCCATTTTTCTCTTCGCTTACAAATCTGTAATACCTATATTCATAAATTATGTATGGCGAATCCGGTCCCTTAATAACATATTCTGAATTCACGAATACGAAATAAAATGAAATTGAGATGGAGTATGTAGGTATAAAAGTAAGCTTCTTTATATATAAAAAATTATCTGTGATAAAAAATTGGCAATATTTTATGGCGTAGCATACTATAGTTTCGAATATGTATAGAATATGTATAGAATAATTATGTAGATGTAAAACAAACAACGGTTCTTACAGTTTACGTAAATTTAATAATTTCAGAGAATTTCCCGCATAATTCAAATATTGTATATTTACAGAGACAAGGGGAACTTTTTCGAGAATAGGAAAAAAGGAGAATTTGAATAAATGGGGATACGCAGAGGAATAGAGGAAAGACTGTGATCCCTGTATAATTTAGTTAAATAGGATTTACTTAAATCCAAATAAATTATAAGCTCGGCAAGCTTTCAAATTGTTAATTAAAATGATAATCATAATCACAATGACATGGGTGAGATAATAACATGATACAAGAGACAAAAATAATTCAATTAATTTATTTTGAAAAAAAGAAACAATAATCAAAACTGCAATAACATGCAATATTTTAAAATCCCTTGTAATCCCCTTTTACGAAAAAATATAGGAAATTCAATATAGGTCTATAATAACCTTTCTATAATGAATTTCTTATATTTTTTTTTGCCATTCTAAAAAAAAAACATCGTTGAAAACAATTAAAAGAAAATCAGTTTTGAAATGAAGATTATTGAAATATTGAAATAATTGATACAAAGAATAGAGAAAGTACAAATTAATTATATATTTATATATTTAACATAGGATATCAACAAATTTCCAGAAATTTCCAGCAATTCCAGATAATTTCCACAGATTTTAAGTGATTTCGTCAGATTTCATAACAATTTCACGGGATTTAAAAAATTTTCAAACATATTAAATCATTTAAAAAGATTTCATCGATTTCCAAGAGATTTAAAGATATTTCTACGGATTTCAATGAATTTCGAAACATTTCAAGGGATTTTAAAGATTTCCAAACATTTCCCGGTATTTTAAGAATTCCCAAAGGATTTCAAGAGATTTCAAAAATTGCAAGGGATTTCAAAGAATTCTGTAGGATTTCCAAAGATCTCAATATAGTTCTAGTGAATTCTGAAAAATAAATTAAATTTCAAGGGCTTCCTAGCGATTCCAAAGATTTTAAGGAATTTTGAAGTATTACGCGGGATTTCACAAGATAGAAAGGACTTTGATCTATCTTAAAGGATTTGCAGGGATTTCCAAGATTTCTAGGGATTTAAACCGTCTTTTTTGTTAGAGAACTTTATTAAATAAGTTTCATTTCATTTATGTTGAAGGGATTTGAACTGATTCATACCTACTTTTTAAAATGGATTTTTATGTTTTCCAAAGATTTCAAGGGATTCCAAAGGATTTCAAGAGACACAAACAATTTCAAGAGATTTCAAAGAATTTTGTCGGGTTTCCCAAGATTTCATTGGATGTTAAGATATTTCAAAGAATTTCACAAGATTTAAAGGATTTTAATAAATCTGTGAGGATTTCAAGAGATTTGAATGATTTCTAGCGATTTAAACTGTTTTTTTGATCGGGGACGGAAAATATCCACAGATTCATGGATTTCTATTAAATGTCAAAAGTGTCACAAATTTTGAAAAATATTGTTGAAATAGTGTCATAAAATTTTTCCAGTATTAAAAATGAACATCAATGTTTATTTAAAATGTGATTCTTTAGTCTATAAATTATCAAAATTCCCATTTATTTATTTCAGGCTTTACATTCTTTCCTTTTTTTTTTCATTTTTCCACTTCAATTCGAACTGAATTAATAGAACCCAATAAGAATTCATCTTTTTTGTTTCAAAATCAAATATTTTTTTTTTAATTTAACCTTTTTGTTAAAAAGTTACACTTCTTGCTTGAAAATTCAACTGTTTCGTTCAAAATTCGTCTACTTAGCTTAAAAATTCAATAATATGATTGACATTTTTTTCTTTCTTTACTAAACAATTTTTTTTTATTTCAAATTTGACTGTTCTGTTGAAAATTCCACTGTTTTGTAAAAAGTTCGTAGTTTCAGCTCGAAAATTCAACAATTTGGTAGAAAATTCAACTACTTGCTTCAACATTCATCTTTTGGCAGAAAATCAATTTTTTTCTTAAAAATCCAGTATTTTGCTAAATTTCATCTTTGCTGGTCTAATGAAATTGGTTTTTATGTTAAATTACAATCTTTTTTGTTGAAACATCAATTATTATATTTTTTACTGAAAATTCATCTTTTTAGGTTGAAAATTCAACTCCTTGGTTGACAGTTGAACTACATTCTTAAAAGTTTATTTTTTCGTTGAAGATTTGTGAATGAAATTTTTTGTTGAAAATTCAATAATGTGGTAGAAAATTAAACTATTCTGTGCATCATTAAACGGTTTTGAAGAAAATTCATTTTTTCTTTAATTGTAAATTAATTCTCCTCAATGAAAATTTAAGTACTCCATATTTGATTAAAATTTCATCTTTTTTCGTTTAAACATTCAACCAATTAAATTTAAAAAAATGAGAAACGAACAAAATATAAACTAAAAATAAATGAAATAAAATCTGGACTAACATCACATCCATTGCTTAAAAAATTTAGTTGAAAGTTTATGTAATTTGTTGAAAATTCAACTATTTGATTAAAAATTTGTGTATTTTGTTAAGAATTCAAATTTCCTGGTAGAAAATTAATCTTGATTGCAATCTTTTGCAATCACTTGCAATCTTGCACCCAATTTTAGACCAAAAATACGAGTAATTAATTCCTCGGGAATAACTTGAAATAATGGACTATGTGATAACAATTTCTCAGGTTACGAAACTAGACGACAGAATTTCCTGATTTCCATTAACCCATGAAAGCTCTACTGTTTCCAATGTTTCCATCGTATTGGATTTTGCTCGGATCGGTTGCTTCGGATTTCGTAAAGGGGAAGTTCGAGAAAGGCGTTGAGCTGGCTGTCAATAATTAATCGATTAATTGGGAACCGTAGTGAAGCATCGAGGCGACGAGTTTTTATTTTGTTTCTCTCGGTGGCGACGTCGACGTCGCGCCGCGCCGCGACGCCCAGCGTCGCTGCAAGTACCGAGGAGCAGATGTTATTTTTCGCGCGCGAAAACCGGGAAGTAGCCAAGCAAAGGCAATCGATCGTATAGCTTATCGATACGATGCGATGGAATGGCGCAAAAAGAGTCGCTGTCAAATAATAGAGCTCACGGTTACAGACAGACAGACAGATAGACATACAGAGGGGTTGAAAACTTGTATCGAACTAAAGCTCGCGCCAAGTTTCACGAGGCATTTCCGGATGCTAGCAGGGTGAAGCATTGAAATTCTTCGGTATGAGCTAGGGGATATAAGTATAAGAGCAGACTGAGAGAAAAGAGGAAAAAGGGGAGAAATGCCACCAATGGAAAGGCGGAAAATAAGAATGGATTTTATGTGCTTCGAGACCAAAGCCCTCGAGGACAATAAAGAGACTGATTTATGCTGGTTTTACAACAAACTATGTACAAGTGTTAGACTTATGCCAAATGTTATACGAAGAAAGTTGTTAATTCACTTGGTTTAAGCCATAATGGGCACTAGGGTGTCTCACAAAGGCACTTTCTTTTCAAACGCTGAAACTTTCTTTCCTTCTTTCTTCATTTTTTTAGAGTTATAAAAAAAATGTTCAGAGGTGTTGAAAAATATTTCCACTAAGCAAAATACTCGAATGTGTTACAGATCTTCTAATCCTGTTTATATGTATTTATCTGTGATTTATACATGGAGAAAGATGATTGGTCAAAGTTAGGGTGTCAACATTTACAGAGTCAGACCGTTCTTCTAGATGGTGAAAAGGGCCTTCCATAATTTTGTCGACATAGAGAGACTCTCATTTTATGGCCAGTCTGATTATTATAAGAAGATCAGACTCACTATCAGGATAATCAAAGTACCTTTGACCATCCACGGAAGAGCAGATGACCCAAGACCATTTTCGGAGTGAGCGAATGTCGTTGAACTATTTGAACAGATTTTCAATAAGTTTAAATTGCTTTCCGATATTTCGAACATGCTTGGATGTGTGATATTGGTTTCTGAATTTACTTCACCGTTTGAAATCTTACAACTCAGAGAGATAATCAAATCGACTATCTAAGATGGCCAAGTCGTTCGGCCCTCTGTGATGTTCGAGTCGACCAGATGGCCAGACTGACCTTTAATTTTTTTCCGTGTAGGGGTTTGTAGCACCGGGCAGAAACCCTTACAGATTCGTTCGGGTGTCGGGTTTTCGAAAAGTCCCTGCTCCAAATCAGAATTCTTTTCGAAAATTTCCCATTCGAAGTTAAAATTGTAATTCGTTTAGAAAATTCACTGTTCCAAGTCATAATTATAATTATTTTGGGAAATTCCTTGTAACAGATCTGAATAATAATTTTGTTATAACAATTCCCTGATAAAATTCAGAATTATACATCATTGTTTCGGAAAATTTCCTGTTCCAACTCAACTTATCGTTTTTCTCAAGAATTTACTGTTTCAAGCCAGAATTATTATACTTCTTCTTTAAAAACAGGTGTAACTCAGAATTATAATTCTTTACAAATATTTCTTGTTCAAAGTCAGAACTATAACAATTCTTTTTGGAGAAAATTCCCTTTTCAAATTAAAAATTACAGATATCTATTTCAAATCATAATTAAAACTTTTATATTTTGATTATAAAACGTAAATCAGGGTGGCCGGTTATCTCGTAGGCCTTCAATCAAAATTACGAGATGAAGAAACATAAAACAATTTAGAGTCATTACTTACGATCATAAGAAGCGACGCAAATTTATGTATATCAAGCTTGAGATCTCAATATCTAGGTACTCACCTGAAACAGTAAAAAAAAATATAAAGGTTAGTCATATTGTTATAATTAATCAGAGATATGTACAAGAACTTAGATAAATTGGTAACAATTTTATGCAGCCTATCAAATTTAATGTAGCCCCACTCTTGAATTGATTTTATAATATTGTGAAATGTTTACTATTCCTAAATGGTCACGTAAGGCTGACAATTTTTTTAAATTTAAAGTAATCAAAACTGAACTGCAAATTAAATCACTTCAAGTGAAACTCTTTTGAATTTTAAAGTTTTAGAATTGAAGCTTAGAAAATTTTTCATTCCGAAATTTTGCATTCAAACGCTCAATAACTTACATCTATAAAATGAAAGCGTTAACACTTTATAATTGAAAATTTTGAAATTAAATGCCGTTAATCTGCGAAATTATACAATTTAATCTTGTATAAATTGAACAGTTTGGAGATGTCTGGTTAAAAGATATAAATCTATGCTATCATTTGCAATTCTCTAAATTGAAGGATGAATCAATGAATTTGTAAATATTCCAAATTATATCATTTTAAACAAGTCTGAGTTAGAAACATTAACATTTTAACGATTGAAGGCCTTGTTTACTTTTGAATATTTGATTCATAATTCTTCAATTTAAATGAAGAGTTAAATATTGCTAAATATTAAAAAATTAGTCCTTTTTTTTAAACATTTCAAATTGAATGGGTTGAAAATGCAATATTGAAGACTGAAACAAAATTTCAATAGGATTTGGAATTATAGAAAAGCATTTCTGTGAATGAGACATTAATTCAAAGAGACATAAGAAGCCATAAGAACACGAGAGCTTGCATGAAAAAATGCATGGACGTGCAGGAAGCTAGAGTAGTATGCCAGGACAGAAAAGTTTGGCTTAACTGATTTCTTTCCCATATATCAACTAGTGTCTCCCCTGTGCCACATTCTTTGAGGATTATCTCGTTTCGGACTAATAATATATATATAATGATATTGTCACATCCAGTGTCTGTTTCGACGCAATTCGCGTGAAAAGTAAAAGGGGCCTTCCAATTAGGTATTTCAGGTTGGGTGGTGGGAATCCAAGATGTCTACAGGCCGAGGGCCAAACAATAATACCAGTTGCATGGGATAAAACTTTATTTCTTTAATAACCTATACAATAATTATTTTTAAACATAAGTGTATTTGGATATTATTTTTTATTTTCCAAAAGCTATTCAATTATATAACAAAATAGATTTAAAAAATTTGGAACGATTTTATTATTAATTTAAATAAATTTTTTAAAATAAAAAATAATATTTAAATACACTTATGGTACAAAATCATTTTTTTCCAAGTTATTAAAAAAATGATGTTTCGTCCCATGCATATTGGTATTGTTGCTTAGCCCTCGGCGCACAGACATCTTGCTAGCTGACGTCACAACATGAAATACCTAATTCAAAAATCTGCATTTTGTCAAAAAATTTTTGAAATGTTTTCAAATTTTTAAAATATTTTTGAGTCTTTTTAAAAATGTAAAACCTCACAGGTAAATATCTTTCAACATGATTCGGATTTTTCTTATTTTTTTTTAATTGGTAGAATTAAAATAATTACCTTACAATCTTCAGAATTCTTTATAACAATGTTAGAAATCTCTTTATATTTTCAACATATTTTCAAATATTCTCTTTAAATTAATTAAAAAAAATGAAAAATCGTTCTAAATTTTCCCATGAATCTTAAGAACAATTTTTAATTTCTCAAGTACTTTCAAAATTTTTGAAACGCTTCTAAAATTTTTTCTAAATCTTCAAAAATCTGCACTTTGTCCAAAAATTGTTGAAATGTTTTCAAATTTTTTCATATTTTTGAGTCTTTCAAAAAAATTTTGAACTTCTAGGTAAATATCCCTTAACACGATTCGAATTCTTCTTATATCAGTTTAACAGAAAAATAAATAAACTTTAATAATAAACAACGAATAGGTAATAGAAGCTTTAAAATAAAGCCATTTTATTATTTATTTAATAATAAAATTATTCAGCTCTATTACAAATCTCTGAGACCGTTAGAAGCTGGAAAAAAGAGTCTCTTAATTATTTTTTATCGTATAAAGAGTTATTATTTCATCTAAAAGTAGCTGATGCCAATTTCTTAATGAAGCTTTACATTATTGAAGTAATAATTACCACATGATTTTATTTAAAATCGCTAAAGATCTAGCACGTCAAAGTATAGCCATTTAAGAATGTGCATTAACTTATTTAACTTGTTAAATAAGAAAATGAAATGAAATAATACATAAAAAATTATAACTTATTGTTATATGTAACAGTAGACACAAATAGGAGATCTTTTATCTCTTTGACTTTTTGGATAAAATTGCTTGCAATACAGGAAAACAACTTTCTATTCTGACTGAATTTTTTATTTCTTTAAGTGATGTTTTCTTGAAATTGATCTTTATCAAAAACTTTTATATTACAAAAAAATATCCCCCTTAGAGTTTTCCAACTTTTTTGAAAAGCTTTTGGCTGCAGAATCAATATTTTAAGAAAAATACACACAATTTTATTCTTCGTCATTTATTACCGTAATTGTTAATTTTGTATGTTAACAATCGACAGAATTAAAAAATGATACGGGAAATTTCTCTACGAAAATAGGTTTCCTAATTAGAGGACTACTGCATTAATTAAAAAAAAAATTAAAACGCGCATGGTTATTAATTGTATAAAATGTCAACATTAAAAGTTCTTCAATTTGAAATATTTACCATTAAAATTTGTACAACTTTGAAGAGTTGCAATTGAACTCTTGAATTTCAAAGAGGTGTAAATAAAAATTCTTCAATTTGGATGATTTGGAAGATTAAAAACAAGAATTTTCTAAACCTTAAAAATTAAAGAAATCTCTGATGTAAACTGTGAAGCAACCAAATTGCAGAATATTTAATTGTGAGAACTTAAAATTTGCAAAATATTTCATTTAAAATTTTCAGAATTAAAAGCTCCTCAATTTTAAAGATTGAAAGTTCGAACTTCTACAATTTTGACAGTTGAAATTGAAACATCTCAAATTTCAACGTAATTTTCAACAAATGTCACGTTTTCATTTGCAGTGAATGAGCACAACTGTTAAAGCAGACACCATGAAAAATGCGACGTTGCCGCGTCTACGATCAGATCTTTAGGAGTCAGTGTGTACTCGTATGTATACACAACTTCTCTATGTGTAGCGTACAATCATAGCCAAAAATTTTCTCCTAGGTCTGACAGGAAATCAATTAATAAAAAATTATACCGGCATAATGATCTACTTTTTGACTTTCTTGGACGTAAATAAGCTATATATTGTACATTTAAGGGTAACATAAAGGTTAATAAAACCAGTATCACTCAAACAGTATTATTTTCCGATATAGACTTAGGACAAACTTTTTGCAGATAGTATGCGCGACAGTACCTCCTTAAAACATTAACTCCAAGGTAACGCGTTACATTTTTCTGTAATAAAAATTATGCTTATTTTGAAATAGTAAGGAAGAGTGTGTTGTGGCATGGTGACAAATAATAACAAATGTCTGTATGTCAAAATGATGTTTAGAAATTTATTTTTTTAGCTTGTTATTGGAAAAAGAGCATATAGGTACAATTCATACAAGTGCATCCAGTTTTAGGAAAACCACGTATTTTAAACTATCCTTATTCGCATCAAAAATAAATTTTTGATTATTGATCTAACATTTTTGTTCTCAATAAAATCTTCAGTTAGAATAAATAAAAGCTTCGCATAATTAATTTCATTATATAGTTAAACCAAATAATATAATCATTGGCACAAACTACTTTACTTCAATATAAATCAATTTTTGTTTACACATAGAAAAACATTGTTTTATTAAGAAAAAAGGTTTTCGTTAGAACAACAAACTATTTCTTTCATTCAAATACAAAAGGTAACTAAGGGATTTCTTCAAATGAAAGAAAATTTGGTCTGAGTGAAGATAGGTATTTCTAATAAGTAATTTAATTATTTAACGTCAGTATAGATTTTTATCCACTCAGTTACTTAAAAGGCACTGTCCAGTATTACGGAGTTTTCCGTAAGATTAATTATGTATAGAGCTACGACTACTCTTACAGAAAATTTTGTAATAACAGACAGTTCGTTAATGGGCCTTATCAGGAAAACGCATACATTTTGGGATAAACTTCACGAACTTTGTAACTGAAAATTGCCTTTCTTTTTTGCGAGAATGACGATAATAATTATTTACGGCGATTTGCTCAATATTTTCCTTCTGACCTTCTTCAATAAAATAGTTTGGTTATGCATTTCAATTTTTTACTTTTATTATTTAAAATACTACAACTTTCTTTTTAAAAAAATCGGTTCATTTGCTAACACTTTGTTATAGATTTCAAAGAAAATTTTATATAATTTGAGAACGTTGTATATGATTTACAGAATTTTCTTCATTGCATCGAGAAAATGCTACTAAATTCAATATGAGTGACACCATTTTTTTATTTACTTAGAATTCTTTAAAATTAGTAGATTATTTTTCTTATCAATAAAATGCGTTAAAATTATCCGACACCGAACTTTTTATATTTTTTTAACGTTTAAGAGACATACACTACCGTAGGAAATTGTGCGCCTCACTGCTGATTTCAAACCATAATATTTCAGTGAAAAAAAGAGATAGGGCATTTTTTTTAAACAGTTGGAAAGCTTATAAAATTCCACGTCTAGCGGTACCCAACAAATTATTGACCGCTGGCACAATTCGAGTGTCCCCGTATCAAGGGTGGGACTCTGTTGCCTTAAGTCGAACGGACCTCTCTTTCTACCATGTGAGATAGACAACGAGGCGCGATCGAAAACGAAACAATGGTTTCAAAAGCTCTCTTTCTATCGTATATGGTAGACAGAGAGGGTCTCATAGTTTCAAACGATAAGTACGACTTGTCGTTGAAAAATCATCAAACCCTCTCTGTCTACCATATACGATAGAAAGAGAGTTTTCGAAACGATCGTTTCAACTTGGATCGCACCTCGTTTTCTATCGCACATGGTAGAAGGAGAGGTCCGTTCGACTTAAGGTATCGGAGTCTCACCCCAGGCGGTTGGCAGGTAAGCCACCTTTCATTTTAGTTCCCGAACGCAAACAATTAGGCAGCCAGGGCGCGCTTTTGGACCTTTAATTTTAGTTCCGGGAAGGTTGAGGCAGACAAGGCGCGCTGCGGTAAGTCAGTCGAAATCAAATATACGGCATGAGCAATCTCCCACCTCATCTCTGCTATTAGTAAAAATTGTTTCTCGTACATCAAATATTAAGTTATACTGATAAATCGATGTTTTCTATTGTTCAAACATTGTATTATAGTTTTATAGCCATTTTCTCGTAGAATAGAGTTGAGAAGTCTCGGTCTTATCTGGATTTTTCAACTGATTTTAAACTTTTCAGTTAGACCGAGGGAGTAATCAGTTGAATTTAACCGAAATAAATGATGAAATAATTTATTATTTATAATAATATTCTCCTCGAATAATGCTACAAAGTTGCAGTTTTTTCTAATATTTTCCAGTTTTGCTCCACTTTCAAATTCTAGTGAGGTAATAATTAAGCGAAAATATCAAACACAATTGTGAGGTAGTTATTAGTGCAACTTCACAAACTTAATTGTAAAAAAAGTTTATCATGGTTTACAACAATCTTCTCTGAGAGTAATGCTACAAAGTTGCATGTTTTTCTGAAATTTTCAGCTTTTCTTTGATTTTTTAGTTCTCGCAGTAAGTAGCTCAAGGAAAATTTAGATTTATAAAATGATCTATCCCTCTATAATGAAGAATGAAGAAGACGTTTCTTTTTGGTTGTTGACGGGAATTATAAGAAAAAGTTTGTGTAGGCGATAAAAAATGAAATTTAAAAAATCGACACTTTTTTCACTGTTTGCCGTAATATGAAAATTAAATTTAAGAAAACAAAAAAAAAATTTACTCTGACCATTTTCTGGAAGATATATTCCTGAGTTTTTTAAGAAAAAAATTATCTGCACGGAAAAAAATTTCATTAAATTTGATAGAACTAGTCCTATAGTAGAGAATACGACGGGTAGTTTAATAAAAGTTAAAATCTTCATGGTTTTACATTGCATTGAACTGTTCTCCGAAATGTGTTACAAAGTTCTATAAAATGTAAAGAATGAGGTGACGTAATCTTTATTAGAAGGCAGTATGCGAAAAACGTAGAATAGCTTTGATATTTGTTCACGTATTTAATTACATAATTATTTACTATTACGCAAACAATCACTGCATTAATAATCTTACGCTATTAAAATTTTTATTCGCTGTGGGTTCGAACCCCCTACCTACCCAGCGGACACTGTTATATAACTGTAATGTAACAGTTCTAGAAAACAAAAGAACAGGTTCTGTAACAGGATTAGAACATACTTAGACCATGGTCTAAGTAATGTCGTCCCCAAATGAACGTAGCAGTTCTGTAACGCTGTACCATGTCCTGTCAGAGATCTGTAACAATTCTGGAACAGCGTTATATGCAATAAAAATATTTTTAGAACAATTTAGGAACAGGTTTACAGAGTACCATGCTCTATAATAGTGCCGTAACACATATTTAACAGTGTGACGATGTAAATTTGTTCTGTGATTGTTCTGTAAAAATTCTGGAACAGCGTTATATGTCAACAAATATTTTTGGAACAATTTAGGAACAGGTTTACAAAGTAAAATTGTTCTGTAATATTGCCGTAGCAAATATGTAACAGTGTTACGATGTAAATTTGTTCTGTAATCGATCCGTAACAATTCCATGACGGTGGTACAACGTTTTTGCATTTATTGTAACAATTCCGTTACAGAGTTACAACGGTATGTGACAAAAAAATGTGTTTTTTTTTTTTGTATCATTGCTTGCACTTAGTTTATGTTTGAAATAATCCAATTTCACGCACGGTCCCCTACGCATATAATCGCACGCTTAATCCCGTTGAAAAATCGCACTCGCTGGGGATTCGAACCCTACCTAAACTACCTAACCCTTATGTACCTAGTCGATGCCTTAGCCAATTGCGCTATGGAACCGCTTGAACGTTCGTGACAAAATCTCGGCTATGCTTTTTTGATGAAAAAGCGAGGGTCATCTCAGAAATATATTCATTACTTTGTTAGTTGAGACATATTATGAGAAGATGGGTTTAAAAATTGTAAGGTGCAAAGGGTGTCCCCGGGTAAGTATGCAACAAATGCCCCCAAAGGGAATCCAATGAAACTCAAGTACTGTCTCAGTTTTTTTACCGTAGAATAGTCACATAAAGAGCTATTATTGTAAATTTTTTCAGAGTTTTAAATTCAGGGGATCTTAGTGTAAAAAATTACAAACTGTAATTTTCACATATTCCAGCTCCTGAGGCCCATTGATACCTGAATATATTCATATAATACAATTATATAAGTGTATTTACACATTATTAGATACATTATATATACATAATGTATAGATACATTGTAACAGAAACGATAAAATGATTATTCGTGGTACTATTATTTTTGAAATTTTTTGAAAGTCTTATTTATATATCTGATTTAGTTTCATATTGATTGAAAACTTAATCCTCGTCACTGTCTGATGATTCTCCCCAAATATCAGCCATAAGCTAAATAGTACACTACCGTCGAAAATCGTCAGTACGATCAGCGAAAGTACTATAGAAAATCTCTGCTGACTTTGAAACGTGATTACTGGTTTCCAAAATGAGCGACAAATTTTTTTTCCAACTCGTTAAAAAGCTTATTACATTACGCGTCGAATAAGTATTTTCTTGAGAATTTAAATTTTGACACAATTCTTCGTTCAAGTACAAGGGAATATCGTTTTTCAACTAATCCCGCTGTATTTTTTTTTGTTTCAGATAATTCAGTCATGAGTTACGATGCGCACCGCAAAACACTTTTTTTTTGGAGTTCTGGCAGATTAACTATAACTTGCTTGCTTATCGATATTGTTATCTTAAAAAATTACTGTAACTTCTTGTAATGTGTATTATTGGAACCGTAGAACCTTTTTCAATAAGTAATAAAAGCTGTTTTCGATATAAAAAATAATTTTCAAATGTAGAAATGAAAATTTCGACCAAGCAGATTAATTTTCTACCACAAAAGAATCATTTTAAAGACAATACATGAATTTTTCATGAACATTGTTTATTTTTAATGGAATTTTCAACCCAATAGTTGCCTCTTCAAACAAAAGGTTGATTTTCTACCAGAAAAAAAAGATAGATTTTCAACTAAAAAACATACATTTTTAACAAAGTATAGAATAGTTTATATTTTAGTTTGAGAAATAAGTTTTTAAGTAAATAAAATTAATTTTCCACTAAAAAACTGAATTTTTTACGAAAAAGATTAAATTTAAAGAATCTCGATAAGAAATTGTCTTGAATTTTTAGTTCAAAAAATAAATTTTTAATAAGAAAAAACTAATTTTTAACCAAAGAAATAAAATAAAATACATGAATTTTAACTAAAAAGGTGAATTTGAAAAAAAAATCAACAAAATACATAAATATTTAACTGAAAAAGCTTAATTTTCAACAAAAAATATATTAGTTAAATGTTAAGATGGAGAAAAAAGCTATTAAGCAAATAACTTTAATTTTCGTAGAAGTATTTAAATTTTCAAGGAAACAAATGAATTCTCTAACAAAAAGATTAAATGTCTATAGAAAAATTGCAAAACAAAATTGAGTTGACTTTTTAGTTGAAAAAAAAAAATAATTTTCAAATAACAAAACTAATTTTGCACCAAAAGAAAGAATTGTAAGTAAGTAGAAAAAGTTATCATTCATATTGAATTCACTGAAGGAATGTCCTCGCTATAATAAGGAAACTTCGGTAAATAATGTACAACGTTCTCAAATAATATAAAATTTTCTGTAAAATCTATAGCAAAATGTTGAAAAATAAACCGAGTTCTTTTTCTAAAGAAAGGATAATTAGTGCGCACATAGCACGCATAATGTTCTATTATTTTAAAAAAGTAGACCATGTAAAAGTTTAAAGTATTTAAAATTAAATAATTCAAAGTTCCAAGGTTAGAAAATTTCAAATAAAAATGTATCATCCAATGTCTTTATTTACTTCCTACAAATTTATAAGCCCGCTAATTAATAAAATGTTAGAATAACAAATTTCGATGAAACGGGGACCAGATATTTCTTTGTACGGCCCTGACGTACTTGTACTTTAACATTATAGCCGAGATTTTTTCACCGATATTCAAAGTGTTAGGTTAGCCGTGAGGTTTAGTTGTCAGTGATAGAACGCGTTAAACGTGGCTTAGGTGATTCGAAACCCGTCACAGCGTTTTCGATTTGTAATAACGTTAATATAGTTAAAACCGAGCGCCCTGGTAGCAACGTCTGGCGTATATGACAGAGGCCAGAGTCTGGCTCAGCATCTGCTCCCTCTAGTCGATCAGACTGGCGGGAGAAATGATCAGACCAGACGAAAAACAGATTCTGGTGAATAAAGGAACCAGATTCTGGTATTTAGTTAAAACACTAGTAATTAATGTAGGAATTAATTAATGAAATGGAAAATCTATCAATCGGAAATCTGAACGATTCACAAGTATCCCCAAACATGCAAGCATGCAATAAACTTATACGACAAGGGGTTATGTTTGTAATATTTCAGTGTGTATTGCCTGAAATATAGTGACGTCTTTGCACTATATTCTCCTAGAAAGGTCTGAAGTATAGTGTAAAACTATTAAAGAAACCTGTTTAGTACCATTTTACGTTATTTTAATTTTGTCTGGTGTACGTCATGACCAGTCTGATCCAGGATCTGCTATACCAGACTCTGGCGCCAGAACAGCACGCCAAAGCGAAACCAGCCGGGCGCCAGTCTGCAAACAGATTCTTCTTTTTCTGGTGCCCAGCTGGCGCCCGTCTGCAGTTATCTTGCTACTAGGGTAACCTCTAATTTTATAATCTTATAGGTCTTATACTTACTTGTTAAAATATCTGAATCCGCTGCATTCCTCACTTTTTCTGCAGTAAAAACATATTATCTATTCATGGTGTTCTCGTCAGTTTCTATACATAAAATTATAATTAGGTCTCAATATAACCTATTTCGCATATTCCGACTTAAGTGCTATGGCCCAGCAGCGACTCATGTGGGGTTGATAATCCCGTTCTATCATGGGTCCATTCACAGAAAAAACTTCTTTGATTGAAAATTTAACTATAATATGGAAAATTCGTTATTTCTTGTTGTTGAACATTGATTTTTTAATTGAAAGTTCAATTATTCCATTTTAAGTTGAAAATTAATCTTTTTTGGTTAAAA
This sequence comes from Andricus grossulariae, assembly GCA_011634705.1. Taxonomy (NCBI): domain Eukaryota; kingdom Metazoa; phylum Arthropoda; class Insecta; order Hymenoptera; family Cynipidae; genus Andricus; species Andricus grossulariae. The sequence goes on along the minus strand of JAABKJ010007545.1, from coordinate 257,224,608 downwards.
ATTAAACTACTTGGTTGAAGCTTGAACTATTAAATTTTGGTTGAGATTTCATCTTTGTAGGTTGAAAAATGAACTATTTGATTCAAAATTTACATTTTTTCTTTAAAAATTGATCTACTTGGTTAAAACATCAACTAATTTTTTCAAAGTTTAATTATTTTGTTTGTTAAAAATTAACTTTTTTCTAAAACATTCGACAAATTCGGGAAAATTTTGTACCGGGAGAAAACCGAAATAAAGCCGGGAAACAAATATTACACCAGGAGATTTCCCGTATTTCATAATTCGTGAAAAAAATGTATCCAGTCGTTCTGAATGCCACTTGATACTACATAATATCATACTTATTAATAATATATTTATCGTCGTAAAAGTTTCTATTATTTTAATTCAAAATTATGGTCTTGAATGCGTAATTCTAAAACAATTTAATCTTTGAGGTCTTAAAACTAAAGTTTTTTCTTGAATTAATTTTTCGATTTATTCTTGGATCTTGAGTCGTGTTTTAGAAAAGTTTTGGTAAGACTTCGATTAGAAATATTTGGAATATCGTGTTATTTCTTTTTGAACTGTTCAGCAGACATGTTTTTATACCAGGACACAAGCTTTTTTTTTTCAAAGAACTTTCTTCAAATTTTTACAGACTACACAAACTCAAAAAATAGGTCGAAACAAATTTTGTTTGTAAAAAAATAGGCCATTTGCAGATATTTGAACATTTTCAAAAACCCTTGTGTCCTGACCCAGCTAACAAATTAATTAAAGCCATATTCCACTTTTTTTGTTTTATGCAATCTAAATAGCCGAAGCCTTACCACAAAGTCGACAGTGACATATTTTCAGTGGTGCGGTCAAGGATGCTCCAAGGTCACGGGTGTGGAATTTTTTTTAAACATCACGTTTTTGGATTCGATGGATGTATCAATAAATAGCAAAAAACCGTTTCCAGTTCTCATGTATAGTTTCTTTGCAGTAAATTTCCAAATATAGGCTCGAAATGGTGGCTTGAAACCAGACGACCCTCTTAACTTTACTTCAAATAATTGAAATTTTAAAGGGTTTGATTACAAAAAAGTTTTAATATCACAATTTTTGGTGGCTATAAATTTTTTCAGTTTTAAATGAAGTTCACATTCCTTCTGAAGTAGAAATTTTTTCATTTTTAATGTTAAATTATAAATTTGTTCTGTAATAACAATTTTAAATTCTAAAATTTCAAAAGCTTTTAGTTTGAAAGATTCAATTTAGTTTTCAATATTAAATTGTCAAGTCTTAATCGCTTTGAGTTAAAAGATGCTTAAATTCAAAAGTTCTCAATTTTTAATAATTTAATTTCGAATGCTTTCAATTATAAATAATACAATTACAATTCCTCCAAATTTTAAATGACCTGATATTGAAATATTTAATTTTTAAAAATTTCGCATTGTTATATTTTGAAAATTTTTAATCTGAAATCATTCAATTTCGTGATTCCTGAATGCAAAATAAAATTGTTCAATTTTTAGGGCTTCGACTTCGAAGTTATATACAATTCAACACCTTTTAATTATTAAATTTTCCAAAAGCATGCAATATATCTTTTCTTAATTTCAGAAGCTTTCAATTCGAAACTATTAATTATCGTTTAAAAAATATTTGGAACATGACATTAAAAAATTGGTTTCATGATGGATTTTTAAATTTGCATATTTTTCGCAGATGCTTATCGATTTTCGCAAGTAATCTCATATGTGAAAAAAACTGTGGGTTTCGCAAAGAGAGTTAATTTTTTTTTAAACCGGGTGAAATCACGAATATTTACCGGAAGATAGCCGGGAGATTGAAAATTGATCTCTTTTCATTGAAAATTAAATTTTCTTCTAAAAAGTTTTATCATTTGGTTGAAAAAACAACTATTTTTGGTGGAAGTTGAAGTTCTCTTTTTTGCCAAGAATTTAACTGTTTTGGTAAAAATTCATCCTTTTGGATTAAAAATTCATCTTTTACGGCAGAAAACCAAAAAGGAAAATGAAAAATTGGTCAGGGAAAAATCAGGGAACATTTATCAGATTTTTAAAATGAACTTTTGCGGCAACCCTGACTGCAATAACATTCGAAACGGTGCTATATAATCCAAAGGGATGCGACAGAATTTAAGAACTAAAAATCTCATTTTTGTCAAACAGAACGCAAAATATCAATAATATTTTTAAATTGGCCCCCTACCTGAAATATACAAAATTATACGTCTACCATATTTACATCCTTTATTTTAGAAAATTTGATCGAAAAAATAGATAAAAATCGACTAGAATAGGAGTTATTTCAACGAACTACAACATTTTGTTTTTAAAAACATTGTTTTTCGTTCAGCAATAATCAGAAAAAAGTAATAAGCTCTCGATTCAAGGTGGAGAAAAATTGTTTTTTATCTCGGAAATTAAATAAACATGAAACTTTTGTGATTGATATCAAGTCTAAAAGTAGCTAATAAGGTCAATTTTATTTTTCTAGTTCTTTCTAAGATCGCCTTTAGTTACTTCGTATACATAAGAAGTCGTCTGAATGTTCCAGCTATGCAAACATTATTTTTAATTTAATAAATTCCTACCTTTTAAGGAAGCATTAAAAGCAGGAAAATAAGTACTTCGTTATTCCATTTAAAATATTAGCTAAGTCTATTTTTTAAGCATTTCATACATCATACAGGAGCGTCAGTAAATATCACGTTTAAAATATTTATAACCAACATGAACACTGTTTATTTCTTGCCATTAAAAGTCTTCCTATTTCATAATATATTCAATATTATAATAACTTATACAATTGTTATGAAAAATTGAGTTTAGTACACCTTTCTGACTTTATGTTCCCCCGAAGTTTAGGGGCAAGCGTGCTAACAACTAGACCACAGATGCCGGTTTGAAATTATCAGTTTTACTTGTCAGCGTCCTCCTGATGGTCCTCCTGCATGACTTTGGTATGTCTTATTATATTCTCGATCGTAGTATTTCTTCGTTGATTTAAGGTCACGCTCCACGTTGGAATAATAATAGCTTAAAGTTGCTTCGTAATTACTTATTTTAAGGTATGCTGCTTTGCTAGCTTAATCCTGTGCTTTTTGTTCGCTTTATCTTTACGATCACGAAGGAATAGTAAGGAGTGGTATTCCTCTAATTGGGGAGTGGGACGAACAACGACAACAGCAACGCGCGTTAAAAGTTTTGAACTTGTGTTTTGCCAACCTAACCTAAATACTAATATTTTTATATTAGTATAAAGTCTTTATACATAAAATATAGAATCCCTTACTTACGTAATCCATAAATCATTATACAAAATTTCCTTCGCACAACGAGGTCTTTATCACACGATAAATTTCAAAGTCGTTACGAATTCTTTTCTGGTTCCATGTCTATCAAAAAATTTAGGTAAAATTTCCCATTCGAATTTCAATAGTTGATGCAACCATGCACAACGAGGTCTTTATCGTGAGATAAAGTGCAAAGTCGTTTCAATGAAAGTTGCACACCCTAAATTATTATTCTTTATATTTCCCATAATTAGATGCATACATGCACAACGAGATCTTCACCAAAAGATGGAGTGCAAAGTCGTTACAATAATTACATCACACTAATTTAAAAAATTCAAAAATAAATTCAAAACCCGAAAACTTACGTCTACCTGGTTGTCCACTTTGAGTCAGAGGCAGTATCAATATTTTAAATATGAAAATAGAACGGACCGCCTCAGAAAATTCTTTGGAGTCATTAAATATTTCAGGCCCTTTTAAAACTTAAAAAAAAAACTTGAAATATTTTGAAGCTTTCGAAAATGCATTGGAATCTTTTATATTACTCTAGAATATTTCGAATCCTCTGAAATCAATTAAATTACTGAAATCAAATTAAAAATTCTAGAAATCTGAAAGAAAACTCTCAATGTTTTTAAATCTTCTATTTTTTATGAAATTCCTTCAAATTGTGGAAATCTTTCGAAAATACCTTGGATTCTTTCGAAATACCGTAAAATATTCCTCATCTTCGAAAATGTCTTCAAATTATCAAAATAAATGCGAAATTCATTGAAATAGTTCAAACTTCCCATAAATATTTTAAGCTCTTTAAAATCTTTCAAAATTCCTTAAAATTATTGACATCTCTTTAAAATGCCTTGGATTCTTTTAAAATACACTGCAATTATTTAAATATCTTGATAATGCCTTAGATTCTTCCGAAACACCCTATGATATTTCCAATACTTTGAAATTTCTTAAAATTATTGAAATAAATACAAAATTCCTCCGAATCATTAAAAGTTCCCTAAAATCTTTCAAGTTCTTTGAAATCTTTGAAATCACTTGAAACTTTTCAAATCCTTCGAAAATGACTCAGAATCTTTTAAAATCATATTTTAGTTAAATTACTGAAACCAATTGAAAATTCCTTAGAATCTTTTATAATACTCTAAAAGTTTTCAAAACCGTAACATTTTTTTATTTTCCTATAAATGTTGTAAATCTTTTAAAAATGCCTTGCATTTATTTGAAGTTATCTAAAACTCTCCTGATCCTTTAAAATCTCTTGAAACTGTTGAAACAAATACCTACACAATTCCCTAAAATATTTCAAGTTCTTTAAAATCACTTTGAACTTTTTAGAACAATTGAAAATTCCTTGCAATCTTTTAAACTTTGCTAAACATTTATTTTAAATATTTTAAAATCACTCGAAACTTTTTCAAGCTGCCGTAAATAACTTGTAATCTTATAAGATACTCTACAATATTTCAAATCCTTTTGAATCAATTAAATTACTAAAATCAGTTGAAAATTCCTTCAAATCTGTTAAGATATCCTAAAATATTTTAAACCCTTTAAAATCTTTTGACATTCATTGAAATTACTGACATCTCTTTCAAATACCTTGCATTCTTTTCAAATGCCCTAAAATATGCCCAGCCCTTTGAAATTCCTTCAAATTATTAAAATAGATAACAAATTCCTTGAAATCTTCTGAAATTCTTTCAAATATTTTCCTACAATATATATCAATTTGAAAACTTTTAAAATGAATTGAAATTTTTTAAATCCTCCCTTAAGAGCTTGAAAATGCTTAATTTGAACATCTTTTCAAATTCGAAAATGTTTTATCTGTAGACATACACAGATCTCTGACATACTCCTATTCAAACAGAAAAAAATAAGTATTCGAATTCGCCTTAGCAGCAAGTCTGGCGTCTGCAGTGATCGCCGACTGAAACGCGACTCAGGCACGCTTGGACATTGATTGTCATATCTTGGTAACCCCGGAGTATTTTTAAAGTTCTATTGGCTTAAATTACAGATGTGATTATACAGATTACGCCCTGCCAATTTCAGTTTTTTTCTTTAAGTATCCAGGACAAAGCAAGAATAATATGAATGTCTATAACTTCCTCGCTATTTAGTGAAATGTATCAATATTATGGGTCAATCAATTCGTCTAAGGTCAAGACATTTTCTATATTTTTAATTCAACTTTCAATTTTGTTCATGAAAAAAGTTTAAGCGTGAAAAATCGATTTCTAAAATCATGAAAATGCTAACAAAAAAAGGTAATAAACATTTTTAGAAATCCTTTGGTCAGTTCTCAGATATTAGTGGCAAAAATAATCCCTTTTCATTAGTTCATCTGCAACCGGCTTTAAGAATCGAGTTTACAAATAAGTGTGACATCCACACATCCAAACACAGAGGCACGTGCATATCCTCACATACAACCTCAAACACATCCAAACAAAACCTCACACACATCCAAACGAAACCTCACACACATCCATACACAACCTCACACATCTCCAAACAAAACCTCACACACATCCACACACATCCACACACAACCTCTCACACATCCACACATACATACATCTGAACAACTGCGAAGAACATTATATTAGACTTTTTTAAATTGTGGAACCTTTCATTAAATGAATTGAAATTGTTTCGAAATGATTACCATTAGAAACCTTCCTCTATAAGGAAGCAAAAGCATTAAAAAATCTCCTATTATTGTTTGTAAGAATATAATAATTTTTAATAAAAAATTATTCAGTAACAATAAATTATCAATTGATGCTTCGCCAATTCTTTTTTTATGGAGCATTTTTTAACTATTCTGATACTTTACACAACAATAAAGAGTATTTTGCAGTTTTGCACAAAACAATAAATTAAGAGCAACATCGACATAGCGAACTTAGCTAATAATTGATAGATGTGTGCATAAATGAGAACAAACAGATAGTAAGTACAATGAATATTAATTGTTAGATCTCATATATACCCACCAATCTATCCCAAGTGAGATGTGCTCAGCAAAAGCCGCTGAGCGCAGTGATGAGGGTATACGAGGATCAGATAGCTAAGGTCGAGTTGTTCATTGTCCGAATTTTCACACGTATAGATTGCTCACGACTTTAGAGTTTAGGCCAATAAGAAGAGACCAAATAACAAATACTCAAATTTAGAAATAATTTTTTTCTTAATTTTCAAAATAGTGATTTCAAAGCAAAAAATAAAAATCGAGATAGTTTAATAAAATATGTATCTTGCTCTTAGGATCGCATAAACCGTAACAAAAACGTAAAAAGAGCAGTTTTTAAATTACAGGTATGGCGATGCTTGCTTGATCTGAATTCAGCGCACAATCCTTTAAAAAAAATTGCAGTGCCGAAAATTTTCGACGTAGAGTTCTTTTCAGTCCTTAATGAGCTCTCAATGTTGGTATGATGCCGGGATTGATTGCAGCACTGGGTTCATAGTTATGGGTGTGGTGATACAAGCGTCACATGTGAAACCAGAGTGCGGATTGTTTTTTAAAAGTCTGAAAGGTCTGCCTAATTGGGCTTAGCATTAATCGAAAGCCCTAAATAAGCCCTTAATTTCTGAAAAGACCTCGGAATAGATTAAAGGAACAGTTTTGTAGTTACAGGAATGGCGGTTCTAGCTTCATGTAAAGTAAGCGTGCAACCCATCTTTTGTAAATAATTTCAGAGCCAAACATTTTGGCCTCGCGGCCCCTCAAAAACCCTCAATGAGCCCTTTATTATAGGACAGTCTGTAATTTGTTATCATAAAAAGGTGGTGCTAGCTTTAGAGACGTTTCAAAACAATCGAACGCGCAGGGCTCCCGACAATGGGTCGGAAAAAAATGATGACTACCCTTGATTTGGGGGGGCCCAATCAAAAGGGAGTCAATACGATGGACCGGCAACATCTCAATAGCCTTGGGAGGACGGATCGACTGAGGGGCGACTTACTAGTGTTCCACGATGCTAGTACGGCCCTTGCAGAAGGAGAGGTGGGTCAGACGAAATTAACAGTTTTTCTCTGACCCATGTCGACTTTTTCGAGACCCTTCACTTACTGTGGACCACCCGTCCAAACCAGAGGAGGTCGGGACATTTTGAAGAAAAGTCTACAAAGTCTAGCATCCACTTAATGAAGATACCAAGAACATAAAAAGCTTCAAGGAGCTGTGCAGTGACCTCATAACACCTGAGGACGGATGCTCACCATGTTTCCTTCAACACATCAGCATCTGGCCGGTGTGGCTTGTGAAAGGACGCACAGTGCTCCTCTCGAAGACGGGCAACTTGTCTGATGCTAAGAATTGCAGACCATTAGCTCGTCTAAAACGCTGTATACGATCATCACACCTATCCTAAATGATACGATTGTTTAGACAATCGGGCCTGTGTGGCGAGAGATGTAGGAACAACTTGGCTCGAGTAAAGACGTAGCAGGATGCCGGTAGCACCTGCCCATAGATGGCTGCATCTGCAAAGATGCCGCATCCTGTCAGCGTTGTCTGTCAATGTCATTCACTGACCACCGGAAAGTTTTCCATTCAACCTCCCACAGATTTACAGTCTGCCTGTTGGAAAACTTAAAGGTTTATCCACACATAGTGAGGTACATAGAGAGATTAATGTCACTCTGGAAACCCGGATTTACTATCTCATCTGAAAATCATCGTGTGACAACTAACACCGATAAATTTCAGCGAGGCACCTTCCAGAGCGACAATATAGGACCTCTTCTGTTCTCCCTGACACTATTGCCACTATCTCTCGAACTCCTGCGATTCCCGAAGGTACTTCACCGACAAACCTGGATATCGAAAGCATAAGGTCACTCATGTACTTCCAATCTGTCGGCAAGGAGCAAAAGTATCTGCAACGAACATGCTTGCCATTCCATTACTACTCTACACATTTGGAGTGGATCCATGGACGATGGACGAGCTCAGAATCCTCGACATCGGGTCACGAAAGATTATGCACATGAACAAAAGCTTGCACCTCATTCTGTCCATTCCGCGATTTCACGTCTCACGCCGTCAAGGTGGTCACGAAATACTGAATCTCGAATGTCTGTACAATATGATTATTCTAGGTACAGCATATATATATAGTCGCAAATTGACGAGAACTTCTTCTTGAAGTAGTCAGGAAACACGAAGAAGTGGGCAATGAAGGGGTAAGCAAAATGCATCAAACATTATCCATCTTTTTTACTCGCTCCTGAAGGTCAGGATAAATAAATCCTAGGAGAAAAGCTTCAACAAGCAGCTCCTCGGCAAGAGGTTGCACGGAATATTCAACAGAAATAGAGCCAATTGTCGAAAATTTGATTTGCCGAATATACTGCAACTTCGTATTCTCTACAATTGCTTATGTCGCGCACTTGAGGCCTGACATAGTTTCCTTTGACTTAAAGAAATGAACCATGTTCATTATCGCATTTTCGGTATCACCCGACAAGAACATCACAGCCAAGGAGAATGAAAAGAAATAGGGGTAAAAAGACTTTATGAGAGAGTTGCGACGGTTATTTTCAAAATATTCTGTTCAACTAGTCGACCTGCTCATTGGTGCTCTTGGAGGTGCCAAGCTTTTACTGGTGTATAGATTGAAAGGTATCCCTGCGTGTCCAAGAAATGCCGATAAACTTGCGGGAAAAATGCATAAGGGTCCTCAGGGTGTACGAGACTTTTGACAGGTCATCATATTTAGTTTATCACGGACTATAACCACCTATCTCGCGGTCGTGAGAAGTGGCTGCAGTTGAAACTTTACAGCGATTTCGCTGGAAGCAGGTGACATTTTCTGGAATGGCATCCGATCCTGGTGAAATCCCACGGTTGTCCTTAGGCCAAAATTTTAACTATACATATGTGTGTAATATACTGACGATCTTAACTCAGTTTTGAATGAAACTGCAGATGCGGCTATTTCATTTTGGAGGGCAGGGTGTATATCTTCGAGGACCTAGAATTAAATTGTGATTAACGTTCATGATATAAAGAGCACCCAAACCCTATTTTAAAAGGTGAGAACCGCGTTCTTAAATTTATTTTTAGATCTTGTAAAAGATTAAGAAACCATAGCCTTTTTATCACATTATTTAGTTATTCCGTAGTATCTAAACTAGAATATGTCTACCCTCTTGGCGGCAGCGACTGCAGAAATGTGTGTGCGATTCAACGTGTTCACTATTCATGAAAGACATGCTTTACTGTCATTTTATTTTGTATTTGTGTTAAATATTGGTATTATTGGCTGCCCAGAACTACTTAAATGAAGCTCGTTAAGAGTACCCCGCTTAAATTCAAGATATGTAGATTCTGAGATAGTGTATCTACCATCAAACAAAATTCATAAATCTATAAACTATGTCGGGATTTGAAGGGCATGTAATTGGTTTTCTTTTGGGTTTACAAAATCAAGATCAAATTCTTGTCGATTTATACAAATCTCATAATTCCAGACTATTATTTAGAAGGAAGAATATAAATTGAAAGCTTTCAACAATCCTAGATTATGATTATCTGGAAGCCACCAAACTGAAATCAACTCTGACATGTCCAGATCGTTCAGTGCTACTTAAAAGATTGTCTCAGAAATGGTCGTTAATTTAGGAAAATAGCTGACATCTTGGATCTGCATTGAAATATAATATGAACTTTTTTACAAATTACTCTCCTATGGGAAATTTTGGCAGAAAGGCATCTTATCATCGAAAAGGGCATAATATTTTTTGTAGCGGGCCCGCTATTCTTAGATTTGAGTTTCTCATGAATTTAATTGCTTGTAAATAAATATTACTTTCAAATTTGATTTAGGTTTTTTAAAATCTTGATAGCTTCCAGTCTCTCACATCAAATTTGAATATTTTTGAAGCTTTTGAATCTTTTCATTCTTTTTGCACTATTTCGGAATTGGGTTTTTTGCAAGACATTTGGCGAGAAAAACAATAAGAATAGTAATGAAAGGTTCGTTACATCCTCGTATATTCAGTGTATCTTTGATCGTAATTATCTTAAATTGGTAGAAATAATTTGAAAATTGAAAAAAATACCCCTTCATTTTGTTTGGACCCCTGAATAAAATAAACTCTTAACATACCTGAGGAAGAAAGAAAAATCTCCCTTGAGTTTTTATTCTACTAGCAGAACTAAAGTTGAAATCAGTGTACAGTGGTTTGGACTTTCTATTTACTGCTGCCTCATTTTCAGTTTGTCCTTGGAAAGGCAATTTTATTTGCTCTAATTCACTTCTGTTATCACCAGGAAAGACTAGGGATGATTTCAAGCTACGGTGCTCGTTTTTACGAGCAGAAGGTGCATCTCCGTTGCCCATATGACTTGCATCTATCAGTCATGAATCTCCAATAATTATTATCGAGCCACTGACTTTTGACTCTGTAAATACATTAAAGGCATAATTGATATTAATAGTTCCTGATGTAATTCTCAGCCATAATTAAAGTTCTGAAGTATCATTTAAGAAATGATATTCACATTTTTTCCATTAAGGTTTTAAAATATTTGAAGTGTGTTAATACTTTCGTAAATTACCAAAAATGTGAGAGGAGGTGTAACGTGCGAAAATTTTTCAACATTTAAAGAGGTACTTTTTAGAAGACAGAGTTATGAGAAGGGTACAAAGGTACAAGATTTTACAAATTAAAAATTCTCTTCTTACCAACAACGGATTACGTTTCAAAGAATAATCCAGAAAACTTTTTCAGAATTCGTCGAAATATTTTGTCCACCGAGGACCAATTTACCTTCTTGGAATCCAGAAAACAAATTGTGACGTAAAAATTCAAATTTTTAACATTTTTAAGATGGCGAATCCATAAAGATGTTCACAAAAGAAATATTTTCCATCGACTGCGATTTGGAAAATTTGTAAAATTTAAATTTTTGTTATGCACTACATTTTTTTTGTGAAAGAAGGATGTGTTCATAGGAAGCGTCCTTTATTATTAACGCGAGGATTGTCTTTGAATTTATACCCACCTCCCTCTGATAACTTTGAACACAGACTACCCAGGTGTCCCACTCGCGCAGGAACGCCGCATCCCAACAGACATAATGCGGCCCTAAGAGTGCTCTACTACCATCTATGATTCTATGTCATTCATACGGCGTTGGCCGCGACCCTGCCCTGCCGAACGCTCCCAAGGAGATAAAAGTCAATTTTCCAAAAATATAAGTGCCGAATTTTCTGGAACTACGTATTTCTGACAGCAGTCTCCATTGCACACTCGAGGTCTGACATTGTTCTCCGGGACTTTGAGAATCGAACTATATTCGTGATCGAATCCTCAGCTCCGGCTCACCACAACATCACTGCCAACTGCTCTCTGAGGTGTAAAACTATCACTGGCTCGTAACATCAAAGCCATATCCGCGTGCCAAAAACATGCCAAGGCACTTTCGTGATGGATGCAGAAAGCTGCCATCCTTGGGTCGCTCCTTGTCCTCAAGACACACGAGGGTTCCGCCGGCCCGCCTTTGTGATTTCATCGTCATGCGTTGTGGCCACCCATCTCATGGTCGTGATACGTTGCCATAGTTGTGGTTTACCGTGGTTCTTTTTGAGATCACTTCTTTCAAGATTCAGAAATTCTATGTACGGCTATTCGTAGTACTCAAAAAGACGAACAATTTATCTTCATGACTTCTTTTGATAAGAAAAAAACAGAGTTATAGCATTTACAAAATGCAAAAAGAAAACATGAAAATGAAAATTTGAAGTCAAACAATGCACGATATGAAAAAAAGTCAGAAAGAGAAAATAGTTCATTTTTAAACATCCTACAAGATTATCATAAAAACTTTTTGAATTTGTTTATAAAATCGAAAGATAAAATTTTGATCGCACAAAAAATAATGAAATATCAATAATTCCATTTTGCGGTCAAACTATGCAAGATACGGCAAAAGATAGAAAGACAAGAATTGTTGAGCGAAAAAAGATCTACAAATTTATTAAAATTCATTTTTGATAGAACGCGTAATTTTGCTACAAATTTGTTACTCATCATTTTTTGATAGGATGCGGATTTTTTGTTTTATTCATGACAAATTACATTAAAAATGAAAAAATTTAATTGTTGGAAAAACGACGCAAAGTACGAAAAAAAATTAATGGACAAAAGGTTTACACTAAAAAAAGATATTGAAATTTTTTATTATTCATTTCTCGATGTAACGCGCAGTTTTTGTTTTAATCGTAAAAAATAACATTAAAAATAAAAAGTAATGTTTTTCGAAAACTGACACAAGGTAAAACAAAAAATTAATAGACCACAGGTATTCACTCAAAAAAGATCTACAAATTTATTATAAACTTTTGTTATAAACTTTTGCTATGAGAAAACATAAGAAATAAAAAAAAATAACTTTTTGGATAAACGAAGCAAGTTACAATAACTTTTTATCACTTTACGCTAGGATGCGTATTTTTGGTTTAAATCCTGAAAATGAAATTTGAAAAGAAATTAAATTTATGCAAAAACGACAGAAGTTCCAATAAAATGTTAAATAACAAAATTGTTTTTTTTTGTTGTTTTTATAATGCGCACTTTTTTAAATTATAAAAAGAAGGCAATGATAATACGTCTGTTTTAATATCAATGTATGAACTGCGATATAGAACATAATGCATTAGAAAACCCAATCGAGAAAGTGGAAAATTGGAAGAAAGCGACTATCGTACAAAAATACAAAGGAAAGGAAGATCAAAGCAACCGCAATAATTACAGAGGTATCAGCTTATTAAGTACCGTAAGTAAAGTATGCTCAAAAATACTTATTTGTAGGGCAATTAAAATAACAGAAGAAAAGATATGGCAGCCTGGCCACAAGATTGAATTTTTCAATTTCCCTGATTTCGCCCTGACATTTAGGCAAATATCCCTGACAGGAAAGTATTACAAAAGCGAATAAGGTTTTAATAATGTGCCAAGCGAAGAACTGAAAAAAGCCAGAAAAATGCGCTATACATGGGAGTATGGACTAATTAGGTAAAGGACATGTCTCCAAACTACAAATAAATAACTTCACAAATAAAAACTGAGAATCAAACTTAATTTTCACAAAGAAGCACGTATCATATTATTTAGTACAGTGAATAAAAATGTGTTATGAGAAACATAGAAAATTAGGAACAATAAAAAGTAAAAAGAAGCCTAATGATAGGCTATTAGATGATAACAGAGCCGCAAAATACCTCTAGCTGTTGGTCGACGTTTGCTACCTCTTTCTGATTATTAGTTAAAATCTTTATTTCTTTTCTCCTTAGGCTTTCAAATACTTCAACCAGTCTTCTCTTTTCAATATCTTCATTTCCTTTTGAAATTTTTTGCGCTTTTTTCTTTTGCAAAGATTCTTTATAAACAGCTCTTGAATTGCGGACCTTCAGGATCATTGATTTGGGTATCTCCTCCATTTTAAGTGAACCACCTAAACCTCCATCATAAACCTGTCTCTGGGCCACAAGTTTGTCTGAACGACATCTCTGAAAGATAGAATGCATAATTAACATGAACAAATGTACCAAGCTTGATTTATTAATAGGGAATTTATAACGTGGAATGATTAAATGGTACCTACTTATGTAAAATTATGTAAAACTATGTTAAAAAACGAAATTCTAAAATATTATTAAAACCACAAATTTTTGAAATAGGACCCAATTAATTTTTGTGTATGTTTTCGTAATTTCAATTGGTGATGAGTAAGAATATTGTATTAGAATTTATTCAATAAGTTTTCTTTCTTTTTATTGAAATTTTAAACTTTTAAGGGCATTTAAGTTCAAATAAAAAACAGTTGAATTCAACTTAAAACACAATTTTTGACTAAATAGCAAATTTTCTTCACTATAATCAGAATTAGAAAAAATATATTAAACGATTTTGTAGAAATATGAATTAAAAAAGAATATTTCTTTTTGTCCGATCCGACTCAAAACTTGATAACTTTTGGACACAATGTTGGACTATACATCCTCGAAATTTCGTGACCCCAGCTTAACTTGTTTGCAAGATATGCTTAAAAGAGGATTGTGGATATAAACGCGTTCACACAGTCACACACATGTGTACATTTTTTAAGAACCTTATTTCCGGGTTCCTGAGGTCAAATTTGGGCAATGAATGTGATAAAACGGGATTCGAACATTTTCATCGTTATCAAGCTTCCTCTATGCGGAAGCAATTATTGATTCGCTTATTCCTTATACATTTATGTAGGGGCTTGTTTCTAAATTTTAAAATAAAATTTCATTATGCATGTCTTATCGACATCTCACAAATATCAATAAACTCATGAACTATAAAAATCAGAAAATTGTATGAAGAATATTTTCTTTTCAGAAGAACTATTATTGAACTTTAGGTCGACGTTATCTCCGCAAAATATATATTATTGGAATGCATTTTTTTATAATTGTTTCGAGGCATAATGCCCAGTCAATATACATAATAAAATATGTCGATAATTATTTATGTTTAATAAGTGTGCCGGTTAACCTCTTCGAAGGGCATGTCCAATTCTAAGACTACCCCCGTGGACAGGAAAAAAATGTTGAAATTTTTTCAAACCCATGCACCAAATATGAACATATTTGCATAATGTATTGTAAAATAACGTCATATTATGTTAATGTCCACTGGGGCAAGCTTTTTTTCAACGGGCCAGTAAAAGAATTCCTGATCTTATCGCCTATTCTTTTCTTTCTTCGCTGACATATACAATACTAAGTAGCACAAAACGCCTAAATATGAAAAATAAACTTCTAATCTTTCAACTTACCTTAAATCTAATATGGCACAATTCATCCAAGGTATAAATCATTTAATTGTGCTTTTGCGACAGCAACAACACAATACACATTTGCTGATCACGCCACCACTTCACTTCACATGTATTGACCGGAAAAACCAGCAAGACCGACTATAGAGTTAGAAATTTTCAAAAATCTGTAAGAATATTCTCGTTCCCCGTTACTAATCTCCATGAAGTTAGTCCCACAACTCGATTCTTGTATCTTGGGAATTTTCAAAGCAACACCTCGCGGGAAATTTGAATTAATAAATGTGTTCTATTTTTAAAGAATGTAAATTGAAAACATATTTATATTGATATTAGTAAGTGCTTACAAAACAATATTAAAACATACCAATTTCTATTTCCCCAGACAGGTACTTCATTTCCCTGACATTTCCCTGACTTCACTGAGAAAATTTTTTCCCACTGGCGATTCTCCGACTTCCCTGACATGTGGCCACCATGATTATGGGAAGTCCAAAGTTGATTTATGCCAGGAACATCATGTGCGGATCAAATATTTAGCTTAAGACAGCTCACAGTAAAAAGTTTGAGGGTAGGAAAGAAAATTTTCTGTGCATTTGCTGACCTAGAATGTGGCGAAAAATAGTTTATAAAAATAGTGTCAGTAGAGTAAATGACGTCTGAAACAAAAGACCTTGGATACCAATGGGCCCGAGTGGGTAGCTTCACATGACGACTTTTTGAAGCTCTTCACTTGGAGTGTTCGCTAGAGAGAATAATCAGAAACCTGGGTCGAAAAAGTGTTGCGGAACGAACGTGCTATTTACATAAATAACACGAGAATGCTAGATCCATCTAAAAAAAATCAATAACTCCATCCTCACATTACCCAGATATCAAAATGCCCACCGACTGCAAGAGATCTGACGGTCCGCGGTCCGATCGATCGGACCGACGTGCCGGCAGATATGCACCTTAATGTGCACACCATTGATGGCTATATAGCCATTCCCGTGCCAGCCCAAGAACACATTGTATTATCAACATCCAATGGTGAGGTTTTTGCAATATTAGAGTATCGCGGGCTCCTACGTGGAATATATACGACGTATAGAGCTCATCAGAGAATCAAATTAAATATGATGAGCGGCGCAGTTGATAATTTGACCCCAGATGAATTGCGAGATTGTCCAGTAGGCATAAAACATCCAATCTTCCCCCAAAGTTTTATTAAAGCTTCAGCAAATTCCGATTCACTACAGACGAAATGGAATCCTCATAGTGAATACAACCCTAGTCCTTTTTCTCATGATAGACAACATTCAACTGACCGGACTTCTCCTCAGGAGACTCCTTCTCATGTCGAAGCCAGATCGCCTCCTGGATGGCCGTCTTCGCCTACAGTACTTGGATATACGCTTGGGCAACTTGGATACATTCGGCTTATTCCCCACACAAATCAGAACCTACGATTCGAATTTCGAAGATACGTTTTTCCTGCTGTTAAAGCAATTAGGTTGCGAACAGGATCGAACTATATTCCCGTGCCAGCCCAAGAACAGATTGTATTATCAGCATCCAATGGTGAGGTTTTCGCAATATTAGAATATTGCGGGCTTCTCCGTGGAATTTATACGACACATAAAGCTCATCCGAGAATCAAAATAAATATGATAAGCGGTGAAGTTGATTGTTTGACCCCAGATGAAATTCGAGATTGTCCAGTGAACAGACGTCACCCAATCTTCCCCGAAAGTTTTAGTAAAGCTTCAGCAAATTCCGATTCGCTCCAGACTGAATGGATTCCTTATAGCCAAAACAACCCCGTTTCTTCTTCTCATGATGGACAACATTCACCTCACTGGATTTCACCTCAGGAGCCTCCTCTTCGTGCCAGCTTGAGGCCTTCTTCGAAAAGACCTCATTCTGATCAAGTACTTGGATGTGCAATAGAACGGCTTGGCTATGTCCGGCTCATTCCTTACACAAACCGGAACCAGCGATTTGAGTTTCGAAGATACGTTTTTCCTGCCTATGAACCACTTCGAATGCGAATAGATCATACGAACTATGCGCTCGGGCCAAACCAAGAATATATTGTATTGTCAACATCCAGTGGTGACATTTTGGCAATATTGGATTATAGTGGGACTCTACATGGAATATATAGAACAGATGAAAATAATCCGCGAATAAAACTTAATATAGTAAGTGGCGCAGTTGATTATTTGACTGCAGATGAAATAATGTGTTGTCCAGTAGGCAAAAATCACCCCATCTTTCCAAACAGTTTTATTAAAGCTTTTGCAAATTACGACTCACTAGAGTCCGAATGAAATTCCAATGTCAAAAACTATCCTGGTCCTTCTTCTTATGCCAGATGAAACGCACCTGCCCGAACTTCTCCTCAGTAGTCTCCTCTTCATGCCAGGTCTGGTACTCCTCCGGGCATAACTTCTTTTTATGTGGTAATAGGATATGCACTTGGACAACATGGATATATTTGGCTCTTTCAAGAGCCAAATCAGAACCAGCAATTCGAGTTTCGGAGATACTATTTTCCCGCCGATGAATAAATTAGATTGCTTGTAGGAAATGATAAATTTGTATCACGCCAAACCAAGAATGGATTTTGTTATCAACATCCAATTGTGACGTTTTTGCAATACTGGAGTATAATGGGATTCTTCGTGAAATACATAAGACAGATAGAAATCATATTAGAATGAAAATAAATGTGCTCAGCGGTGATGTTGAGAATATTACATCAAATGAAATGAAGGAATGTAATGTGAGGCAGATATTACCCAATCTTCCCCCACCTTTTTATGAAAGTTGCAATTTGCTCTTCACTGGACAATGTGTATAATTAATTCAATGAGAAAATTGTCAAATGAAACATAATATTCCCTGTAGTCTGAAGTTGGGTCGAAATTAAATTAAAACATATGAACATTATTGTAGTTTTTTCTTCGGATTGCTAATTTTGGAAATTTGATGTTAATGCAAATAATGAAACTTGACGTAAGAGATTATGATTCTTAATATTAAGAACCTGTGAAAGAGGTCTAATGACTATAATGTACGGGCGGTCCAACCTGTCACAGTAATTTTAATAATTTGTTCAAATTTGTGAAATTGTGATTACCACCTTCTAATTCCAGATAATAGAAAACAGATGGTAAAATTCCAAACGATTCAAGAAAACACGAGCGATTTCATATTCGACTGACCCTAACTTATAGCTACTGTCAGGTTCACACCTTTCTCTGGACCATTGCACCTCGCTGATAACTGCACTGGGACCGATTCGACTTTTTTATTCTGGGTTCAGCATGCTGATTCGCAGAATCGATACATCCTTGACGGTGGAAAGCAACCTCTGTTGGTTTCGAATTTAAATAGCTACAAGTCTGTGCGTCGCCATATCGTTCAAATTCGTGCTCTGACTTCCGTTGACTAAAGATCCAAAAGTGTGATACGTCCGTCCATAAATCTATCTAGATGAGTCAATTATATTGGTCAATTTAGGCCCGATGATGCCATCATTTGATGCTGCCTCGGTTCGTCTGAATTTTGTAGAAACGCATGTCCGTTGATGCAGTTTGGAGGGCGACGTCCGTTAATACTTAATAAAAAATAAGGGGTCGGGGCGGAGTACCGTTTGAAAAGGTCGTTCTTGGCCAATGTCTAAATTTAATTATTAATGAAGTCACAGTTCAGCTCAGTTCCGCGTCGAGTACAGACGGTCATGACGAACCGCGTTTTATTCGGGTTCCGTAGTACTTCTTGTCGGTGGAAGAAGTAGAAAAGAACTGTGATGAGAATTTTGAGTGTGACCGTCGCGAAGGTACGAATGCGTAGGTGAGGCAGAGCATTTTTCCAAGCAGTTTGCCATTTCAAATGGATGCTCATTGTCAAGTGACAATTGGGAAAGGAACCATGAGGGGAAGCTATACTATTAATCGTTGACTTCTAAAAAATGCTGACGGTCATACCATGAGTCAAAGACACCTTTGATTCCTTTCATTTAATATTTTTGAATTATAATTTGAATTTAATTGACTAATAGTTATTGATTGTTACCAATTAAGTTTATTTTCTTCAGAACTTTAATACTGTCAATTATCATCAGTTCCTAATTTTGAAAATATTTCGTAATAGTAAGAAATTGTTAATTAGGCAACAGCAGGTAACGCTAGTAGGTAACGCCTTCTTTTGATGATCTTATAAGCATTAATTCCGTTAAGTTAATCTTCTTGCTATTGTGTCCAACGACAGGTAATATTTTTGTTAGTTCTAAAAGTAGAGTTGGCTAATAAATGAACTATGCAAAATGTGGGTTTCTCTGGAAGACTGATTGAAATTTGGGACTCTGTTTTCAATATACAGCCTGGACCTAGCTGGACTATTTCTAATTTTCATGAATAAAATTTCATTGATAGATTCATTGAGCAGAATTATTCTGCTGACTCTTCCCTGTCGAGAGAGTACATCCATCCCGCTAAAGTCTTTACCTTGATCCAATATGAATCGCTCTGGTATGAAATTTTGATACCGCAGATTATAAACTTGTCTTTGTGCTAGCTGGCGCAGCAGCTCATTTTGGCAAGCTTTACTGGACGGTGTTTTGTGGATGATAAGGTCTCCCTTGCAAACACGATATTTCTGAAGGTACTTTCATTTCAAGAATAGATCTTCCTTCGTTAGAATGTAGGTTCTTTGATATTCACCTACGTCGATATATCTAAAATTAAAATTTATATACGCCCGGTCAGAGTTGGTTACAAGTATTTCTTGAGGAACGGATATTGAATGAATATGGTAGATTGTATGATCTGATTTTCCGAGGAGTTGCATATCCAGTACAAACCTTGAGGATCGATTCCTCACGATGATCGTTGATGTTCATGATAGTGCCAATTTCTCGTTACTGACTTTTGGTCCTCAAGTAGGAAACATGAATTTTGAAGCATGGTCCTGTACATGTCCACATACAACCTCTAGTTGGTTGGTGGTTAAGAGAAAGGGCTGTAGATGTCCTCTTCTAATCGGCTGATCTTATGTAGCTATCCAAACCGGCTCTCATCGTTCTCGGTATTTGATTTAAAGTGCTTGTGTAGTTTATTTATGGCATCTGTTCTCTAATTTGATTGAACATAACTGCAGTAATGTTTGAATCAAGTTTAAACTGATACAGCTGTCTTTCTCTTGGATGTATTTGCTCGAGATCAGCTCTCAAAACATGAGTGTGTTGCCCAATGAGGTGAGATAAATTCTTTTGCGCATCATTTACCTCGTTGAATTTTGCGTCCAATAGTTGCTCATCGTCATAGGTGACAAGTCCTGCAACAGGTCTCATTATTCCTGTCAGAAATCCTCGCATCCTAAATTCTATCCGTTGTCTGATGTTCTTTGACAGGTCTTGTGGATAAAGGTTTTCGGTCCTACGTTCAAGCTTTTTTATCTCGAGTCATACCTCCTACAAACGATTTTCAGCAACATCATGTGCCCAAGTAACTTAGTATTCGAAGATGTGAATGCAATCTTCGCTGAGTGTCCTTTACTCTCTTAGTAGATACTAGTACTGCTGGTAATGGAAGTGATGCTGTACAAATGCTCGCTCTGTCCAATGCCGGTCGCTGCGTATACATCACATGGAAGGATCCAAAGACAAGGACCATACATTTTAGGTAAATTAAACAATTCTGCTTTTCTTTTATTCCCCATGAACAAAGCTCTGGTTTGGATACTCTCTTATTTACTTAGTTTAAAATTAATAAATTACAATTTATTTATACCTTGAATTAAATTACATTTGATTACCGAGCTTTTAATCCCCACTATAACATAATTTCCGAATGAAAGATCCTGTATTTCTTTAATAGACAATTCTTGAAAATAACTATCGAATTTATTTTGTAGTGAACTTTATGAGCCTCTGAATGAAATAGGAACAATTGTGAAGAGGAAAAGAAACATTTGAGCAGTGCGACACTCTGGAATTATCTTGGTATAAGATAATCCTTGCGTAATCATGGACTTTATTGAATTTATTCGAATTGATTATATTTTCAATTTTTCGTTTTTTTCTGGCTTTAGTTTCAAATCCTGTGTTAAACCTCGTTTCACAGAATACTCTAAGGTTGGCCTAATTTCTTGTAGATTCCTCATCATAATTATACAGTTGCTTTTATGTAGATAAAGAAAAATAATACATTGCTTTCATTCTTTTAACCGGCTCAAAACTTAAATGCCTCACGCTGGTCGGCATTTTTGATAAATAGCTTCACTTTCTAGAATTACGTTATGATTTTCGGTTATTTCGACGACCTTGTATGGGCCATGATTTCGCAAATTAAATTTTTCATTGCGCACATTATACACCACGTATACTAAATCTTTCAATTTCGCGTTTGGGGCCTATCGTTTTGATCATAGTACTTCTCCGACCTTTCCTTTGCATCAAATAGATTCATTGCAGCGATTTGTTGAATATTGTTCAATCGGACGATTAGGTCATGCGAATAGGTGCAATAGGTTTCCAGGTGGTCTTCAGATGTAAACGAGGTGGGTTACCGTGCGGTCATTCAGATAACTAATTCGAAGAGAGTAAGCTCCGTCACTTCATGAACCAACGTGTTATACGCAAATATGGCGAATGAGAGCAGTCTGTCAAGATTTTGAGACAAGGCTTCGACCCAGTGATTTGATTTACCTACCCTATATTCCAAAATAAAATAGTAATTTTTTAATTTTATTCGAAACTCAAAAAGTCTGGTGTCCGCGTCCTCAACATAGAGCATGCGATAAACCGGCTGATGACCACATGCTTATATGAATTTCCTTCCGTTAAGATAGGCCCGGAAATGTTGCACTCAATATAGTACCAAGGGGCTTCCTCCTTATCGTATGTAGCTTATTTCCCAAGCGCTCATTGCCTTTAAGTAATAAGCGATAAGCATGTCTATCCCGTCCTTTCCTTGTCGTAGAATGGCCAAACAGTGTAATCTGAGGAATATGTGGCGGGTTTACAGTCTTTTTTGAAATCAGAATATAGAACGAAAGGCTCCGACAAAGGTAATAGCGGATTTTATGGAAACTTTAATAATGCTCTTTTGCCCACCTCCATTCGATATTTTTCTTGATAAGATCATTCAAAGGCTTGAATAACTTGGCTTAGTCTTAAATAAATCGCCTATGATAACCAGATATTCCTCAGAATTGACAGATAGCTCTTACCTTGCAGAGAGTGGGGAAATTTTGTATCGCTCTTATCATTGATGGGTTAGGTTTGGCTCCATTCCCTCCAACTATGTGACCTAGATATGCCGCCTTTTTTTGCAAGATGTCACATTTATCGGGCTGCAACTTCAGGTTTTCTTGCCCTAAGCGTGTGAAAAGGGTTTTTGCTATCGCGTGGTGTTTTTCAAGCGTTTCTGAGAACAGCACTACGATGTCAAGATATATGAAGGCGTCCGTGCCGTGCATTCCTTACAATAGTTGACTGGGCACTATTGATGCCCATTGGCATTCGGAAGTATTCAAAATGATCTTGAGGCGTAGAGAAGGCCACGTAGAATTCCGCCGGGGCCCCTTATAGCAACATTTCGAGTATACCTAGGTTCTTCAGTTCGTGCTTGGTTATTTCACACATTGTAGTAAGTATGTTCGCTGGAATCACGAGTTCTTCTTGTATCGCTTGGAGTTTTATCATATTGACCCCCGATCCTGGACCGACCAGTAAGGATGCCTTCAGATTACGAAATACCGTCGCAATCAGCGTGAATACTAAAGAATCTTCTATTTGGTTCCGGGTTCTAAACAACCCGTGGAGTTCACCAGATCCTTCACAGTTCGTGGATGCTCCGGAGACTTGGAGCTCGCCGGGGCGTCCTACTGATGAGCTCGATTGAAGTTCAAATTTTTCTGGTCCTTACTGCAAGAACGCACCGGCGATGCTCCATGGCAAATTTGCGTTTTTTTCTTTGTTTCAGAATCCGAATAAGGCATGTGTAGGTAATATGGATAAGGAAAATGATGCTCTGGGTATTGGAAAGGTGAGCAGGAATAGTTAGGATGGTATCCAAGGATTTGCTGGAACATTGGCGACGGGTATACTGAATATATCATCGCATTTCTCATACGAGGTACCTTGAGAATAGATTTCTACTTTGTGTGGAAAGACTTTTACTTATATTGAGGCCATAAGCTATGAGGTCTGGCTTCTTTCGCCTTATCCGTTTTAATAATCACATCCAAGGAGGTTTGTTGTGTCATCCTATAGATGGGGACTGATATCTCTGAAGTGAAGTTACACTTCTTTACGTCTTCGACATCTTAAACATACATGTATGCTTCTGCTAGGTCCTTTAGGCGACTCGTATCCACAAAGGTCACCACTTCGTCCACAAGCCCGCTAATGAAAATCGTCTAGACTATGTCCTTAATTGGCTTAATAATTAGTTCGCTTCTCTTAACTTCCACTGAATTGTGTGTGCCTTTACCGTGATCGTTTCGTGCTTCTTTCTTGCAAAGCATGCGTTGCCCTAATCAACAGCCCCTGCACTCTACCATAACATTCACTAACCGTTTCTTTCTTTGTTTTCGTGAATTTCATGATTTCCTAAAAATTCCATTGAAATCTTTTCGCAGGTGCAAGACGTTGCTTTAAATGTTCAACTAATTCATCTGCAGTGTTCCATTTCGTAACCTTAAACTTGCCCTCGCAACGCCTGTTAGTTTACTCGGCACTATTTTGATAAAAGAAACTCGATTATCATGATGGTATGTGGACAGTTCCAGTAACTATGTCCTGCAAGAACTCTTCAAAGGGATGATATTTCTTCCAAAATAAGGAATGTGATATGTAGCTTGTGTAGTGTGATTTGTTAGAGAAATGAAAGAATTCCTCCCGCTGAATCGAGGTTCAAAAAAACAGAAAGAAAAACCTCCCTTAAAAAATCATAGGCAGATCGTGCTAAATGCTTTTCAAGAACTTCTAATGCTTGCTATATTTCTGAAATGGAAATCAACAATTCGCTTCAGGCAATGAGTTGTTTTATCCTCTCATAAAAACAACTGAGATTACGCGTGATATATATTAGGGTGTAAGTTGAGCTGTCTGAATGTCGGCCAATTACTGATACTACCGCGTCATCCCTAGCAAACATAGAATCGAACATTGCATGAAATTCATTGTCGTTCTTAATTTATTTCAATTCTGACATGGGCTCTAAGGGCGGAGAGTTGACAAAACGATATTCGATCACAGCATGTTTTGGTTTTTATTTTGACTGTGACTTTTTAACTGCGCGTCTAGCAGATTTTCTTAAGGGTACCTTAGAAGCACTTATTTGTCCAGCCATTGGTCATTCATCGACAAAAAGAGACTTGTCTCATTATTCAGTATTTCTTAGAATCTTTGAGATAATTTTAAAACCATTGGATCTCGTCGTCCAAACTTTCAAGACTGTTATTTTGAGTTACTGAAGCTGAGTTTTGTTTCCTGATTAATTCCGTTAAATGGTTTCCAAGCTAGGTTCACTTAGGTTTGGCAAAGTTATTAGCTGTGATCCGTTAGTAGACGCTGCTCAATTATGAGCAATAGCACGTTCGTATCGTTCACGTGCTGTTTTGCGGGGAGGGGAGACATTAGGCATGGGATGCGCTTCTCTCTCTCTCTCTCTCTCTCGCTACGGCTCACTTAGCGGTGAGCTCACTCTAGCATATTACATTGCACACATGAAAACTCACGCCATCCATTTCACCTCCTACACATGATCGCTAACAAATCAGGAATAAGTTCACACTGATAGCTTGCTATTAAGATATTAGATATTAATATGATATTCGAATACTGATATTAGGCAACTGCGTCATTCTAATTAAAGAATTGTTATCATGTTGCGTGAGACACCCTTCAGTACAACTATGTAGGAAAACTGAGGCATTACTATTAGTCACTAAATTTTACTATTAAAGGATTATAGGCCTCGAAATAATAGTAAAATTTATTTGCAGGTGAGCTAAGGCGCTAACATCAATTCAGTAATTCACTATTTATCGCACGCAATCCTGATAGTCGGAATTAATGTTAATGTTAAATTAATGTCGCAAGAAAATTAAATACTGACATCAATTGGCTTGAGTTGAATTCACATAACATAATTGACCCTGCGTGTTGGATTGGATAACTAAAGGGCTATGATGTCTTGTGAACCACGATGCCCAGAAAAATCAGGAGCTAAAAAACGGCTTAGAATTTGACTCAAATAACGCAGCAAGCAAAGTCTCATTAACCTATGGTTGTCATTTCATCAAGAAATAATTGCATCAATTTCGCTTATACAGTGAAACAAAAGCAAGGGCGAAAATGAGCTCAAGTTTCGAATCAATTTTATTAAGTGTAATTTAGAATATCAATTTTTGGAAGAAAACATGCATACTTTCAGAAATTTAAATTCTGCACCTTTCACTCTGATTAACAATTTTCTTGTGAAATTTAGAAAAACTTTTTCACCATGTTACAGGTCAAGCAGATCAAGAATTAATATTTTTGTTTGTAACATTTAAAGTAAACGGTAACATGACAGGGTTTTTTACGTACGAGATGATTATTATTATTACTAAGAACCTGTGAAAGAGCTCTAACTACTCCAGTGTGCCGGAGTTTCAAGCTGCCAAACTATTTTACTAATTTGTTCAAGTTTGTAGGATCGCGACGAACATCCTATCAATACAAGGTGCTTCCCTTTTCGGCTGCCCTCTTACCGCTGAATCTCAATAAAGAAAAGCATTTTTTGTTTCTGAATAACTCACGCGTTGACTTTAGTTTTAATTTTAATTTATTCAAATTAGAGGAAAATTAAATGAAGAACAGATGGTAAAATTCCGAAGAAAGCAATAAAACAAAAGTGATTTCATATTCGACTCACCCTAACTTATAGCTACCGCCGCACTTCATTTGCCGGAGAGAAGGACGGAGCTGGCAAGGATTAGATTTCTCGTTTTTTGATAGGCTGTAACTTGTCAGGTTTACACCTGACAAGGCCCAATTCACCTGTTTTATTCTATGTGTACTAAGGTGATTTGCAGAATCCACACATCCTTCACGGTAGGAAACGATGGCTGCTGGTTTTGAAATTAAATGTCTACATGTCTTCACGCCCTTAGTTCACTTAAATTCGCGTTCTGTCTTTCGTCGACTGGAGATCAGAAGGTGTGCTACGATCGTTTGTAGATCTGTCTGGGTGAGTCTATTAAATTTATCAAATCAGGTCCGATGATGCCCTTATTCGAGGCTATCCCGAAGCGTCCAAATTTTATAGAAACGTAGGTCCGTTAGTGTCGTTTGAAGGGTGACATCCGTTGATATATTATCAAAAATAAGGGGTCAGGTCAAGTTACCGCTTGAAAGTTTCCTTCCTGACCGCTGGCAAACTTTAATTATTAATGACGTCGCGGCCCAGCTCAGTTGCGCGTCGAGGGCAGACGAGCAAGAGAAACCGTGTTTTCTTTTGGCTTTCTTGGTACTTCTAGTCGGTACAAGAAGTAGTTAAGGACTCTAATAGTGATTCAAATACTATTATGAAGGGTGAATTATTATAGGTCAGAATAGCTGTCAAAACAGACCATTTTTTTGCATAGGAACGATGTTGGGAGATAAGAAAATGCACTTGCACCACGAGCAAACCGATAGCTGCAGTAGTAAATAGGTACAAGCATCAAATGGTATCTGAATGTATTATCTCCTCGCAATGATTTATATTTTTGTCTTTTCTCCTTTTTTCTCTCTAGTTCTCACGTGTTGCAAGTACAGGACGTAAGAGAGGAAGGATAAGTGAATATATTTGCCATAAAAAAATGATAATATAAAATATTATTATATTATTATTGAATATCAATTTTTTGAGTAATATTTTGACCATAAAATTACTTGCTTTCTTCGAGAAGGTCAAGTAGATCATAAAACTGTGTCATTTGCTTCCATTGGTTGATTTTATAAACAAAGAATATAAACAAAGGTTCGGGGTGGAAGCATAAAAACAAACAGGAATAACTTTGATTTTAGTTATTGTTAGGTGATGAGCAAAATCTTAGTAATACAAATTTTTATTTTATATACTTCATTAATTATATAAAAGAAAAACAATTTGTTTTTACCTATAAATGTCCACCTTGTTTTTTTATAAATTATTTACATAATTTTTTAAAAATATTTGTTCATGAAATTGACAAATAGCATTGTGAATTAGTATCATTTTGCCGACAAAAGCGATCAATTTCCAGGCAAGAATAGTCTCAAAACGTTAAATTTTTTAACAGGATTTCAAAGTAGTTTCAATAGGGTTAGTGGAAGCTTAAAGATTTGAGAAGAGTTCTTATAGGGCAAAGATTACAAGAGACTTCAAATTGTTTGATTGAATTTTTGAGGATATCATCAAATTTTTAAGAATTTAATTATATTTCATGGGGCTTCAAAGGATTTAACAAGACTTTATCGGATTTTATGGGAAATGTAAATCAGATGAAATTACAGCTTTAATTTGATGATACTGAATTCTGTTTTGTTAAAGCTTCTTCGGCTCTAACGAACACATTTTCATCACGTATCTCGTGCTTCAAACTCGAGTTTGATCAAAACGCTAACTTTTCTACATTACTTTCTTTTTCACTTCAATCTTTGAATCTTATTTTGCATTGGATTTTACTCTTAGCTACTCTGAAAAATTAATCAATTCAATAAATTTATATTACTACGATCCATAATATGCATTGGTATTGAAACAGCCGTCTTTTCATTATTCTGATTTTTTAATAAAAAAAAAGTGCGCATCATATAGAAAACCATTTTGTTATTGTACATTTGATTGCATCTTGTATCCTTTTTTCATAAATTTAATTTGTTTATTTTCAATGTATTTTTGTAACTAAAGTTTAAAAGACATTTTTTAATCTTTTTCGGTTGAACAACTTTTGTCTTGTCATTTTTTTCGTCTCTTGTGTAGTTTTTTTTTTAAATTGGACTTTTTAATGTTCAAAGTTATTTTTTGGAAATAAAACAAAAACCACGCATCCTACTAAAAAATTATTCATGACGCATTTGTAGCTCTTCTTTGGGTGATCAACTTTTTTTTATTAATTGTTCCCATAGCTTGTTTCGTTCTTTCAAAAATTGGATTCTTTTATTTTTAGTTGTATTTTTTAAGATTGAAGCAAAACCTACGCGTCCTATCAAAAAGTTACTGCTGCAAAATTTGTAGATCTTTTCTAAAGGCACAATTTGCATTCATTTATATATTATCTACCTTGCGTCGTACCTTGCATGTGTGTATGTATGTGTGGATTAGATTTTTGGTCTGTCAGAACGATACATTCGAAAGAATCGACAGATTGGATTGGCCCGGTTTTCTGGGTTCAGGAGGTCTCAAAACGTGGACATTTGACAAAGCAGAGGGGAGCAGAGTCAAATTTAATAAAAATGTAATACCTTGTGTGATGAGAATGTAATAATTTGTAATTGAAAAATGTACGGAGTAAGACAAGAAATTTGTGGTTGAACATTTTCAAACTGAACCCTGAAGGATGAAACCATTTTTGATTTTTGGACTTTGCAATCGATAATAATTACACGGCCTTTTTAAGAACGAATAAAAATACTTTTTCCCTAGTTTTAGTTAACATAAAATTGAGCTAGCTTTTTATTATCCAAAGATCAAAAGTTGCCATTTACAGTTTACAAAAACTCTGACGATTCTCCACCTTGCTCTCAATATTTGACTTGGTTAATGTATAATTATGTAGACCATGTGATAATTGTAAACATTTCAAACTAAGTACATATTCTTAAAAATAAGATGAAGCATTGTATTATATTGTAAGCAGAAACTCTAAGGTAGAAACTCTTAAAATAAGCAATTCACGCGACAATGAAGCAATGGGGCTATGAGTAGCCTACAATAAGTCGCGATCTACCAGTGACAGCCATCTTGGTTACCAACGGCGTATCTAAGGAAAATAACGCGCGCCCATGGCACACATTTAAAATTGTACGCTTCTGTGCAGAACACCTACCACTAATTTTCAATCTTATATATATACATTACTGTCATTTTAAAGTAAACAGATAATTTTGGCAGAATTTGAAACGTGTATCTGCTCAAATATTTGAAATATTCTCAATGAAATTATAACTTTAGAATTTCATATCACATGCTTACCTGCGTATTCACTATATGTTTATTTATTAGCAAGCACCGTCTCATGAGCTTGTAACGCCCCCTGAAAAGTGAGAATTACCAAGCGGGCGCATAACAACCGTGCCGAAAGCTGAATGGCATCTGGGTGAGGTGTCTCGAACAGTGACTCTGGAATACCGGGCGACTTCTCAGAGTTCATAGTTGTAGTAAGTGCTGTTCAAAACAATCGAACGCGCAAGCAAGGCTCCCAACAATGGGTCGGACAACAATGCCGTCTACCCTAGAGTTGGGAAGCCAATCAAGACGGAGTCAATGTGATTGAACAGCAGAATCTCAATACTTTTGGGTGGATGGATCGACTCAATGACAATCTGCTAGAGTGCTGCGATACCATTATGGCCACTGAACGAGAAAGGTACGTGGCACGAATGCATGCTTTGTGGTGTGAGAAACACCCAGAGCTCTCGCACTTTTCACGTCAACGTCTGCGAAACCATGCCAACCAGATTTCTGCAAACCAAAATTTCATGCAAACCAGATTTCTTGTAACTTCCCATGAGATTTTCTTGAAAGGTTAGTCCGTGGTAAGTTATTCCCACAGGCGGGCTGGTCGCCCGTGTATTTAAACCAATCGGCAGAAATCGTTTATACTTGGTTGAACGCGGCGGCTGGAGGAACGCGACTTCTCACCAGTCGACCATACAATTTCTGGGTTTAAAACTGACAAAAAATATATCAAAAATGTATTTAAAAATAACAATTATTATTATCTGACATCAAAGTATGTATTTCAGGTTACCAAAATGTGTACGAAACTAAAACCAGTTGCTACTTGTCACGAGAGGGTATTTACACGTCAAAAACCTGTACGAAGTAGTATATATTACGCATTATTACACCATTATTACGCAGATATTATGGCGCTATTGAAGAGTATCGCAGCAATACGTTGGGTTTATTTTGTAAATAAATTTCAACATAATTTTTTTAGCTTATAAGGAAAGTTTACGAAATATGCCAGATTTTGAATTTCATAAATTCGATCACTATTTCATAAACATGTCATAAACAATCGGAAAAATAGCGTATTGGTATCCTAAAAATGTACAGACGATCTAGAATTGATAGGCATGCAGCTTGGTTAACCACGCTCAAAAAAGTGTTAAAAAATTTAGTGTTTGCAGAGTTCTTAACTGTTCATGAGCTTCCATTTTTTTACGTACCTGATGGTCAAAAAAGTCTTTTTAATTTTTTCGGATTTTTATCAAATATTTCTTAAGAGATAACTTATGTTTAGTTCACTTTGTTCAGAAAAAAACGTTAAATAAATAAGAGGAGAATTTTTTTGAGTACCTGAAAACTTTCTAGTGACAAGCATGCACTATAAAAATAAAACTGCCAAGACCCAGGAATCGAAATTGGAAATACAGAAAATTTTAAAAATTTGCATTTTGGTATTGAATGCAATTATTTTCATAACACACATGCTCAGAAAAATGTGTAAATCATTAGTTATAAAGAATATCTAATTAAATATCAAAATCTGAATTAAAAAAATTTGATGTATTTCCAATTCTGATTCCTGAGTCTTGGGGATTTGTTTCCTAGTGGATATTGGTCACTCGAAAGCAGAGGTGAAATAAATAGGAATTATCTCTCAGAAAATAATTTAATAAAATCTGCAACAAATTGGGGAGACTTTTTTGACTGAATTTTTATAATTGTTTAAAAACATTAAAAATGTGAGAATAAACCGTTTTCAATGCTTATTGTAAGCCAACGATTCCCTTTCTTACTTTAAGTCGCTTCTTTTGAATGTCGATTACTGCATTCAGTTGGCTTGTCAAAATATATGTTTAATGCAACGCATTTTGAATTCAATGTTTTCAGTTGCGTTTATATTGTAGTATACAAATTTTTTTGGTTTAAAATTAAGATTTCTTAAAATATTTGACTTATTTTTCACAATGGTAACTTATAACCTTTAAAACTGAATATTTGTAAGTACAAACATGAAAAAGTAGACTAATTATAGTGTTTTTATTATGAATTAAACCATTTAAACATCTGAGCCTTTCTTTAACTTTTTAAAAAAATATTTTTGAAACTTCTTTATGTATAAGAAACGACTTTCTTGCATCTGATAACTGTTTTATAGTAGAAAGAAGTAAAAATAAACAAAACTATGAAATCTGATTTTTTTATTTTGATTTTGATTTCGTGATAAGATAAGGAGCTGTTTAGCCTACAAAGAAAATTAAAAAATCGAAAATTTAGTTGGGAAAATTATAAATATTTTTACGTATACGATGACAAAAAAATTATACGTCAGAAACTGCAAAAAGAAAGGTATTTTTTTTTTCATTTCACGATGTTCTTCAAAGGCATAATCGCAATTTAAAAAATATTGAAAGTCATCATTATTAGGGCTATTATAGACTATTATAGTTGAGGCATTGGAAATTTGTAGTATTAAGTAGATTAAATAATTAAAAATATAATGCTATTTGAATATATGTGAAAGAATTTTATATTAAAAGTGTTTGGTAATTTTAGATTAAAACATTTCAAAGTATTTAGTAACAATTTGAAATGTTTTAAAGTCGCAGGATTAAAAATGAGCGTCTTTCAATACTTGAATTATAATTTCAGAAAGATCAATACTGTATAAATTCAGATCAGTTTGAAAGTTGGACTGCTGAAAATTAGTTGTGCTTGAAATAATTCAATAAATGTTTTGTTTCAAAAACTCTTTAGAAGGGTTTCTGGTTTCGTTCTATCACTCATGGATTGTGGTTTTCATAGAAATATATTGAACCCTAATTTTTTTATATTTATAAAATAATCATTAAATTCACTCAGGCTAATTTTTATTACATCTTTTGCAGAGGATACGGCAGGGAGAATCGTGTATGCCATTTTCTTACAAAAGTAGAGCGTAAAGAAAATGCCACGCGTTATTACGCAGTATTAAGCGTTATTACGCGATTATTGCGCATTATTACACATCATTACGCGTTATTACGTATAATTACGCTATTATTACGCGAGAAGTGTACGGAGTAATACCCGAGTGAATACCCCCTCGACTTGTTTTACTGAAAGTATTTTGCGAATGGAATTGCTTCCTTGGCATCCTACATCAAGAAAATATAAGTTGAATACTTTTGAAAATATTAAGAAACCTCATGTTTTCACTATAATAAATAAATCGTTTTTTTTGTTTGATATAATTACATAATTAAGAGATATTTAGATAATTACATGTTGTTTAGAAAATAATGTTTCAAATTATATTATTATAGTGAAAAAAATTTATTTCTACGTCTATAAAATAGCTGTTATAGAATGGTTATTTTAATGAAGAATGCTGTTGTAGAATTGTGAAAGATTTCTTACAGGACGTACGTAAGAGCGTTCGAGAAGTATGACACAACGCGCGTCACATTTTTTCAGCAATGTTACAGAATAGTCCTACTTTTCAGAAATTAGATTTGCAGTCACTGGTTAGTAGGTTGGCACAAAAATTTACAATTCAGAATTTTCGACCAGCGACTTGGCTAAATCGTTCTCTGATGCGAACAATTGTATAAGCATTTTTTGTTCTAAAAAAAAATATTTTTACTACTCTTCAGAATAATTTTAATTGCAAGAGGATTTAACACAGAATTTAACTCACTTAACGTTTTTTCACATTCACATAATCCAGCCCCAGTCTTCCTTACTCTTGCGTAAAGGTAAACCTTTAACTGTTATTTCCGTCTTCCTCTTCTCTTGCTTTCTTGTTTGCACTCATGGAGAGTCAGCGTAAAATCAGTTAACTCAGAGGTGGCTCCCCGAACTTAGCGGACCTCTATTCTAACGTCAAATATGTTGAGAAATCGGATGAGAACAAATGTAAAGTTAGCTGGCGAGCACAGTTTGGCTCTCACGTGCGTTCCCGGCGTGTCTACGCACGCTTGATGTTGGTCTAACCGGGGTTCTCCGCAGCCACATGTAAGATCCGAGCTGTCCTCGCTAGCTCACGTTACAGCTGTGCTAATCCGCTCTTCGGAAATGTTACATTTTTGATACCTTGGCATATGCCGTATATGCAAAAGGTGCTAATTTTAGTTTCAATTATCTAAGCTTGGGAACGATCAGCCCCTTTTCAATTGCACATACATAAAAAACGCAACAAAATGAGTTCAAAAGTTCAGAAAAGTTATATAGAATCCTCTTTTCGGGATACACCCGTGTGGTTTCTCGAGAAGATTTATATTAAAAAATTTTCTAACTGTACTTAAATATTAACGATCATTGGTTATACTTCTTCTTCTATAGAGACTACTCAACTCTTAATATTGACTCTACGTTACTACTTAGAGAAGTGATTGAATGTCCCTGACTTTGACTTCATCTGCCAGACTGCGAAGTCCTGAAGACCCACCGCTTCTAACATAACGGGGTACGACCGTAATCTCGGTACTAAAGTGCGGATTCTAATCCTCAGATATTGGACCATATCTTAAGGATTAGGAATGATTGCCCTTCTATCCGGCCATGACTAAGTTTTCCTTAGACTGGTCGTTTCAGTCTGCTTTGGGCAAATAACTATGAATGCACCTACTACTATCCTTCGGGGGGCGTGTATTACGTTAAGGTTTATCTACAATCTCGTCATGTCATTCATTTCTGTTACTTGAAAGTATTTAAATTGTTCCTTGGTGTTGAAAAACAATCTACACACACAAAATAAGTAAATATAACTCAATAAAAACGTAATTAGATCAGAAAAATTCTTTGAAAATTAAACCAGAAGAACTTTTGCCCGGGGCAAATCCGGGTACTATTTTGGATCTATACCTCTTTTTGGTGATCGGACAAACCAATCAATAGGAATGATTAAACAGTATTCAGTAGAGTGTACTAGGGTAGTCCAAGAAATACACTTTCCATTTTTGATAATCAACCCCCCCCCCCCCTATTTGTTCGTTTTCAGGATAATGATATCTCCAGTTTAAAATCTGTCAACATTATTCCGTGCCTCCGGGCAGTTTTATGTATGTGAAATTCATACTAAAGACGGTATTTTTTCAAATTTTATCAGCATGAAATTTGTTCGATGATTTAAAAGCTTCCAAGTACTTCGAAAGTAATCTTCAATTGTGTAAATAATCATTTGTTTACATAATTATTATTTAGTTAGAAAATTTTATGTTATTTCTGTAAATCGTAAACATTTATATTTTTCAGATATAAATTATACATTTTTCGAATGCCAAAAGTAACATTTCTTGATTAACATATTTGGTAATAATTTAAGCAATTCTCAGTTTTTTAAAAATGTTTTCCCCTGTGAATCGTGAAAAGATATTATTTTCTAGAATGTATCACACAATTAACGAATTTTAAAATCGAAATATTTTGTCTAGGAATATATGTCAATTTTTTGGACAAATTTCTTTTGTTTAAACAATAATTTTCCCTGCAAGTCTTGAAAACTTCCTATTTTATGTAATTAATTAGCCACTAAATGGTGGTTAAAGAGTGATATTTTTTGTTGAAGACAATTTGCAATTATTTAAATAATAAGTGAGCATTCACTTGTATCCTGACATAGGAAAGGTGTTGAAAATTCTAGTCTTTTCGAGTATCTTATAACTATTTCGTTTATTATGCAGCATTTTCTCATCTAAAAACTTATATCCTAATTGTTTCAACAATAATAGTTTTTTTGAACACTTTTTCCAGTTGGGTTATAGATAGTTACTTTTTTAGATCGATTTCATGGTGGTAAGCAATTTATGTATAATAAGCGACATAGTTTAAGAGATTTAAAAAAAAAACTACAATTTTCTCCGTCTTTCCTAAGAAAAGTAGCATGTGATCTTAATTGTTGAAATAATCGCAAACTGTCTTTCACAAAAATGTCACCCTCGACATTTACTTACTGTATTATTTGTTCCAGAAAATAACAACTTTCCGCGAATTACAAGGGAGAAATGGTTTGAAGAAATGAGAATTATTCAAATAATGGCTAAATAACCTTAAAAAAATTATTACACGTAACGTTCGGTAATTGTGTCATTAATTTGACAAAATATTAATCTTTTCAAGATTTGGTGGTAAAAGAGCGTACAAATATAAATTGTTCAAACAATGGCAAACTATGTTACACAAAAAAGATTATTTTTTGAAATTTATTAACTAAATTATTATTCCGAAAAATAGTAAGTTTTCATGATTTATTCGGGGAAAAAATTGTTTGAACAAATAATAAAACAACTATTATTCCTTCTTTGAGGCATGTACCGGTCCCCATATAAGGGGTTTGGATAAGTCGAAATTACAAGTTATGAGATGGTAATTATTCCTTGAACGTTCCTGAAGAGGTAACCGAACTTTAATTTACAAAAAGTTTCTAACCAGTACTTCTTTTTTCCATTTTCGAAAACTGAGCTTTTCCCATTTAAAACCCCATGTAAATTCAAAAACACCAGAGGCACAGGTTGGTGTTGACCGATCTGAAAAAAAAAAACGAATTTCTTTTTCCGGAAAACGAACAAATTAGGGGGATGGATCACTAAAAATAAAAAATAAAATTTCAACAGATATAAATTTGGACCACCCTACTGTTTAAAGTTCGTTTTTCATTTCATGGAGAAGGAAAAGTCAAATAAAAAAGAGAATATCTAGTAACAGGGTGTCTACTAAATTTTTCCCAAGAAATTCTCGGACAATTCCCGCATTTTTGCCGCTTACAAATATGAGGTTACTCTTACGATAAAAGCATATATACAATGCATTGTGGGTTGCGACACCCGTAATTTGTTCGATTGTAATATTACAATTTATTTTAAAAATATATGTTTAAATAGTTTAATCATTTCTAAGAATCTAAATTTTAAGTAAGAAAAAAGGAGCGCAAGTAGATCAAAGGGACAGTAAAAAATAATAAATTGTAGGGAAATTAAATGCACTTTCCTAATGAAAAATAAAATCAAAGATAATTCCCGGATACTTCATAGTTACACCATCTGTTGACACGGCAAAAATGTGTTCTTGAGGAATTACCGAATTTGTTCCGAGGTGGCAGATATGAGAAAAAATCAGTATTAGTTACGGTCCTACTTTTTGATAAATACTATCGAACTTTTTCTAGGGCAATAATAAAGCGGGAAATAATTTTTTCAACGGGAATCTTGCCGAAATCTAAGTCTACAGAAAGAAAAGTGGAAGACTTGATATTTCACAGGTCTCTGCGATGAGAATCACGGCGTATTTCGTGGAAAATTTGAATATGGTCGCGCTGTTGCCAACTCGAATGAAAATATATTTCTGTATATAGCCTGTCTCGTTTTTCAGAAGGAAGGGAGAAGGAACAGACATTACTTATAGTATATATTTATATTAATTATAATTGTAAACATTTCAAACTAAGTACATATTCTTAAAAATAAGATGAAGCATTGTATTATATTGTAAGCAGAAACAGAAAAAATCGCGTTATAGAAGAATCTGTTAGGAATCGAACACAGGTTTCCGGGACAGCAGCAAGACGTTTTCCACTGTAACTTTCCGATAAAATATACCGAAATGTTTCAAAATATTTACCTAACTGGCAATGAACATGAAAAATGGGTGCGGGAAAAATAATGAGGACAATTGTATTTTTCTCCTGAATAAATCTTTAAATTAGTCTTGAATGGTGAGAATGGTGGTTCTCGGGCGTTGGAAATTCCTAAATGCTAAAGTAATTTGAAATACACAGTCGCGGCGGCGCACCACACAGTTGCGATACGACAATGGCAGTTGTGGCTATACTAATCTTTAACCGAAGCAGGATTGGTAGAAAATATATTATTCTGATATATTTTTCTTTTCAAAGTCACAATAAAAAATTAGAAGTTTCTTTAACGACAAATTTTGAATTTGCATAGCTTGAACTTAAAAACTTCTCATATTAAGTAGTTTAAAATTCAACCTTTTATAATTAGGTAGTCACCAGATGATATGAATAGGTTTAAAATTGAATGATTTTTAGTTACAAATTTTAATTTGCTAACTCTTACTTACAAATTGTAATTTTTAATTTTCTCGAAATAGTTCAATTTTGAATATTTACAATATAATAAACTAAACTTTTGTAAAATTCAACACTTTATTATTTTTTAATGATATTTACATGCATACATGTATACGCCGATGGTAAATTAACATTATTATCTTTCAATATTGTTTCAAAACGTAATTTCAGAAAGGTAGACTTATACTTCTCGTTAGCTCAGAAGAAAATCCTATCTATATTGCGACTCGCGGATAAGGTAGAAACTCTTGAAATAAGCAATTCACGCGACAATGAGGCAATGGGACTATGAGTAGCCTACAATAAGTCGCGATCTACCAGTGACAGCCATCTTGGTTACCACCGGCGTATCTAAGGAAAATAACGCGCGCCCATGGCACACATTTAAAATTGTACGCTTCTGTGCAGAACTCCTACCACTAATTTTCAATTTTTTATGTATATATTACTGTTATTTTAAAGTAAACAGATAATTTTGGCAGAATTTGAAACGAGTATCTGCTCAAATATTTGAAATATTCTCAATGAAATGATAACTTTAGAATTTCATATCACATGCTTACCTGCGTATTCACTATATGTTTATTTATTTGCAAGCACCATCTCATGAGCCTGTAACGCCCCCTGAAAAGTGAGAATTATCAAGCGGGCGCATAACAACCGTGCCGAAAGCTGAATGGCATCTGGGTGAAGTGTCTCGAACAGTGACTCTGGAATACTGGGCGACTTCTCAGAGTTCATAGTTGTAGTAAGTGCTGTTCAAAACAATCGAACGCGCAAGCAAGGCTCCCAACGATGGATCGGACAACAATGCCGTCTACCCTAGAGTTGGGAAGCCAATCAAGACGGAGTCAATGTGATTTAACAGCAGAATCTCAATACTTTTGGGTGGATGGATCGACTCAATGACAATATGCTAGAGTGCTGCGATACCATTATGGCCACTGAACGAGAAGGGTACGTGGCACGAATGCATGCTCTGTGGTGTGAGAAACACCCAGAGCTCTCGCAATTTTCACGTCAACGTCTGCGAAACCATGCCGATTAACTCCGGAAAAGGGGCTATGTAAGCGAACCGCCTAGCCTGCCGCAGCCAGGACAAGCCGGCAACAGAGAAAGAAAGGCGACACTTAGACCAATCGCGGGTGAGTATCATGTAGCGAGAGCTTTGGTGGATGCAAAACGTAAAACAAAACCAACGGCTGATCATAAGACCAAAAGGCGAATGCATCAACTCACAACAAATATAGGCTGGGCAAGACGGTACGCATCCCACATTCAGTGTGTGAATGATTACATAACATCTGGCAGGAATTTCACCGCCAAGGTTCGACAGTTCGCTTGCGAACTGCGGATACGTTATCACATACTTAACAAGTCAAATCTGCTGACTGTCAGGCAGCATATTGTTGAAAGAAAACGGGTACTATCTCGCGCTAGGAGCAGTCTAGATCAGAGGGAAAGGTCAGTCAGAGAAAACCAACAGTTTTTCTCTGACCCAGCTCGTCGCTTCCATGTTCCTCCAGTTACTGCAACCATCTAGCCAAATAAGAGGAGGTCGCAGCATTTGAGAGAGAAGTCTATAAAGTCAAGCATCCACCTAAAGAAGGGTCAATGAACATAAATAGCTTCAAGGAGCTCTGCAATGCTCTTTTAACATCCGAAGATGAATGCCCATATATCACTCCCGAGGAGGTGAAAAACATATTAAAAAGCGTGAAGAAGTATTCCGCTCCTGGATCTTAATGGCATCCCCGATGACCCTGAGCAAGTCGACAGAAGCGTTATACGACACCTTCGCGTTGGAGAGACCTATATATACCTAGACATGCCACAAAGCCGCATTCAGGACCTGACATCGCTAAAGGATACTCTCCGAAGCAGATACAAATGTCTCAACGAAGAGACTTGGTGTTCCGAACTGTTGGCGAGGAACAAATTATCTGCCGTCCCGGTAGTACTCTATTTATTTGGAGTGGTTTCATAGACAAAAACAGGATTATTCTGGGTAAAGCACATACATTCGCGAATGGAAGAGACCCTCTTTTTAAAATAGTCAAAAAGCACGAAAAAGTGGTCAAAGTGGCTCTTTTGTACAAAGGAGCGGAGGAGGCTGCCGAAACACTCGGCCTTGACTTCGATATCAAGGTTGAGCAAAATACATCAAATCTTATCCATCTCGAGTACTGAGTCCTAAAGGCTAAGATTAAGAAAGCACAGGAGAGACGGTGTAATTT
This sequence comes from Andricus grossulariae, assembly GCA_011634705.1. Lineage (NCBI taxonomy): Eukaryota > Metazoa > Arthropoda > Insecta > Hymenoptera > Cynipidae > Andricus > Andricus grossulariae. Next base: position 257,184,986 of record JAABKJ010007545.1, on the reverse strand, counting down.
CCACTCTAGCATACAGTCGCCAAATTTTAAGCCAAGAAATTCCTGATGATAGTTACAAAGCGTGTCATGCACACCCCGAGCATCTAGAACACATACTATTCAGTTGTCCAACTCATGTGGGAACGACGTACATCCAAAGGCACAATGCGGCACTAAGGGTGCTTTATGACTATCTCTGGCACTCTTACGGCATTAGCACTAATACCGCTCCGTTAAACGCTCCTAGGGAAATCGAGTCAATTGTTGAAAGTGAGAAGTGTCGCATATACTGGAACTTCATATTCTCGATAATTGTTTTTGTTGCGCACTTAAGGCCTGACATAGTTCTCCTTGACTTCGAGAAGCGAACCATGTTCTTTATCAAATTTCTGGCAGCAGCTGACTGCAGCAGCGACGCTTATATCCCGAATATTCTGTTAAGCTAATCGTCCTGATCATCGACGCTGTTGGAGGTGCCAAGCTTTCACTGGTTAATAGCATGAAAAGCATCCGTGCGTGTCAACAAAATGCTAAGATGCTTGCGGGCAGGATGCAGAAGGCGACCGTCCTTGTGTTGCTCCGTGTCTTCAGGATGCACAAGACTTTTACCAGATCATCGTATTAAATTAGTCGCAAACTGTAACCGTCTATCTTACGGTCGTGAGACGTGGTAACAGGTGAAATTTTACCGCGATTTTACTGGGAGCGGGTGCAGTTTTTCAGATTAGCACCCGCTCTGGGCGAAATCACGCGGTCGTCTTCATGACAAACTTTCAATCATATATGTATATGTGTATAATACTCTGGCTCGGACCGAACCAGTTTCAAATTTCGCGCTATACCAGATTACTAATCACAGTCAAGAAGATGAATGCCACGTCAGTCATATGTTTTCACGACCAAAGATACTGTAAACATCACGACTCACTTTTTTGACGGCCATACAGTCTCATTATATACAGATTACGAATAAAATATCGTACATTATTTAGAGGGATAGACAAGTCCTCACGTGGAGCTCAATGTTCACAAGGACGACTAGAAAAACCAAGACCAAAGGCCATGGTTGTACAACTCATCCTGAAATCATTATTCTCCTTGTAAAGACATGTCCAACACATAAATTTAGATGTTCAGTTGTACAATTTACATAGTTATATGAGATATAAAAACATGTAATTTTGTGCGCACTGAGGGGCTTATGCTTTTGATTATATACGTGCATGATATATAGATAATAAAAACTGATATTACCATGATACAGTCTATGATATCGATTGGATAAATTTGTTTCTTTGTGCTTTGAAACCTAAAACAAAATTCTTTTTTCTTTTCAGATACTGATACATCATTTCATTTGCGTTAAAATATAAAATTCTTTAGGTGCATTGAGAGGTTACGTTATTCATGTTTATTCTACATTAAAATGTGTAGAAGTTTTATATTTTTTAATATTTCAAATAATCTACGGTACAAATTACATTATTCTCAAACTAATTTGATTGATTTAAAAATGGTACAATTTCTTTATCCTTTACTACGAATCTTCGCTCATGGCGTCTAAATTTAATCCAGCGCGCTTACTTATCCAATAGGTTGTATCCGGCGGAGTTGCTTTCTATTGGTGAATTTTTTTTTAGTTGCGCGTGGCCAGACCACGTATTGTTAGATCATGAATACGTACAAAATACACAGAAATTCGCAACTCGGGGAAATTCCCTTCTGGAACACATGTTCCGAGTCCACTACTATTTCTCCTGGAGAGCGGGAGTGGTGGCAGAGGCGTGCGAGAATCTCTCCTCTGTGACGTTACGCTGCATCGTAGATACGAAATATCTGTCGAGATGATTAAGGGCGTCTGCGTTTTCAACATAAAATTTTAATAGTAACTAGAGTCCTGATTATTTTATTTCAGTATTTTCACATTTATTTTCAATGAATGAAGATAAAGAGATAAGTTTACGATGTGTTTCTTTGTTGTGCATTATTGAAGATTTTCATATCACAGTTTTGGGTAGCTGATACTTTTGAAAGTCTAAGAATATATTAACATTATGTACAAGGTAGCAAGATAAGTTATAGAAATGCAAGACGAGAGTATATCAAATAAATATATATATATATATATATATATACACCATAAACTGAGCAATTGATGGTCCAGAGGTCGGACTCTTGCGAGATTTCTCCGCGGAGGGAGGCATCCATTTCATCCAGATCTTGGGGCTTAGGAGGAACTTGCATGTTAATGTTCCTTCTTGTCCAGAAATCGCGAACATCTTTCTGAAGGTGCCTTCTTTCCGCGGTTGGTGTTAATGTCGCTTCCTCATCTTCGGCTGCAGCTTGATCAAGCAGCGATAGGGGAAGCGCTCCGTGTACATATCCATTTTTCCAGAAGTAGGCACGTTGATTTCGCAATGATTGAATCGAAACGTGCTGAAGCTCTGGGTGTTTTTGGCACCACAGAGTATACATACGCGCCATAAAACCTCCGTGAGCAGGGATAATGCTGGCATTGTAGCAGTCTCTATGGTGATCGGCGTTTGATCGTTTTGAACCGCATCTAAAACTTTTTGGTTAGTTGGTGGTGTCATTGTTGTTCCTACGAGCAGCTAGGAAAAGGGTTCGTACGTCCTTCTAGAGCCCCGCACGTAAGTTTAAGGCTGCATACTCTGAATGGTCGCCCGGTTTCCCAGAGTCACCGTTTTAGGCACTTCACCCAAGGGGCCATTGAGCTTTTTTCACGGTTGTTACGCCTCCGCTTAGAGGTTATTTCTTCGGGAGCATCCCTGGACACTTGTCCAGGGATGTATTGTAGGTAGGTAAAAATAAAAAAAATAAATCGAAAATTCCTTTTCCAAAAATCAGTTGAAGTTTTATTTTTTGAGTTATAAAATGTTTAGGCTGGACCAATCGGGAACGCGGTATAAACAGACTTAATTACGTGAGTGGGAGTGCAAAGCAGTGTTATTGAAGCAGGCGTCGAGGTGGGGTTAGCGAGGGCAGAAGAGCAGTGACTACACTACGTTGGACTCAAGCTCCCGTACGCACGACTGCTTATACCGCGCTCCTGATTGGTCCAGCTCAAATATTTAATAACTCAAAAACTAAAACTTCAAATGAGTTTTGGAAAAGGAATATTCGATTTATTTTTTTTAAATGTTTATAAAGCCATATAAGTCCGGACACTTAAATGTGGGACACCCTGTATATATATTTATATTTGGGTGCTTTTTTTTTTCATTCAACCTGACACCCCTATAAATTGTTCCTTTTGCCAAGAAAATTACCTCTGATTTGTTTCAGAATTGTAACAAAATATTTAGACGTTGATCAGGACCATTTTAGGGCAAAAATTATAATTACTAATTAAATTGACGCTATTCATTGATTATTTATTTCTCGCGCATATGCATTGTGTTCTTTACAATTTAATATTGCACTCAAATTTTTTTCAGATTTTTACAATAATATTCAAAGGTCGCACAAGGCGATTTTAGGGCAAAAATGGCCATTCTTATATAAATTGACGCTATTTATTGATTATTCATTTCTGGCACGCATGAATTGTGTTCCTTACAATTTAATATTGAACTCAAAATTTTTTTCTGATTTTTACAGTAATATTCAAAGGTCGCGTAAGGCCATTTTGGAGCAAAAATGGCCATTCTTAATTGAATTGGCGCTATTCATTGATTATTTATTCCTGGCGCGTATGAATTGTGTTCTTCACAATTCATTATTGCACTAAAAACTTGTTTTCAGATTTTCACAATAACATGCAAAGATCGCTCAAGGCCACTTGAGGGCAAAAATGCTCATTCCTAATTAAATTGACGCGATTAATTGATTATTCATTTCTGACGCATGTGAATTTTGTTCTTTACAAATCCACTTTGCACTCCGATTTTTTGCAGATTTTTACAATAACATTCAAAGGTCGCTCAAGGTCATTTGAAGACAAAAATGCTTATTCCTAACTAAATTGACGCTAATCATTGATTATTCATTTCTGACGCGTGTGAATATTGTTCTTTACAAGTCAATATTGCACTTAAAACTTGTTTTGAGATTTTTACAATGACATTCAAAGGTCGATCACGACCATTTTAGAGGAAAAATGGCCATTTTCAATGAAATTGACGCCATTTATTTATTATTCATTTCTGGCGTGTATAAATTGTGTTCTTCACAATTCAATATTGCACTCAGATTTTTTTCAGGTTTTTACAATAACATTCAAATATCGCTCAAGGCCATTTTAGGGCAAAAATGGTAATTTCTAATTAAATTGACGCTATTTATTGATAATTTATTTCTAACGCGTGTGAATTTTCTTCTTTACAAGTCAATATTACACTCAGATTTTTTTCAGATTTTTACAATAACATTCAAAGGTCGCTCAATGTCATTTGAAGGAAAAAATGGCCATTCTCAATTGAATTGACGCTATTCATTGATTACTTATTTCTGGCGCGTATGAATTGTGTTCTTTACAATTTAATATTGCACTCAGATTTTTTCCAAATTTTTAAAATGTCATTCAAAGGTGGCTCAAGATCATTTTCTTAATAAAATATCAATCCAATTAAATTTTCTCTAATTTTTTTAAAGAGAAACATTTTCAATTTATTCATTTAGGCAAAAAAAAAATTAGTCAAGTTTTTTGATAAATGTTCTTCATATTATTTGAAGGACATTCAGTGTCATTTCGCAAAAAAAGAACATTTTGTAAATTGTGAAAATGATAAAGCAGTGCTTACACTCAAATATTGGATGTTAGTTTATCGCCAACTAAGTTTTACTCTTTCTTTTCTAAAAGGTAAATCATTACCCAGTCTTCTGCACTTATGATAATTAATTCTTCGTAATTACAATTTAAAACCTAGTTATTAAACCTTTTGACTAATTGTTTTGCCGCAATGAATACATTGACACTGTTTCTCAAAAAATAACTAGAGAAAATTTAATTGAATCAACATTTTATTAAGAAAATGACCTTGAACCACCTTTGAATGTGATTCTAATATTCTGAAAAAAATCTGAGTGCAATGTTGACTTGTGAAGAACAAAATTCATACGCGTCAGAATGGAATAATCAATAAATAGCGTTAATTTAATTAGGAATGCGCATTTTGCCCCAAAATGGCCTTGGGTGACCTCTAAATATTTTTTTTATATTCTGTAGCAAATCAGGGGCCATTTTCTTGCCAAAAGGAACAATTTGTAAGGGTGCCAAGTTGAATTAAAAGAAAAAGCAAACGCTAGCTCAAACAACATCGACTGATGGGTCGGAAAAATAAATTCGACTTTAATTGAAATCCCATTACAATTAAATTGAAATGCGTCAAATTGGCTGCAACTTTCAGAAAATAATTTTCTCGGCATGCCCAAAAAAAGTCTCCACGGGCACAGCAAGATCCTATGATAAAAATCCCCCGATAAAAACTCTAATGTACGTTTAGTTTTATCTCTAGCGTATTCTAGGCATAGTCCCAGGATAGTTGAAAATCTGGTACTTCTAGATCCCATAACTCGAAAACTAATCATAGCATCTTGTTGTGCCCGTGGAGACTTTTGCTCTGCATGTCGAGACTTCTGCTCTTCATGCCGAGACTTTTGCTCTGCATGTCGAGAACATCATTTTCTGAAAGTTTCAGCCAATTTACATACAAAGTATCAAACTTCTATTTGGTTTTAATAAATTTACGTTTGGGACCCTGCAAAACCGTATAATAGTCATGGTTATGAATGTCATGCCAGACAGATACCACAGTGTTTCATCCATGCTCTTTTCTAGCACTCTTAAAAATGAAAATCGATTCATTAGAGCCAAAGATAATTCATTTCCAAAAAATTAGTGCAATGTTTTCACTGTTAAAGGACTCTTTTTGGTGATTTTGAATCAAATCTAATTCAAACACGAAAATGCTTGTGTTGAAGTCGCATAGACGGCAATAAGTCCGCGAACTTGTGGCAGGCATGAAACCTGAACATAAAAACAAACTTTTTATTTTTACACCTTACTCTAGTGCCCAACTTTCACCATATTCTCTGCACCCTTTTCGCTCTTTTTGTTATATATTTCATCATTGTTAATTATTGTAAATAAAAATCATAATGCCTCAAAACTTATTCTTTGTGCAATGTCATAGGGCCGACAAGCAAATTAAACACTGCAGGATAATATTAGAAGGACGTTTATACACAATTGGAACCGTACAATTCGAAAGTTTGGTCGAATTAGTTTGTTATTATGAGCGTCATCCACTGTACAAAAAAATAAAGTTGTGCTATCCCATCAACAAGGAAAATGCTATTCGGAGAGGATCGGTGAGGAATAATCAAATTACCTTAATATTCTGTCAATTTTCTGATACTCCTTAACCTAACTCTCTTTCTGATACCTTACATATTTTAACGTAAGAATCTAGATTGTACTCTCAAACTAGTCGTGTCCCTGAGAGCACCAGTGTATTTCACCCAATATTATTATTTTCAATCTGATCATAAAACTTTCTCAAAATTAACTGTCGATATTGAATCATGAAATTCACAGTTTTTTGAATTTCTTAAAAAAATTTTGAGTGACACCCACGTTTTTGAAAATAAAGAAAGATTGCTATATATGTTTCAAGATAAAGAAGTTTTGAATTCAAAGAGTGAAATTTAACATTAGTTTAAATGTTGTAGCCGGGTAAGCATGGTTGGGCTGCTCAAAAAATTCGAGAGGATTTTTTTACAAACTGAAATAAATAATATAAAAATACAGAAGTAGTTAGATAGAAAAAAATAGGTAATAAAACCATATTTACGGTTAGATTGACCCTACTTTATTGCTGGTATAGATACAGCTATACAGGATGTGTATTTTGTTTATCCGATTTTTCTTGGTTACGAAGGCAGACGCTCAGTACTAAGTGAGATGCGCCTGTTGGAAACAAATCAAACACAGGCGGATAGGTTGACCATCAAGCGAATATTGCTATACGAAATTTTTTTAGCGATAACTCTCTCAGACAAATATTTTACACAATTACACATTTCGTTTAGTAGTAACATATATGTCACAGCTTTGTACTATAAATATAAATATGCTGTATTCATAGTTCAACACTTCAAGGGCCAATGTAGAAACGGCTTGAAACGTGCTAAGTTGCCTACAAATGAGTCTCTGGAAGTCGGCTACAAGCTCATAATATTCGCACGTATTCTCATAGCTTTCGAGATCTCAACACATACGTTAGGATCTGATTCACTAGGTTAATCCGCAAATTGCCTAGATGACACACTGAGTGGCAGAACCGGCTTCAACGGCAGACTCGTGCATACTGACATGTCTCTACTTTCAGGAATGTAATCCAGATGTTCACACGGCAAAATCAGGCATCAACGGTAGTGGTCACATTATATAGTTGCCAATGACATGCTAAATGATATCACATGTTGAATCAGCTGCTGTGTGGCACGGTATATCATGGTGGTCGGAAACTAGTCCGCATGTCATGTGTCACTCATTTCATACTGATGTTCCACTGTATTCGGAGAGAATTTTCGCCTATCCAGGTGCTGTCCTGTTCAGATTGATGTTCCACGTCCGGCGGAAACAGTTTTCTTCTAATCAGATCCCGCTCTGTTCAGTTTGATGTTTGACAGGTGTGCGGAAACTATTACTCTTTATTCTATTTCAGACTTCTGATTTGACCATCCACCTGACTTTAATTTATTTCGTTCATAGAAAGAGGACGGCGAGATATTGAGTCTTTTTCAAGTATATACGATTTATATTTACCAAAATGTAAATGGTTTTTCTACTTGGAAAATGTTTACCAATCATCATAAGGTTTATGGCTCTTGAAAGTTCGTCCCTGACGCTATTATTCTGCGCTGTCACTTTGTCTTAAAGATTGTCGCTCGAATCCTTTCGACTACTAATGTGAAACGGTACTGGTGTAGCAATTCATTAGTTTCCTTTCTTGGTAGGCTACAACTGGAAAGATTCGGAAAAGGTTTACCAATCAATCTATGAAAAATATCTTCGTTCGTTTTCACTTTCAAAAATTCTCTCACACGGTGCTCTCTTTATTTTCGGATAACCGGTCAGGATAATTTTTTCTGAACGAATTTTTTTGTGTGATAAAATTGACAAAGTCTCTGAGAGATTTTCATTGAAAATTGAAAACTCCACTTTAAAAAATGAGCCCTGAAAAATGAATTCTTTTTCTTTTTTGTCAACCTTTAATTCGTTTAAGGATCATGACGTGATTTACTGCAAAAATCTTAGGGATCATTCATAAAGTACGTTACGCGTTTATTTCTATTTAAGTAAAGAAAAAATGCGTAACATAGTATATCAACGATCCCTTAGAGACAACAATTTCTTCTGATTTTGAAGTTGTGTATAAGAAGCTAATTTATAACGGTCCTAATAACGGATTTGTAAAAGTAGAGGATTTGACTCCCTTGCTACAGCCTCTGTTTTCCCTGAAAGGTATCAGATTAGATGATTGTGTCTGCGAAAATTGTTACTCGCGTTTTATATCAAGATTTAGCGTTCCCTCAAATGTGAGTATAATTTCAGAAGTCGACGACGATAAACGTAAACCTGTGAAAGAAAACGGAAGGAGATTTTCGATTCGTTTTTGGAAAAATAATTTTTAACAATTTGTGTAGACACAATCATCTGATCTGATATCTTTCACGGAAAAGAAAGGCTGTAGCAAGGGAGCCAAATCTTCTACTTTTACAAATCGGTTATTTGGACTGTTATAATTCACTTCTTGTGTATAACTACAAAATTAGGAAACAGTTTGGAATTAGTTTTTAGTTACACCTATAAAAAATTGTCTGCATCTAAAATATCACATAAAGGATACACAAAATGCAGTACGTTGAACGAATAATCTAAACAAAAAATTGGAAAAGAATACTCACAATGCTGATTTTACAGTATATTAAATATATGCACTCGAGGGTCGGAATTATCAAAATATCATAGGCATAAAGATCTATGAGATAATTTCAAGATCTCACAACCAATTACTTCATGATGCTTCAACGAATTGAAGGGTAACAAAAAAGAAAAAGAATTCATTTTTCAGGGTTCATTTTTTTAAAGCAGCGTTTTCCATTTTGAATGAAAATCTATTAGAGAGTGTATATTGGCAACGAAATTATCCTAAACAGATATTTGAGCAAAAAAGGTGGAGTTTTTGAGAAAATAGATTTGGAATATTGGCCGAAAAACTGCCGCAGTTTTGTTGGTTTTAATTTTTTTAAATTTTTTAATGCGAGAGCTAATGTTTCTTGCACCACAGAGCATACGGATAGATGGTCCCTGTACAAAGTGTTTCTGCTAAATATGGTTAAAAATAATTAATAAGCAGTAGCAGACAGTTCTCCAGGGATGGTCCCAAAGGAATAACCCCTAAGCGGAGGCGTAAGAACCGTGCCTAAAGCTGAATGGCACCTGGGTGAGGTGTCTTAAACGGTGACTCTGGGATACCGGGCAACCTCTCAGAGTATGCAGCCTTTTCCTTGCATGCGGAGCTCTACAAGAACGGACGAACCCTTTGCCTAGCTGCTCGTAGGAACAACAATGACACCAACAAACCACCAAAAAGTTGTAAATGCGGCTCAAAACGATCGAACGGGCAGAGCACTCGACAATGGGTCAGAAAACAGTGCCGATCACCCTAGAGTTTGGGATGCTTAAAATAATTTAGATGAAAACACGACTACGAATCGGCGAAACGCCCACATTGAGTGCTTCAGCACGTTTCGCATCAGTCTTTACGAAATCATCATTCCTACCTCCAGAAAAATGGAAATGTACGTGGAACGCTTTCCCAGCCGATTTACGGAGTCAACTAAGATTGTCTTTCCGATGACTCTTTACTATATTTTGTAAATTTCCAAGATTTATGAATTATTTAAACAGTTTTCATGAGCAAATTAAGAGTTTGTTCATTTTTCAAAGAATAGGCTCAATTTGTTTACGGTACGAACAAAGAATATATTTCCAATAACTTTTTCCTCAGTACTTTGAAAATTTTAAATAATGAATAATTATTCAAATAATTTTCATCAACAAATTCAGAGTTTGACTATTTTTTAGCTTACATAAAAACACATGCTGCTATAACCTTTTAAATAATAAAAACAACTTTTATATCTGAACTATAATATTAGAATTGAAACCATTTGAACATTTCAAACAAATTTTATAGTTGTAAAAACTTTCCTTTTCATCAATTGCAGTCTTTTTTCTTTTTGTTAATTTTCTTCCAGTACTTCAATAATCTCTTCAATTGAATGATATTTTGCTTTATCAAGATTTTCTGGAGTAATTTTTCTCTTGCAATATATTTTTCCATATATTTTACTGTGATTTGGCACTCAATCGAACATATAAACGGTATTATTACTACCTATTGTATTGTGCCTTTTCATTTTTAAACCTCGGTGAAACAGATGTCTATACACGGGTTACCCTCGTTGCTTACCGCCAGATGACTCCACTTTACTGTGTATGAGCCTGCGAAAATTTTTCTTTTATTAAGGTGGGATTAAAATCACTGTATGAATTCAATCGCAACGAGTGATAAGCCACAGCTGCATGTGACTTTATTAGAAGTACTCGCATTTGCCTGATAATTTGGCCAGAGGAGAGGAAAACTGCAGTATACCACCTCCAGAGTTCAGCCGGCTTTTCGACAGTAGAGTTTGAAGGCAGACATTCGACCTCACTCACCCAATGCATACAGTAATCATCGGCTTCAAACCTCCCACTCGACATTAGTTAAAACGCAGAGAATACACAACCCAGTTGTACTTCGCAGATGGTCACCCATCCGAGTGCTATGCGAGCTCGAAATGGTTTGATATCTGGACTCTTCTCGAGTCGAGATCATTTACTATGTATTTCTATGGAAATTCGTACGCCCCGACATTTTAAAGGTTTTTTCCAAAGTTGTATGAAAATGTTTAGAGTTGCACAATTATTTATTCATACACTATACATGTCACACCGAGCTTTTCTTCTTCATTCTGTTTATGACATCCTGCTGTCCAGCAAAAATGGCCAGAACTAAAAACACAAAATTGTTATGTTGATGATTTTCTGTTTAAAAAATGCACGATCTAAGTAAATAATCTGGTAAGTGCCATACTTACCCTATGCCTAGCAGCCATCTTTGCCCCTGCTTCGACAGCGATCGGTATTTCAAGAAGCAGTTCCTTAAAATTACAGAAATAAAAAGTTGCAGGAATAATAATAACCATAATAACAGAAATATCAACTTAGATGACTAAAAGAAGTGCACAGAGGCTACTGCGCACTCCTTTCAATCACGATTATACAATATTAAGAAAAGTTTACTAAACTTACTTTAAAAGTTATGGAATTGCGTTTTCAGCAACCCAGTTGCGTAAATTTTAGTTACTTTAGTATCTTAAATGTAATGGAATTTTCCCAACAGTTTTGACACTGAATGTTGAAACGATCAATTTGAAGTCAGTCAATCCTTTTTCCGGTTAAAAATTTTAGATCAGAATAATGATAAAGGCAACGATATCACACGTGTGAAATCGTTGCCGCGACTCGAGTCATGCATCCAATTTTTCATCATATCGATAATCGAAAGTCGAATTTTCGATTGAGGTATGATGACAAAAATTTTACGGACAAAGAATTGTGAATGGCCCAATGCTCATTTTGACTGTGTTGAATGGAACGTTAAAGTTTGCATGTGTTACGCAAATGTTGAATTGAACATTGTACAAGCATACTATGAAAATCTTTCTATCTACTAAGATGTAGTGTCGAATCATGTATAAATAAACGACCTATAGGCTTACTACTTTCGAATGATGAATAGATTTATGTAGTAATGACCTACAATTTATATGAAATTTTCATGCAGAATCGGGTTAATTGTATCCAATAATCTAATATCGAGCAATGTCTCATTTTATAAAAAAAATTCAGTAGAATGACGACTTTTACAAAAACACGCTCCCTACCGAAACCATGTAGAATACAGTGATTCAAAATGCATTGAAAATTTGGTTTTTTGTGCTGGAGGGCAACGGCCCCTCAAATTGGGTTCCAAATCCGAAATAACAAATTGCAGATTTTTGTTTTTTCGAAAATTTGATTTTAACCGGTGCCGCTGAATTTTATGTATCAATCATATGAGTTTGCCACTCCAGATAGTTGGTTTTTTTTTCTAACAGAATTTCGTGTTTTCCTAGATAATTTCACTTCTTATATATTTTGCTGGTCAACAAAAATCACGTATGTTTCCGTTGAATGCGACATATTACTTGAGAATTATTTTTTGATGTTAAACACGAATATGCGCTTCATTTTTTGCCATGAGCCAACTAATAATGTCCAAGAAGTGGGCACCGCCATTTTTTTCAGAAAAAAGTTGGGCTAAATTGTGCTGGGGTTTTACTCTATTGTGCTGTACTTTTTTTTAAGAAATCAAAATTTGAGCTAGAATTAAACAAACATGAATTGTTTGGTGCAGCACCGTCATTTATTTTGTTTTTTAACAACAGTTTTGCTAAATTTTGCTAGGTTTGTGCTACATTGTGCCGTTAAGAATTTTTTTGATGTCAAAATTTGAACCAACTTTCACAAAAAACTTTTAATCCCTGATGGTCCAAGGAAAGTCAAAGTTTGCTCCTTCAACAAGGACTGTTTTTCTACATTTCTGTGAAAGCTTCCGTGCATTTTCTTGTCGAGTAGCTGTTGGCGGAATTTTTCAACCTCTGCTTTCTTTACTTTGGCTTTTAGAAGTAAAGCATTTAGATGGATTAATGTTCTTTCCTCCCTTCTGATTTTAAAATTCAGGCCAAGGGTTTCGGCTGCCTGCTCCGCGGCTTTGTGAAGGAACGCTCCTTTGCCAATCATCTCGTGTTTCCTGACCATTTCTAGGAGACAATCTCTACCATTTGCAACGATGTAAGCTCTACTTAAAGCAATTCGGTTATTAAGACAGTGGAGATTCAGAAGTCCGCGTCCGCCTTAGTGGCGTGAGCTGTATCATCGCGGAACGGACGAATTAATATGCAAGCTCTTAGGCATATGCATGATCTTACGTGTGACAATATCAAGGGCCTTAAGCTCGTTCTTCGTCCATTGAACCACCGCAAAAGAGTAGAGGAGATCCGGCACGGCAAGCATGTTAGTCACAGGCACCTTGTTCAACGCCGACAGATTTGAAGACCAAATCTGTAGATGAAGATGCGTGTATCTGCTTCGGAGAGACTCCCTCAATGATTTTACGTCCTGAATGCGGCTTTGAGGCACGCCGGGGTATGTATAGGTCTCTCCAGTGTCAAGATGTCTAATAACACTTATGTCCACAAGATCAGGGTCCTTGGGAACGTCAATAATCTTTCCTTTGTTCGGATGAATTTTGGCACACTTGTCCAATCCAAAGTCCATACTAATATCTCCTGTGTACTTTTTGATGATATTTGTCGCAGTTTGAAGTTTGCTTTTACCAGAGGCATTGATCTTCAGGTCATCCATATAAAGTACATGAGTGACCTTATGCTTGCGCTGGTTAGTGTCGCCACAGAGTTATCGAGAAGAATTTCGTAATGCGAGAGATAGAGGCAGAAGTGAGAGGCAAAAAAGCAGAGGGCTCATGGTATCGCCCTGAAAGACGACCCTCTGGAAGGTGACGTTGTTCTTTGTCACACAATAATTTTCAGATGAGATATTAAATCTAGTTTTACAAAGGGGTATCAATCTCTATGCACTTCACTATGTGTGGATGAACTTTCAAGCTTTCCAACAGACACATGATAACTCTATGAGAGGTTGAATCGAAAGCTTTCCGCTAGTCAAACCAGGCCATTTACAGGACGCGCTGATGGACCGCTGCACCTTTGCAGACGCATCTGTCAATTGAAAGGTTCTCTCGGCAGCCTTCTTTACCTTTTTTCGAAACACGTTGTTCGTATCCCTAAGTGCATTTTTCATATCTACGGCAGTGATTGATGGACATTCCTCCTCAGATGTTATGAAGTTTTCGCAAAACTCCTTGAAGCGCATGATGTTATCAGAATCTTCTTTCAACACTAGTGTTTTCGGGATATCGTTTACCTCTCTCCAAAAAATCTCTACCTCTTTGGGCTTGTGTTGATTTTTGACAGAAACAAGGTGATCGCTGAAGAGGCACGATGCGTCAGCGAGAAACTGTTGATTCTCCCCGATGCATCTCTCCCTCTTCTGTATTTTCCTCCTTGCGTCAAATAACACCCGTATTTTATCAACAATGTGCTGCCTGATTGTCAGCAGCTTTTATTCGTTCAGTGTGTCATTGTAGAGTCCCCCTTCTTGGGCGAACTTTCGAAATCTTTCCGTGAACGGTCTACCAGATGTTATGCAGTCAATCACACGTTGCATACGGGACGCATTCTATCTTGCCCATCCAATCTTCTTGTTCAGCTGATGCAAGCGTCTTTTGACCTTTTGATGCATCATCGGTTTTAGCCTTAGGTGAGCCCATGAGCCCATGTGAGCCTCGGCTCACATGACGTCATTCGGCACTCAAATTCCTATTTTAAATGAGAATTTTCGCAAAGCACTACCTTCAAATGTTTTTCTTCTTATTGTACTTTCCCATTAAAATGTTAATTTTTCTAACCTATTTTGCAACTTACGTTATTTAAACTGCTAGTTATTGGAACTACAGTTTTATTATTCAATTTGTGAATATCACTTTTTGCTCACTTCAATCTGCTATCGAAAATATTAATTTTTTTAACTCCAAAGGGCAATTATTAAGTTTTAAGTATATTTATAATTGATATGGAAAAAGTATTTCTTCATATAATGTAGGTGGGGAGTTAGATAGGCGCATTAATGAAGGTAAGAAGGTTATCGGTAGAGCAGGGTCCATTCTCAGAAATAAAAACAATTTTGAAATGCCTGGTAGCACGTGTTAATATTCGAATTTCGAAAAAAAAATGAGGAATTGTTTTTCTCTGGAAATGGAAACTTTTTTTGGGGGGAGGGGGGGGGGCTTGCCTTCTGGGGTGAACAAAAATTTTGCAATGCATTTTTGGACCACATTTTTGGAAAATAAATTAAATTAATTTAAATGTGAACCAAATTCTAGAAATTTCAAAGATTTCAAGGGATTTTCAGGTATTTTAAAGAACTTCGCAAGATTAAAGGATTTAAAAGATTTTCAGAAATTTAGGCGGTTTTTTTTTTCAGAGAGCTTTAATGAATACGTTGAAGTTGATTTGAATTTTTGATCATTTCCATGGATTTCAAACGATTTCGTCAAATTTCATGAAAATTACACGGCATTTGAGAGATTTTCAAACATATCAGGAGTTTTTAAGGGGTTCCAAAGAATTTCAACAAATTTTGAAGGACTTGAACTGATTTTAAGGCTTTTACAATAATTTTTAAAGGTTTTTCGAGCAGATTTCAACTAATTTAAGAAGAATTCATTGGTTTTCAAGAGATTTCAAAATATTTGAATGGACTTCAAGGAATTTCGAAACGTTTCGAGGAAATTTAGAGGATTTTTAAGATTTCCAAATATTTTCAGGGATTTAAAAAAATTCCAAAAGATTTCAAGAAAATTCAAAAAGGTCTTGGAAAATGAATTAAATTAAATTTGAAGTTATTTCTAGCGATTAAAAATATTTCCAGATTTAAGATGAAGATTATAGATATTTAAACGGGTTTTTAATAAAGAACTTCATCGAAACAAATAAATTTAATGTGAATTCCAGAGAATTTCAATGGATTTTAAGCGATTTTTTTAGATTTCAAAACAACTTCACGGAATTTTGAAGATTTTCAAACATATTGGTCGCTCATATTTATTTAAGTTCTGCAATGTTTTTCTAAAAACTATGTTATTTTTTAATAAAATAAAAATTACATTTTTTATGTTTAGTCCCGGACTGACATACCGGGCTTGTTAGTAAGGCAATGTGAATGATTCCTGCTTTATACATTTTACAGTATAACTGACCTAAATTCTATTATAATGTATATTTTATAAAAAGTGTTATGTTTATTAGCAAATTTTGTAAATTTTGCAGTTATAATATAAATCATTTCAACCACGGATAAGGGTTAAAACTTAATACAATTGATATAAATTTTAATTTTATTCTTAAAAACACAAAAATTAATGTAGTTCCAGCCACTGATGGAGATCAAAACTTGAATTAAAAGATAAAAAGTCATTAATTTTCTAAAGAATTATTATTTTCATGAAATGATCAATGAACCAAAAAAAAAAAGAATTTGAAACTTATGCTCTTGAAGAATTGGAAGAGAAGAAGGAAGAAAATTACTGAGAACAAGTTTGAAATACCTTTTTTTTTGTTTCACTAATCATTTTATAAAAATAATAATAATTCCTTATCAACTTAATGATTTTTGATATTTCAATTCAAGTTTTGGCCTCTATCAGTGGCTAGAACTACGTTAATTTTTGTGCGTTTTAAAAATAAAATCAAAATTTACACTAATTATATTAAGTTTCAATCCATATCCGTGGTTGGAATGCATTATATTATTTACTGCAAAATTTACAATATGTACAGAAAAGCATAACAAATTTTGGAAAAAATAATATAGTTTTTAAAAATCAATTGCAGAACGGAAATAAATATTATCTACTTAAAGCCAATTAAAAAATTTTCTTTGCAATTATGATAGTTGGGTAATTTAAAAACGATATCATTCGAAAAAACCGCAAAGATGTCATCTAACTATAACTTTAAAATATTTTATCGATTTTCAAGAGATTGAAAATATTACACGAATTTAAAGCGAATCATATCAAGATTTAAAATATTTCATTAACTCTCCAAGATTTTCAGGAGATTTCAAGGATTTCTAGGTATTTTAACTTTTTTCTGCAGAATTTTAATAAATGAGTTTCATTCAAGTGATCCATACTTTATGGAATAAATTAAATTTTAAATCAAGGGATTTGCACGGATTTCAACCATTCAAGGAGAGAAGATTAACCGAGATTAGAATTTATAGGTGCTCTAATTATTTTTAAGATTTTGTGGGATTTTACGAAATTCTATGTATTTCAATAGATTTTATAAGATTAGCAAAATTTTAATGGATTTAAAAATATTTCTAAACGTATTAATAATTCTATTAATATTCTATTAATATTCTCAAGGTATCAAGGCATTTAATGATACTATAGAAGGTTTTTATATTGATTTTAATCAAATTTTAAGAGAATTTGAAGAGTTTTTTAAAAAAGAACTTCGGTGAATGAGTTAATTATAAATTATATTCAAGGTCTTTCAAATGATTTATACTTTTTTAAATCGATTCTTGCATTTTCTAAAGATTTCAAGGGATTTCAAGAAATTCTAAATAATTTCAAAAATATAATACATTTCATGGTATTTCAATAAATAAAATAAATGAAAATATCATCGAGTTCTGAGAAATTCTTAGCGCTTTCATAGATTTTGAGGCATTTTAAGGTATTTAGAGGAATTTCACAAGATTCAGAGGATTTTATTAAATCTCCAAGCATTTCAAGTAATTTGAACCTTTTTTTCGACCTTTTTTTTCGAGAAATTTAATGAGTTTTAAATAAGAAACAGTTTAACTGAACCAACAAAGAAGAATTTTCAACAAAATAATTAAATTCTCAACAAAGAGAGATTTTATAGTCAATAAAGAAATTTTTTTGATCCAAAATGTAGAATTTTCAAGACAAAAAAATGAATTTCCAACAAAATACATACATTTTGAATCAAATAGTGAAATTTTCAACAACTTACAAACATTTTTAATCAGATAGTTGAATTTTTAAATAGAAAGATCAATTTTCAACCAAAAATTTTCATGTGAAAATTGATTGTAAATATATAAAAAACGAGTTTTCCACAAAACAGTTGAATTTTCTATCAATGTATTGAATTTTCAAGACAAAAAGAGGAATATTCTCTATAAAGCGGTTGAATTTTTAACCCAAAAACATAAAGTTCGAACAAAAACGTTAATTTATAATAAAACAGTTATATTTTGATTAAAAAAATTAGTGTTTAACCCAAAAGAGGAATTTTTAATAAAATATATAAATTTCTAACGAAATATTTTACATCTTTTACAAAACAGTTTAACCAACAAAATGCATGTTTAAGAAAGTAGTTGAAATTTCAACGAAGAAATTGACTGTAAACTTAAAAACATGAATTTTCAAAAAAAAATATAATAGATGATATTCCAGCACAATAGGATTTTAATTTTAAATAAAAAAACAATATAATTTGACCAAAAAAAGATGAATTTTCAGCGAAATCGTTGAATACTCAACCAAAACAGATTAATTTTCAACCAAACAGGTGCATTTTTAACAAAAGATTTTGATTTTTCACCAAATAAGACGAATTTTCAACAAAATGTAATATAAAATTGATAAAATCTATAAAATTTGTAATCAAGAAATTTTATTTGTTACCAAACAAGACAAATTTTTAACAAGAATCATACATTTTTAACCAAATATTGAATTTTGAACCAGGAAGAATAATTTTCAACCCAATAGTTGAATTTTCAGTCTAAAAAAAATCACTTTTCACCCAAAAATGGAATTATCAAATTTTCATTGATAAGCATTAATTTTCAGTTTAGTAAAGCGAATTGTCTACAAAACAATCAAAATTTCCACCAAATAGTTGAATTTTCTACCAACTTGTTGAATTTTGAAGACAAAAGGATGAATTTTCAACCCAAAAATATAAATTTTTAAGAAAAAAGGTAATTATCAAACAACAGTTGAATTTTCAACTAAAATTATGCATCTTTACTCGAGAAAATTAATTTTAAATAAAGCAGTTCAACTTTTAACCAAAGATTTGAATTTTCAACCTGAAAAGATGAATTTTGAACAAAAATTGTACCACAGGTAAGATTTTGGAAATCGTGGAAATCCATTGGAATGAGTAGAAATCATTTTAAATCTCTTGAATATTTCAATTTAGTTGAACCTATTAGTTGAAGTTATTCAAAAAATTGCTCAAATCCCTAGAAATCTTTACAAATTCGTTGAAGTCATTAGACGTTTAATAAAATCTTTTAAACTTAGTGAAGTTAATTGAAATACCTTAAAATCCTTTAAAACCATTGAAACTGCTAAGAATCCCATGAAATTCAATTTAATTTAATTCACAAAGATTTCTCGAAATCTCATGAAATCTTTGGAAATCCTACAAACATGTTGGAAATCGGTTAAAATAGTTTTAATCTTTTTAAATTCTCTCGAATCCCTTAAAATCATTTGAAATCTTTGGTTTGTAAATCGTAAAAATCCATTAAAATAAAGTAGAAATAATTTGAAATCCCGTGAATATTCTAATTACATTAAAATTATTCATGAAAGTAATGTTCTATAAAAACGATTAAAATCCCTAGAAATCTTTAAAATCCTTTGAAAACCTTGGATTTTATCTAGAAATCGTGAAAATGTATTCAAATGAGAAGAAGTGATTTGTAAACCTTGAAAGATATAAATTAAATTAAATTTATTAATTAAAGTTCTCTGAAATAATCGTCCAAATTCTTAGAAATCTTTGGAATCCCTTGAAATCTTATCATTGGAAATTCAAAAACTCTTTGAATTAAGTAAAAAGAAATTTGAAATCCCTTGAATATTTCAATTAAATTAATCTTATTCATTGAGGTTCTCTAAAATAACCGATCAAATTCCTAGAAATCTGTGCAATTCCTTGATATCTTTGAAATCTCTAAGAATTCCTTGCAATTTAATGTATTATAATTTATTTAACAAAGTTCTTTCAAAATCCCTTGAAATATTTGGAAATCCTACAAAATTCTTTGAAATCCTTTGAAATTTTTTTAATCTCTTGAAATTCTCTCGAATTCCTAAAAATCACTTGTAATTTTTCCTTTGTAAAACCTTGATTCGAAAATAAATTGAACTAATTTATTAATGTTCTGTAAAAAAATGTTCATGAATTAATTTGATTTTATTCAAATATTCGAGGGATTGGAAATTATTTTTTACTCATTTTAATGGATTTTTACGATTTACAAAGGAAAGATTTTGAGGATTTAGACAGAATTTCAAGACTTAGAAAAGATTTTGTGGGAGTTCCAAAGATTTTAAGCGATTTTCAGAGAACTTTGTAAAAAATTGAAAATCAATTTCAAGGATTTGAACGGTTTTTTAGAGAACTTTAATAAGTTTGATTTAATTAATTTTCAGGGGATTTTAAAGAATTGTTACTACGTTTAATGGATTTTAAGGGATTTCTAAAGAACTTGGAAAAATAAATTCACGGATTCTTCGCGATTTCATATATTCCTAGGAATTTTTAGGTATACCAAAGAATTTTACAAAACTTAAAGGAATAAATTGAATTACCAAGGACTTCAAAGGATTTTTTGAGATTTAAACTTTTTTTCAAGGGAAGTTTCATCAATAAGTTTAATTTAATTTATATTCAAGGATTTTCAAGTGATTTCTAGACAACTAAATTCTAGAGAATTAAATTTTGAGATATTCCTATTGATTCTAAAGATCTCAATGGTTTTTAAATCATCTTCATGCATTTCACAAAATATAAAGAATTTTATTAAATTTTCAAGGATTTAAAGTGAGTTGAAAGATTTCTAGAGATTTGAATGTTTTTTTGAATAACCTTAAAGAGTAAGTTTAATTTCATTTATATTGAAGGAATTTCAAGTGATTTCTACTATTTCAATGGATTTTTACGATTTAAAAAAATTTCAAACAATTTTGCGAATTTTCTATAACGAATTTCCTACAATTGCGAAAAAATTATACAAAGATCATAGGACAATACTAATTTTCCTATAATATTTTTTTATAAGGACCATGCAATCTCATACAATCTCTCTAACTTCCATAAAGATCTATTTCAAATCTATCAAATCCATCAGATTTATAGGAATCTCATGCAACGTTTTTCAGTCACATATAATTATGCAATATTTTGGAATCCCCTGCAATCTTGCTATCTACTGTACACCAAAAATTATAATAATTAACCCCTTGGAATTTCTTAACCTTGAACTATTTATTTTCAGGACCTTGAGGGAGGAGTGAAGCCCCCCTGTAGTTGTCGCCAAAACCCGGATCAAGAGACCGAAGAACAAGATCAAAGGGTTCTCCAAGTGGTGCCTTTTTGTCAGAAAACATCATGCCCTGAACTGAAAAAGCCGCATGAATTTACTACTCTACCCCTACGGAAGTACAACTCCAACGAAAGTCTGGTGACTCGAGACCAGAGATCATTAAATACCATCAGGAGATTCGGCTCCTTTGAGTCAATCAGTCCACGCGAATCCTTTGCCAGCGAAGCGCGATCTAATCGCTCCAGGGTGTCTGAACTGTCCAATTGCGAAGGCAACGAGTCGGTCTTCGTCGATATTCCTACATTAGTGGCCGTTTTGATTAAGCCCGACGATACTTCTCAGGAGCACTCAACACAAATTGAGGAGATATGCAGTGACGGACTTCTGGAAGAATCAATCAATCCGGAATTTCCCGAGGACTCTGATGGCAATCAGATTCAGAAGGACACTTCACCTCCCGAAGAGGATACAGCTACTCTAGTCAAAGACAATGGTACCCAGAGTGCAGAAGTAGTTCTTGTTACCAGAAGTAATATTGAAACTGATTCCAAGAGCTCTAGGGATCCGAAGCGGGTTCGAGCAAACTGTCTCGCCATTGACGACAAGCCCAAGGAAAAGGTGAAGTTGAGAAAGCAAGATTCGATTGACACACCTTCGAAAAAGTCAAATAATCTTCAAACATCCAGAGCCTTTGGTTCTGTCGAGGGGCTTTCGAAGAAACGTGAAGTTCCTGGTTTGGTGCAAAGGTCTCACACCAACTTGGAGAAGCGGTCGGGTCCTGAGAAGTTAAAAAAGTTGAACAATATCAAGGAGGTTGAGGATCGTAGGACCAGTAGTCGGATTGGAAGCTTTTGGCGAGGTTTGGGTCCCTCTGGTAGTAAAGATATTCAACGAAAGGGGAGCAACGACTCAGACAAGAGCCTGAGGGATTCTGCCTCTCAATACAAGACTAGAAATCCATTGAGGAAGCTTAGCATCGGTGACCTCAAACGAAAGACCAGTAAAGACAGCAGCTCTAGTAGTTCTAAGGATGAGCAGATACTGATAACTGGATTAGCAAAGGACAACTATCAGAGGAAGGGTTCTCTGCAAGAGAGAGGTTCTGATCAGGAGAGTTCTGGGAGGCCCCACACACCCATCCAGAGAGTTCGCAGGGCAGAAATCGTGGCTGCTGTTACAGAGAGGCTATACTCGAGTGGAAAAAAATCTGACGAAGGAACTGGGGCAACGACTCCAGCATCAGACTACCGTTCTCCGGAGAGTACGGACGTGAAGTTGGCCGCTGTAACTAGAATGCGTCTGCAAGAAATTTCTAGAAGGATGTTGGCAAAACGTAGGAAAATTTCTGTTGATACGCAGACTTCCAATTCTCAAACAATCAGGGTGAGGGACACAGCTTCTCTGACTGAGGAACCTAAGATTGAAGTAAGAGACGCTGCGGTTTTGACGGAGCAGCATGAGGCCTGTGAGCGCTTATCTGAAAGTATTATTCCTGTCCGAAGGGTCAAAGAGATCGCGACTTTGACTGAGGAGCGCAAACCTTCAACAGTTAGGTGCAAGGATGCTGGGAACATAACAGATGAGTGTGACGAGGATTTTGATATCCAATCTCCTAGGAATGACTCCGGTATACTGTCGGATGACACTCAGAATTATACTGATAGCAATATTTCTAGTGCAGAGATGTTGGACTTTAGAGATCAGGAGAGGCGGAACGTGGAGAGTTCGACGAATACTGTTAGATTTTCGGAAGGTGTTGATTGTAGTGCTCAAACTAGGAAGGATGATTTGATTAAGCAAAAGTGTTCGCATTGTGAGTTAAAATGTTGCAGTAGAATGCAGGATTGTTGTTATAGGACTCAAAATTTTTGTAGTCAGAGTCAGAATTTTAGTTTTAATAATAGTCACAATCATGGTCAAAGTCAGAGCTGTTCCGAAAAGAGTGTCATCTCCATCAATTTGCCCGACATGATCAGCATCAGGATTGAATCTCCGAACATTTTAGAGTCCAGAATCTCTGTCGTAGATGAGGATTTAAAAACGAGATTTCGGGATCGCGAAGTGCAGACAGATAAGCGGACTACATTGGAAAGAAGTACCTCGACTGATGATATTAACCATCGGATCTATTTCAATGACTTCCTCGGTAAAACGAAACCGAATGCAAGTCAGACAGATGGTAGAACTTTTAGGATAGAGAATATATTCCAGGAGCCGAAAGCAACGAGATACCCAATAGAAATTATGCATGATTTGAGGGAAGAACCTTCTTCAAGGACGTCAGTTGTCTTTACGAAATCGGTTGGAACATCCATGGATGTACCACTGGACTTTCAATCACCACTGAAGACCCTTCGAAGGAGACTCTCTCTCATCAGGCGAAGTAAAAGCTTCAGTCCAAATCGTAGAGTTCGTTCAGTTCACCAAAACAGGTACCCTTCCTCAGAGTTGATACAGAGGTTGAATCCAGTTCAGGAACATATGATAGAGCGGACTAGAACGGGCTACCTGATTCCCATGTCTTATAGAAGAAGACTAAACTCACCCGAAAATCGGTTTTTGAACTTGAGAACACACTTTGACCAATATTTCACGACCTCAAGAGGAGATGCTAATTTCTTTGATGGCAGAAGTTTGCAAACCTTAAGGATAGATGATGAGAAAAAGTGTCAGAATATGGAAGCAAAAAAGACCTTGGACCCTTACTTTTCGGATGATAGCTTGGATTTAATGGATGAGAGGGTTAGCGATGTTCCTGAAAGTATAGGAGAGGTTAAGGTTGACGAGGCACCTAAAAAGAAGGAGAATATTTGTCCACCTGATGTGGTTGCACATACTAAGAAGGATAGTTTAAGGGGTCCAAAGTCAGATGGAGAAAGTTTGGTGGAATGTGCGTTGCAGGAAAACCCGGAGCCAACAGATTCCGCAAACGAAAGCAATGCTAAAAAGAAGGTGTCTTTTTCAACCCCTAATATCGTCGAAGTGGAAGGTCAAAGCGTTGGTGATTCAAACCAAACTGGAGTTGTGCCAAAATCTATTATCAAGAAGAAGAAGAGTGATTTTGATCCTCATAAATCGGAAGAGGAAAAAGAAGAATCTAACTCGGAAGAAAATCTTGAGGATCTAAGACAGTCTCTTGAGAATTTGAGGATGGATGACTCCAGTCATTCAGAAAATTTGGAGTCAGAAGATCAGGATTCCATCAGTGGTGAGCGGAACGTTCTTGAGGACTACTTAGATGAGGCTGTAACCTTCATACGGAATGTAAACACCATGAATGATTACGCTAGTGCTGCAAATTTCTTGGAGAAGTACCTACTGTCCACACGATCTCCTCGAAAACTTCCTAGTAGGAATAGGGAGTATGTGGAATATGAAGGACATAGAGTGAGTTTGCAGGACGATACTGATCAGTATTTGAATGATGAAGAATTCGAGGTACCTACCAAGGCCTACCAGAAGTGTCTTCAAGGAATCGAGAAGCTTGAACAATGTATTGGGAAAGTCAAGGACCATGAGACTTGCCTGAAAGAAAAATATGGAATTGAAGTTGATCCTGCTGGTGCTAAATCTAGTTTAGCAATTTTCAATCAGGAGCCGATGGGCGGCATTGATCATCGATATGATAATGATGTTGATAGTGATAACAACATTGTAGGTTCCGATCATGAACGGCACTTTGGTATCAATAGAGATGTAAATTTGGGTACCAATCTTGGTGACTATCTTGGAAGTGGTGATAACAATTTTGATAACCCTCTTGATACCAGGATCTATGATCATCTAAATCAAAAATCCAGGAGATATGTGAAGGTTCCTAAGACCTTCTCTTCCTACTCAAAGGACTTTTTTGAGGACCCTGATATTGGAGAAGCTCAAAAAGCATTTGGATTTTCGCAAACGGATCGTATTAAAGCGCCTAATTGTTTTCTTTCAGTTCCGAGTAGGGGAAACTCTTTTTCGAAAAGGTGGAAGAATCCTGCTTCATTTAGACACAGTTCTCTGCCTCGTTTGACATCTTCTAATGATAGCTTCAGTTCTAGTGAAACTATTGCTGCAAGCTCGGAATCTGTTGATAGTATTTCGAATCTTAGGGATAAACTAAGGTATCCAGGTAGCCCTAGAGCAAGATTCTTGCAATTGCTGAATGAAAGACGTAGGATTGTCGAAAGCAGCAGAAAAGTCAGCAAATTTTGAATATAGGAATCTTGTTTGTTGAGTTACGAGACTGAAGATGTGTATTTTTGTAATTTTTTCAATAATTATGTATCAAGAGAGAGATCGAGTTTGAAGGTCTTCCTGTAGTTTTAGCATTTATCAAGTCAGAATTTAGAAATATATCGTAGAATCTGAACCCCTCTAAATATAAGTTCTTGAGATTTTTCACAATTTAAAGAAATCCACATTCATGAATGAATGTTATAAGAATGAAAATAATAATTTTAAATTAAAGAAATCCGTCAAATTTTCGTAAAATAGAAATTGGTCGACTCCACGCCAGACTTACATAAACCAGCCTTTAACATTACTGATTTTTTTTTTAACTTTGGTTACTTATTCGTTTAGTGGAGAAAGTATAGATTGCCAAAGATTAGACTTTACATTCTTCAACAAAAGTTATTGTACTTTTTTATTTTGGGCACTTTTTGAGTTCTAATGAATTCCAACAGCTACTCTATGGTGATTTTTCATGTTCTTATACACAAAATTTTGATTTTTAAAAAACCTGATTCCCAAAAAAATGCTTAAGCTGATTGTCTTTGCACTTCTTTATGTTATGCTTTAAAATGTCCTTTTAGACAAAAAAAGATCAAACCTATGTCCCGTATATAATTTCTTAAACAAATTTTCTTTTTAATTTTGTTTTTAAATGCCATTTTTGTAGTATTTAATTCATAATTTTTTCTTAAATTCACAAAAATAAATTTTTTAAATATTTTTATTGCACAATCAATTTTCGTACTGACTATATCGGTTTCATAATTGATTTGATAGATTTTCGGTATTATGCAAATAAAAATGCTGAAATTAATTAAATTGTTTGAGCTCAGCGGGAAAATGTGTTGGTTGGCAATCGAAAAAAGAAAAACCATGTTTTAGGCGCTTAGTATTGATACTAAAAAAATCCCGAAAAAAATTCGAAATAAAAAATTCCCGAAATTATAAAATTACCGGCAATTTAAAATTTGCCAATTGGAAAATTCTCTAAATAAAATCGCCAATATTGTAAATATCCGATACTATCAAAATACCAACGCAGGAAAATTTCCGAATTATATACTTCCCGATTTAATTATTTTAATAATAAATAAAATAAAAATATGTTTATTAAATAAAACTATTTGATCTTATTTATTATTTTATATTTTATTATTTCACAATTGCTTAATTGTTTAGACTCAGAAATTTTCTTGTATCGGAAATATTACAGTATCGGGTTTGAATATTGGGGAATTTTCCAATTATAGAAGATTTAAATTGTCGGCAATTTTCTTATTTCGTGAGTTCTTTTTTCGAATAATTTATTTTAGGGAAATTTAATTTTTTTCGGGGTTTCGGTTGCTCTTTATTATCTTCTGTTCCTATTGTTACGCCGAGAAATACTAGTGAATGTTTTTAAAAAGCAACCGAATTGTTTATTAGACAATTCGGTATTTCTTTATTAATTTTATATCAGATACAGACGTATAGTTGTAAAGTTAGATTAGAACTGACGAAGGGCCGCGCGCCCGGTCCTACTTATACGCTAGCATTAGTATGTGGGCTAGCCTAAGAAGGAAAGGCAAGTAGATGTGGGACAGTGATATAGGTCAAAGTCCAAATGCGTAACACTATTTTGGATTTAAAATTTTTAAAAAACTCTATTTGTTGACAAATTATGGATATTTTTTTGTATCTTCAGTTTTTGCTAGTGAAAAAATAAAACTTTTTTTTTAAATTGAGAATTTCTTGAAAATGTGCAAAAAGAATGTGTTTTTTGGATTGAGATAAATGCACATTTTTTTCGGACTACCTTAAGAAAGATCAAGAAAAATTGTTTTCATGGAAGAAAAGTAGTAACATATGCCTCTGGTTCAAGATGAAGAAATTTCAGCTTGGAGATTCATATATTCAACTGTTTCCAAAAAAGTGTGCATTTAACTCAATCCAAAAAAACATGTTTTTTGCACATTTTCAAAAAATTCTTGATAAAAGGACATTTAAAAAAATAAATTTATGTTTTTTAAATACTGTTTATTACCAGAACCTATACGAAGAATAACTTTAATGATTATTTAAAACTAATCAAAAAGAAATTAGCACTAGAAATAAATTCTTATTGCTTATTCTCCCGAAGTAAAAATGTTTAGTAAATAACCTGATGAAACAAAATAATAATTTTTAGTAATATAGTCTAGCCTAGAGTCATTCAAAATCTGAAGAAAGAAAAATTAATTAAATAGTACAAAAATAACTTTTAAAGCAAAAATTGAAGGAAAATTTTTTTTTGCAACGAATTTATGCAAAGCATATAGGTGTTACGCCGAGAAATACTAGTGAATGTTTTTAAAAAGCAACCGAATTGTTTATTAGACAATTCGGTATTTCTTTATCCTTGAACGTATCCCTCTCTATCCCTTACTATAACCTGATCTATACGCGAATATTGTTGTATAATATAAATTGTCGTCACTTTAGAAGACTTTTCAGTGTACTTTTCAAAATTATCAAAAAACTTAATACATAAATTGATGATATAAGTTAATTTTTATAGGATTTGGAGGGTTTTATATAAGAAAAAAACGTCGGTCAGTGGATATTGTCAAATTACTGAAATAATGTGTTGTCAGGTAGTGCTCGAGCTACTATAGTGTGCCACATTATTAGAAGCTTAGTGAAAATTCCAATATCTTTCAGTAAAGGAAAAATTGAAGTGTATGTGTTATACAGGTGTAAATACTTGTATATCTTACTTATTTTTTTGTCTATTTGTATATCACGAACATTTCTTAATAGAATCAGTTTCTCAAGTATGTAGATCAATTTTACGATAAGATTAAATATTGATCAATTTTATTATATTTTATCAGGCCTGTACTAAAAAATCACCATTTTTAAATATTGGCCCGCAAGTTCTGCTCAATCTTTGCAAAAGAAGATACACGGACCTATTTGATTCTTCTCAAAACTGATGGTAATGGCCAGACCGTAGCAAAGGGAAAATTTATCGATAAGTACCGAAACTGGCGAAAGCTCAGAAAGACTAGGACTTATCGATGAAAAAAGGAATGTGAAAAGTGAGGATGAAGATGAAGAAAATTTAATCGGTAAGATCAATTTCGTTCCAAACTTAACGGTGTTGGATCTAAGTGTTGAGCTCG
This sequence comes from Andricus grossulariae, assembly GCA_011634705.1. Taxonomy (NCBI): domain Eukaryota; kingdom Metazoa; phylum Arthropoda; class Insecta; order Hymenoptera; family Cynipidae; genus Andricus; species Andricus grossulariae. The sequence goes on along the minus strand of JAABKJ010007545.1, from coordinate 257,156,492 downwards.
AAACTCCAATCTCCAATTTACTCAATGAAAATTATAGATAAATAATTTTCCTCTTTGTAGCTCTAATATTTTTTCAAATATAAAACTGCGTAGAGAGTGAAAAAGTATTAAATTTGCATAACTTTTGCATAAAACGAGGAATTCAAAATCTAACTTCCAAATTCAATATTTTCATTTCACTAAAAAAATATTTGAATTAGATATTTTCTCTCTCTGTGTGCATAATTCTATTTAAAAATTGAATAATTTAATATTTATATTAAATATTTATGAAATATCTCTAATATTTCTCATTTCAATATTTATTAAGTAAAATGAAGAAATCGAATTTTTAAATTAAACCTTGGCTCCGACACCCTTAAGGTTATCTACTCGACGTTACAGTAGTCAATTTTTTCAACAAACTTGCTTGTAAAATAATAAAATGCTTTTCAATTATTTGTTTAGAAACTGATGCCAGATCATCTAATGAACACATTTTATAGTTAGAAAATAACAATTCTTCTTGGCAAAGCGTAATTCACCACTGGCAACTGAGCGCTGAGTATCGGCTGCCACAATTGAAGCGTCAGCTTTGAACGGTACACATGTAGAGTAGGAAAACCAGGTAAAAACACAAAATCAACGTGGAAACCCAGTATTGAGGATTCACAAGCGTCTTTCATTCTGCATGTGAAAGTACGTACAAATAATTGATAACAATCCAAAAAATAGGTATAATTATATCATAGATAGCCGGAGATATGGAAAAAGCAGTACGTTTTTCATGCACAATACCCCAAAGCAAGCGAGCAGGTATGGCTCTTTTTGCGAAAAGTAGTCTATAAAATTAAGAATAAATGGGATAAAAGTATTTCTTCAGTCGCTACCCTTCTGGCTGCTATTAAGCAATAGTTAAAGTTCTAATAAATTTCTGCTTTCAAATTAAAAAAATAAGGTTTCTTTTTTTTTTTTTTTGAACAATTATGATGACTTCAAATGCGCAGACGTGAAAATTGCATATTCTCTTACAGCAGATAAATTTGTCAAATAAAAGGATGTATTAACTTATATTGACAGAACCACCTCCAGTATTAAAATTTAAATATCGACCTCCAGGGATAACAACATTTTTCTACTTGAATAAGTTTTTATAATATAAATTCTGATTATAATAATTAATTTTAAAATGTTTGTCTGTTACATTTGTGCACAATTATTCATGACTTGACGTCTTTTACTGCAACATTTGAAAATTGCTCAATTTACTGCTTCTCATAATAAATACGTATGCAAACAGGGAAATTGTATCAGCGAATTTGAAAATGGTCAGGCTTTTAAAAAACATCTTGACAGAACACATAATATTGTAGAATAAGCAGCTGGTATATCTTCAGCGTGTGAAACTATATGTCCTTTATTATAAAACGAAACTCATCTTCCCCAAATGAGAACCGAGAATCTTCTAAAAAATGTATAAAATCCGCCAACACAGTTAACGAATTTGATAGTAAATTCCGCAAGGCTTTTCTGTGGCAAAATTGCATAATCAAACAGGAGTACCATGTAAAGTAGTACAGAACTGCATTAATTTCATGAAAGAATTCTTTGAATCTGGAATCTTCGAAATTTTAAAAGATAAGGTATTTACTGTTCGTGAAAAAGGAAATTTCGATGAACAGGATAAGACTCGACTGAAAAATATGTTCGCTATGACAAAAAATTATTTGCAAAATTTTGATTTAGAGCATAAGAGAAAAGAATATTAAAAGAAAAACAGGATGTCTCATTGAGCCAAAATCGTACATTATTGGTGAAGCTAAAACATATAAATTAATTAATGGAATCAAGAAAAAAGAGATTATTCCTGTTAAAGGTCAATTTGTTTCGGTGAAAAAAGTCCTGCAAGTTTTTCTAAGTCTACTCAGTTTTTTACAGATTATATTAGATCACATGCAGTTTCTGTGAAATAAAATAAATTCTCAATATATGTGTAACATCCTTCATGAAAAATTATCGCGCGATATGAAAGAAAAATTTCCGGACAAGATTTTAATTCCTCTCATAGTATATTTTGATGAATTCGAAACAAAGAACGTTTTAGGTTCTCATACCGGAGTTGATAAGATAGGAGCCACTTATTTTATGTTGCTTACATTGCCTCCACAGTTCCAGTCTGCATTAAAACACATTTTTTTAACTTTATTTTTTCAAGACAGTGCCAGAAAGTCATTCGAAAATAGAGCAGCTCTTGGACCTATTTTAGAAGAGTTAAAGGACTTAGAAATCAACGGTTTGATGATCAACAATATTAGAGTATACTTTTCGTGTATTTTAGTTACTGGCGATAACTTATAATTACATCAAACGAATTACGAAAAAGTGACGATTACGATAAAAAAATTTGGAAAAATTACCCTTCTGAAACTGGTTTAACTGAAAAATGCATCTGGAATGATTTACCATCATATCTGGTATTAGTAAATGGTTTTGTCGATGCAATGCATGATTTTTGGGAGAGTGTCTGCCCATATTATTTAAGCGCAATAATATTGAATTTTATGCAGCGCAAACTTTTCACTTTAGAAGATATAAATAACAGAATTGTCGCGTTCAATTATGGACCTGTAGGTAAAGGCAACGAGGTTCCATGTCTGAGAAAGGAAAAATTGATGCAAGGGAGATGAAGCTTTTCTGCTTCAGAAACATTATGTTTTGTTGAATATTTGGGACTTATAATTGGTGATTTAGTAGCTGAGAATGATGAGTACTGGAATTTATATTTGTATCTTCGAAATATTGGTGAAATTCTTAACTTGAGATGTTTAAACAGAGATTACATCATTCTTCTAAAAACATGGATTTCCGAACATCATGAATTGTATATCAAGCTACCAGCAGAAACTTTGAAACCCAAGCATCACTTCCTTCTACATTATCCTATAATATTTAATCTTATTGGTCCAGTTAAAAACATTTGGTGCATGAGATCAGAAGACAAACATAAACCATCAAAAGTAACAGCACATGTATCTAATTCTGAAGTTAATTTGCCATACACACTCGCTTTAAAACATCAGTATCAGCAATGCTAGTTTCATGTGTCAAGATTCACTTTTAGATAAAATAGAATATGGTCGTGCTGAATAAATTACTGATCAAAGATTAAAGGATATTCGTCATTTGCTGCCAACTGATTTTCATATAAATCCTGAAATTTATTCTGTTTTCTGGATTACTATTAACAATATTCAAAGAAATCTTTTGATTTTAAGCAAAGAAATATTTCTTTAATTGAGAGAAATTGTTGGCTTGAAGCTAACAAATATTTATTCGAATCAAATAAAAAAACTTAAGAACAAAATTTCTTTATATCAAAGAAATGTTTCTTTGACCGTATATCAATACTAGAATTTCTTTGATTCAAGGAAAGTTTCTTTGATTCAAATAAACTTTTTTCTGTGTGTATACAAAGAAAGAACAAGTTCGTCAACCAGCCATTTTTGACCAACAATTCTGGTTTATCCATCGAAAATGTTTTTCAAAAATCACAAATACCATTTTCCATCAAAACTATACAAGATATGAGAAAAATGTTGGGCAGAAAAATTGCTCAGATCAAAAAGATAAACTAATTTTATGAGAACAATTTTTAGATACGTCACATATTTTTCGCCTAGATTGTGGAAAATGCTACTAAAAATAAAAAGTTTCACTTTTCGGAAAAACTATTATTAAAGAAACTGCATCAAAAAAATAAATACACAAAAATTATTTATCAAAAAAATATCTGAAAATTTCTTGTTAATCATACTTTTATAGGACGCGTAGCTTTTGTTTTAATCGTAAAAAATGAGGTTACAAATTTTTAAAATTAAAATTTTGGAAAACCAACAATAGATTCGAAAAAATTAATAGAGAGAATCTTTTGATAGGACTTGTAGTTTTGGTTTTAATCGTACAGAATAGCATTAAAATTGAACCAAGCAAATTTTTCGCATAAAGACACAAGCTACAATAAAATGTTTAATAACGAAATCACTTAATTTTATTCGTCGATAATTCAACCTTTAATTTTAAAAGACCTATGCAAAAATTCTATAAAAAAGTTACAAACATGGAAAACATGCAAAATTGAAAGTTTAATAGAAAGAAACAAAGGTGTAACATTTTCAACTCTATTGAAACAATGAGAATGCCCATTGAGAAATGATTAACGCGACCTAATCTCCTTCCATTTTGAAAACACTGCCTTCTGATTATTAAAACGAAGTTGAAAAAAAAAATTTTTTTAGAATCTTCCAATTACAATGGATCAATAGAAGATCAATATGGTTCAAAATATTGATCCAATATACATATTGAGGATCCCACATACGCTACTTTTCAACAGAGTTCTACTTTCGACTTTCACATTTCTCTTTGATTCAATAATTTATCTATTTTACATAGAAAATTGCAATTATTTAACAAAACTTGTAAACATTATTTGCCTTGTATAATTCTGAACTTGAGTTTTTTGAAGTAACAAGTTCTTGCAATAACACGAAAAAAACTTATTGATGCAACAAAATATTTTATTTTAATACTCACATTAACATTCTTGTTGGAAATTTGCATACAAAAAACCCATAACCATAATGTCTACCCCCTACCGTCTTCAGCCATATTTTTATTAGAGTCACTCGCAATTGGCTTGAAACTTCACCCGAAGGAGAGGAAAACTGCAGAAAACCTTTCCCAAGCGCAACCGGTTACCGACATTCAGTACCTTTTGTGTCTAACATTCAACACGTCTCCCTCTGTCACGTTTATTTCCCTGAATGCATTGAGCTAAAAGAAAAAGTGCAAATACAAAACGATAGTAGTAAATAAAATTTCTCATCCATTTCCATACATATTTAAAAAACATATATATTCTTACCAGGTTGTTGGTAATAGTAATGATGGTAATATTAATGAAGGCTCCTGATTATCTAGAATACTTGGTAACCGAGTCGGGGGTATCACTGCTGTTGAATTTGGGGATTGCACCTTATGTTAGATTTCTTCCGGGATGTCTAGCAAATTTGCTTGATTTTTGTCGAATCCGGTCTGAAGTTTTAAGGATGTATCAGTGATATATGATATTACGAAAAAGTACAAAGAACTTAAACCTTTTATACAGAAACCTACGAATGAATTTAGTACATTAGAGCAAACATTACTCGAAAATAGGGTGAGTGGGGCGAAGCAGACAATTTTTTTAAAGTAGATTTTTTATTTTAAAATAATTTGTTTGACAGAATATTAGGTATGGTTTATTCAAAAATTTAGTTGGCTACAAAATGTATTGGTTGATTTTGAACTACGATGCTTTGTTTATCAATTTTCAGAAAAAAAGTGTAGTGATGGTAAATCTGTCGAGCGAAAAATTATGGGGCTAAGTCGACACTGGACTACAATCTTTGAAGAAAGAAGAGGACACATTCTTTAAAATCTCATTATTATAGCCACCCATATTCTCGTTTCGAAAATATCTAATTCGTCTTCAAAAAAAATTTTTTTTACATTCTCGTCCTATAATGAGAAGGTATTAGTTTTATGTAAAAGTGGACTTCATCAGTTTTCACTGAATCTCCACGTTTTGAGACCCTCTGAGCTAGAAAAATAAACTATTTTCACCAAGGTTTCTGTCTGTCTGTAGTCTGTCAGTCTGTCTGTAGGCACGATAACTTTCGAAAACTTGATCAGATTGGATTGAGGTTTGGCACATTTTTTCAAGCCCTAAAAGAAAAGGACAAGTTCGTTAGCCAGCTTCTTTTGGTAAAAATTCAAAAAGTTAAAGCATTTTCAAGATCCAAAAAAAAACAAACGAAAATGAACGTTTAAATTCAAACAACGCACGATTTGAAAAAATGTTTCAAAGAAAAAAACGTTACTTTTATATGCCCTACAAGAATATTATAACAACTTCTTGAATTTTTTCGAAAAATTGAAAATTCTAATTTTGAGCCCATAAAGCATAATAAAAAAATTCCATTTGGCTCATAAACTGTGCAAGATACAAAAAAACATGGTCAGAAAAAAATTATGCATCCGAGAAAGATCTATAAAATTGTTGTTAATTATTTTCTTATAGAAAGCATAGTTTTAATTTTAATCGTGAAAAATGGCATTACAAAATAAACAAAAAATCAAATTTTTGCATTATCATCCTAATGAGAAGGGCTTGGTTTTATGTAAATTTTTATAAATATTGTTTTCTATGAATAAAACAAACACTGTTTCACCAGAAATGGAACTTTCGATCTTTTGGTAGCATTTTCCGTAAGTTCAACCAAAACTGTTCCTTAAAAACAATTGAGCGTTTTTCTTTGGACTTTAAAGAAGAATGCGGGTATTGTAATGGAAATGTGTTCCTTAAGGCAGATAGAGGTTCAACCTAATAAAATTCCTTTTTAATCTGGAATGAAAACAAATTTAACAATCACTCAAAACGTAGAGGTTCTGTAAATTTTTGAACTTCTTAAGGATCATCCATAAACTACGCTACCAATTTTAGGGATGAGGGGGTCACGCCAACAACTGCTGTTGGTAACTGTTTGGAGGTTTGGGGGCTCCACTGGAAGTGAAATTACGAATGTAGATAAATTTTAGTCCCTAAGAATTGACAGTTCAATAATAACTCAGTAAATATTGAAAATTTATATTTTTGTGTTGAAGATTAATCACTTTGGAGGAAAATTGAACTATTTCGTTGAAAATTCGATTCTTTCTTGGTTTAAAATTACCTTTCTTCCGACTGAAAACATAACTGTCATAATTGTAGTAGAAAAATTATCTTCTTTGGTTGAAAATTCAACTATTTGGTTAAAAATTATTCTTTTTCAGTCAAACATTTATCTATTCTCTTTAAAATTCATGTTTCTTAGCAGAAAATTAATCTTCTAAGTTAAAAATTCATCTGTTCTGTTGGAAATTCATCTCTTTAGATTCTACTTGGAGAATTTTGTTGAATAATAGTATTTCTTAACTGCGGTCAACGGTTTTTGGTTTAAATTAAAATCTTTTTTGGCTAAAATATCATCGATTTTACTTTTCGTGGAGAATTCATCTTTTATATTTAAAAATCCAACTGTTCAGTTGAAAATTCATGCATTTTGTGGACGATTCATCTATTTTGCTCAAAAAATGTCTTCTTTGGTTGAAAATTCAACTATTTTGTTAGAAGATTAAACTATTTTCTGCTGGGTGGAAAATACAACTGTTTTGTAGAAAATTCACGTATTTTGTTAAAAATTTGTCTTTGTGGGTGGAAAATTAATCTTTTTTCTGAAAATAGATCCTATCAGCTGTGGATTCAACTATTTTCTTGATAATTTTTCTTTTTCCATTCAATTGAACTGGCGAAAAATTTGCTTTTTTTGTTGAGAATAATGAACATGTAACAGGTCATAGTGTCGGCTGGACAACTCGACTGTTTTGTGCGAAATCTAAATATTTGGTTGGAAATTCATCTATATTGACTGGAAATTGCATTCTTAGTGAGAATGCATCATTAGAGGTTCATAATGCAACCATTTTCTAAAAAATTGAATCATTTTGTTGAAAGTCAAGCTGATTTTTTGAAGCCTTCAGAATTTCAGGATTTCCAATATTTTAAGGTGTTATTACAGTTTTTCAGAACTTGGATTAATTTAATTTTAATTCAATTTTTTTTAATTTTATTTTATTGAGAAAATTTCCAGGAATTTTGAATTTATTTTAATAACTTGAAGGGATTTCGAAGAATTCTTAATATTTTCATATATTTTTAAAAATTCTATGCAATTTTTGAAAGCTCTAACAAAATCGATCCCGCAAAATTGTAGTTTGTTTTATTCTCAAATTTGTTTATAAAATATTGAGGGCTAGTTTTAACGTCCCTTAAGTATTGTAGTCAACTTATATCGTTGGTTGAAATTTACTGGGCAGGAAATAGTAAACGCAAATTGAACGAATTTCTCAATGATAATAAATATTATTGAGGTAAGTTTGAAATTCAACACTACCATTACTAAAAATTAGAATAATTTTCAGTAAATTCAAGATCTTGACTGCAATCAGCCACTGCAGTTATAATCAAATTGAAAGCATGAGGTAACGCAAAATCGATCCCTGGCTAGAGAGAATTTGATAATGTTACAAACTTTTCACGAATTTTGAAAGATTTTAAAGGATTTCAAATATCTTAAAACCCTTCTGATAGATTACACTAATTTGAAGTGATTCTGATGGATTTCAAAGGTTATGGGGTATTTTGAAAAAATCTAATACATTTTTAAGAACATCAAAAAAATCTAGCAGTGTTATGAATGAATTGTAATGTCTATAAATCGGATGGCAATGTAGGCCAAGAAAATGATCTCTCCTATCTTGTTTTATCGAAGTTCATTTTGCATGTCATTGTGCTATGAATTTGGTTCCACATACGTTCTCAAATCTTGTAATATTCAAAATCTAGTGATATTATCAGTGGAGCCCCCCGGCAGAATAACTTACATTGACCGTGGAAGACTTTTTAAAAGAACAATGCTATTTTTGTGCTGTATGTTTTCGAATAATTTTTCTTTGAAAACATGGGTCTATAAGACATAAATCATCTCTTACTCATCAGCAAGTAAGAAGCTTTAATAATGTTTGTTACCGAGCCACTTAAATATGTCTGCTCATAATTTTTATGTTTTCTTTATGATTCTAATTGAAAAGGTTGGAAGTCTTTTAATTTTCAATCGTTCAATTCCAGCTATTTACAATTTTGTAATGTGCAGTGTTTTCAGTACTTTCCGAATAATTAAATTTGTATCTTATATAGTTTGCTATTCTTCAGTTTTCAGGGGTTTGCAATCTCAAATTGCACAATGTAAAGCTGGCTCCTAATTTGATCTTGTAGAATTATAAAACCGTGAAATTCTAAATTATTTAATTTTTAGTACTGGGAATATTTTATACTGGAGGAATTTCAGTTTTCCTTTTTTCGAAGTTGCATTTTTTATGATGGAAATTTTTGTCCGTTTTTGATCCGTCCACCCGTTCGTCCGTTCGTCATACTTTTCTTCAGGCAAAGTAACTGCAAAAGGACATAAGTGCCAACATTTGTCACAGTAAAAAGGCCAGAAAAGATATTTGATCCACTTCATTGAAGAATTGATAGGTAACGAAACGAAATCTGAAAGAAAGTCATTCTCCCTTTCAGATTTATTAATTTTTCAGGCTTTAAATTCTAACTTATTTCGTTTTAAAGGCTACTTGTTTGAAAATTTCACAATTTTGAGTATGTTCTTTCAAAAAATTCTCTTATTTTTAACCTCGCATTATAAAAATTATTTGAATTAGATCATGCTTCTTTGTTATAAATTGTAAATTACTATTTTGACTTCAAAATGGACAAATTTCGAATGTTTTGATTTTTAGTTCAAGTGATTCGAAATTAGAAGACTTGTGTAACTGAGACTGCTGACATGTTCAATGAAATTTTGTAATTTTTCTGTGGTATCATTTTCGACGTAAATAAATAAAGGTGAAGTACGCTAAGCGCGTAAATCACCTTGTGTTAATTTTTCACTCTGAATTGACGTAGCCTGTTTACAAGTATTACAATATTACCTTCTGGCTGCGTCATGCATACACGAACGCTTCTTGAATTGTTTAATTGAAGTTGAAAATTGGTGATCACTTAAAATTTGTCTAATTTAGGCATAGACAGCGGTGAACCCAAAAATGAACAAAAATATTTTTTAAGTAGTCTTAGTGGTCATCGTGAAATATATATATATTCTTTCTTCTGGTATTCTTTTTTATATAAGGCTGACGATTTTTCAACACCGGTACAGGTCTCACATCAATATTATTAAAAAAATAATTCTACAAAAACAGTCGTAATAAATGATAGACTAAAAACTTATTTTCGTGTGTACTTTTAAAAAATTGAGATTTTAAACGGGGTTTTTGAAAAATAGACTACATAATTATACGTCAAACAAGCCAAATATTGATCCTTCAGAACTTAGTTTGAAGATATTCAACCTTAAATCTCCTGTCTCATGCGTACATTTTGCAATTACAAATTATTACATTCTCATCAGAGAAGGTATTAGATTTGTGTCAAATTTGACCCCCCCCCTTCCCGCAATTTCTGCCAAATGTCCATGTTTTGAGACAGATGTGACACTCCTAAATGTGCACAGTTGTACCAGACATTTAGGATAAGAATTTAAGAAGTTGAGCATTTTCAAAATTTTTGCGGCTACTATTTTAAGAAACCTTCTTTGATACGAAACAAATTACCAGAGTTAAAGCATTTACAAAATTCAAACAGAAAAAAAACAAGTAAAAATGAAAATTTCACGCGAAACAATACACGATATGAAAAATGTCTCAGGGAGAAAAACGTTTCGCTTTGCACACCCTACAAAAATGTGACTATATAAGATATAGAAAAAAAAGAATTAGCAAAGATTGTTCATTTAAAAAAGACCTACATATTTGTTAGTATTTACTTTTTGATAGGATGCGTGGTTTTCGTTTTACTCATAAAAAACATAATGAATAATAAAAAAATAAAATTTTTGGATAAGCGACACCAGCTACGAAAAAAATTGATCCACAAAATTTGCCGACCAAAAGAAGAGCTACAAATTTGTTATGATTCATTTTTTGATGAGATAATTAGTAGTTTAATTCAACAAATATTTTGCCCAAATTATATCCACAAATTCTCCTAGAACAACTAGACGCTGAATGCTTATAGGATACACACTTTTTCTCTAATTATATAAACAGAACAATGAAAATACGTCTTTTATAATACCATTGCATATTATGAATTGTAATAATTAGACGTTTTCCAGGGTAGTTAGAAGTAGAATTTAATGCAAAATAAGGATCAAATAGTAAAGTAAATTAATAAGTAATGATGAAAAGTTTGCGTTCTGAACAAAGTCGAGTTCGAAGTACGAGCTGCATGACGAGAATTTGTTCGTTAGAGCCGAGGAAGCTTTAACAAAAGAGAATTCGCTATGATCACATTACAGTTGTATTATCATTTGATATACATTTTCCATTAAATTCGATAAAGTCTTGTTGAATCCTTTAAAACCCCTTGAAATATAATTGAATTTTCTGAAATTTGATGATATCCTTCAAAATTTATTTAAATACTTAGAAATCTCTTGAAATCTTTGCACTATAAGAAAATATTCCAAATTCGTGGGATTTCATTAAACTTGTTGAAAATCATTGAAATTCCGTTTAAAAATCACGTCACACTATTATAGTCGGGGGTTTAAAAAGATTTGTTAGAAATTTAACACTTTTGAGTCTATTCTTGCTTGTAAATTGATCGCTTTTATCGGCAAGCTGATAATAGTTCACGATGCTATTTGCTAATTTTCTGAAAAAATATTCCAAAAAATGATATAAATAATTCATAAAAATGGTGGACATCTACAGACAAGAAAGCACTGTTTTTTGGTTATAAAATTAATTAAATGTATCAAATAAACATTTGAATCACTAAGATTTGCTACATCCTCAAAATATTTCTTCAGAAATTAAAAATCGTGATAATATCATAATAATACTTGATATTATAATTTTTTGATATCAAATATTATTACTTGGTGGTCCTCTTTCACGTCCTGCACTTGCAACGTTTGAGAACGTTGTCGCTTGACGTTGTCGTTTGACAACGAACGTCCAGTGAAAATTAGCAATGCTTGCAAAAATGCCCTAAAATATCTATGCATTTGTACCTTTGATTCGGTCTCACTCAAAATTCTTATTGCAGTTCTTCACTACTTCTTATACCGATTATAAGTGCTAAGGGATCCGGAAAAAGGACGGGTTTTCTTGACCGTCTGCACTCGACGCGTAAGTGACCTGGGTCGCGACGTCATTAATTATCAAAGTAAGTCATTGGTCAGAAACGACGCTTTTATACTGTAAACCGACCTGACCCCTCATTTTTTATTAGATATCAACGCACGTCACTTTTCAAACGGCACCAACGGACCTACGTTTCTATCAAATTCGGCGCACCAAAAGTGGAATACATAGTTAAATTTTCAGGTTAAAAAATTACTTTTATAATAAATAAAAGTGAATTTTCACCAAAAGAGTTCACTTTTCAAATCAAAGCAAGATCAATTTTCAACCAAAAGTAGAATAGTTAAGTTTTTAGTAGAAAATATAAGTTTTCAGTAGAAAATATCAATTTTGAAGAAAATATATGAATTTTCAACCAAATAGTTAAATTTTCATCTAAAAAGATTAATTTTTAGGCAAAAGTGGAATACATAGTTAAATTTTCAGGTTAAAAAATTACTTTTATAATAAATAAAAGTGAATTTTCACCAAAATAGTTCACTTTTCACCAAAAAATATCAATTTTCAACCAAAAGTAAAATAGTTGAAATTTCAGCTGAAAAAATTAACTTTAAATAAAAAAAATTCAACTGAATAGTTAATTTTTCAACTAAAAAGGTGAATTTTTAACCAAGAAGATCAACTTTCTACTAAAAACGGCGCATTTTCGAGAAAATATATGAATTTTCAACCAATTATGTAGTTCAATTTTGCACTAAAAAATATCACTGTTTAACTATAAGTAAAATAGTTCAATTTTCAGTTAAAAAGATTAATTTTAAACAAACAAAAAACTAATTTTCAACAAAATAGTTGACTTTTCAACCAAAAAGATGAATTCTTAACGAAAAATGTAATAGGTTGATACTTTAAACAAAAAATATTTTTATTAAAATCAGTTAAATTTAACTCTAAGACGATTTTTAAAGAAAATACATGAATTTTAACGAAATTGTTGAATTTTCAATTAGGAGAGATCAACATTCTACCAAAAATTGGAATAGGTCAATTTTCAGTTAAGAAAAAATTAAATTCTAATGAATAAAAACGAATTTTCAACAACATAATTACATTAATTCCCAACAAAGAGGAATTTTCAACCAACGGTCGAATTTTCAAACAAAAATGATTAAATTTCAACAAAAATAATTAAATTTTCATCTAAAAAAGATAAATTCTTAACAAAAAATGGAATATTTAAATTTTCACTTAAAACGACTACTTTTCCACCAAGGTAAAACAATTTTCATCAAAATAGGTCACTTTTCAACCAAAAAAGGTTAATGCTCAACAAAAAATGTAATAGTTGATATTTCAAACAAAAAAGACTTGCATTTTAAATCAAACTTAGTTGAATTAAATTAAAAAAAAAAAACGAATTTTGAACCAAATATATGAAACTTCAACTACAACATGATTTTTAACGAAGTGGTTCAAAATTCAACCAAGTAGTTGAATTTTCAACCAAAGAATGCGAATTTTCAACCAAATAGTGGAATTTTTAATAAACAAGACGAATTTGCTATCCAAAAAGATGAATGTTCAACAAAACAGTTGACTTTTAGACCGAAAAATATGACTTTTCAACAAAATAGTAAACATTTCGATTAAAAAGAATGAAATTTAAATAAAAAATAATGGATTTTTTATTGAGTTTTATTATTTTGGTTTACATTTAAGCGAAAAAACTAGAAAAAGGTAACATTTCTTGAAAACAGGAGAAAAAAGAAAAATTCTTTAAAAAAAGGGGCAAAGGGGAAAGAGTGTAAAGCCTTCGGCAATACAAATAAAGAGATTGAACATCGACGACTTAAAATTAGAATCTCCGGAAAATCTGACGGAGTAAAATGTGGGGAAAAGAACAGGAAAACTGCCATTTATCAGAATCTACTACATTTAATTAAAAAACTCTTCTTTAGTAAATGACACAAACAATACAAGGATGCCCTATTTTGGAAAAACACCATTAACTCAAAAAAATCGAAAAATTAGTTTTTTTTATCAATGGAATCGTGAAAAAATACACCTAATTATTAAACCAGTTTCGAAAATTGTTAATAAAATGAAAAATAATTATTGCATAATTATTGCAGAACACCGTTAACTCAAATATTGTCGAGAATTATTGTCGTAACTTAACGAACTAGAAAATAGACGGCCGAAAACGTCACAGAAAAATTCACAAGAATTTTGTCAACTAGGAGATAACGGCATTCTCTAAATAATTCGATGGCTTTTTAGCGCTGAAATAATTTAGAAAACACCGTAACGAGTTAAGGGTGTTCTTCCGTAATATTCAGGACCGAAAAAAAAAGTTTTTATTTTGAGGAACGCCGTAAACAGATTAATAACAATTATTAATTTAAAAATAATTATTAAAACTGATTAGTTGTGGAGGCAAAAACATCGAGGGAACATTTAAAAGTTTTTGATCCTAGCCTTTTCTATTTTAATTTTTTTTAATGCTTCTATATCTATAATAAATTAGTATAATAATTGGTATTTTGAATCGTAATAAATCTTTTTTACGCTCTTTTAACAGGATACAATTAATCAAACGCATTTTTATTTTGCAGAATGTGCAAATTTTTGTTCATAGGAATATAGTTTAACAAAATAAAATAAATGAATTAATCTAAATTAGATTTATTTAGTTGTAAAGTTGTTCAGATTGAAAGGTTACTGAATTAAAAAATTCTGGTTTTAGCAAATATACTTTGAAAATAAATTTATTTCAAATCTAGGCACTCGTTTAGATTTTCTATATATTTTTAATACCTTGAAACATGCTTTTTAATATTTATATTTTATCTCTCAAACTGAAATAGATTATAATAATTAACAACCACAATTCAACATATATTTGTTTCCAAATATTTAATGAATTACCAAAGTTTGCCAGATAATTGTATACGATCGCGATGTTTTTTAGCCATGAAGCAATGTAACGAAAAAACAGAATCTAAAACAAATAATAATTTAAATTTCATTATTTAAATAAAAATACTTAAAACGTTACCAATTGGAATATTATTAATATTATTATTGGTATTAGTATAATAATTAATAAAATAATACAAACAATGAGTGCTAATAGTGAAATAATTCATTAAGGACTAATTTAATACGAATTAAACGATAATAATTAATAGATTAGTTTTTTTACTCCATGTACACCGTTTTTGGTGTTTTACATATCTAAAATGCCACTCCTACAGTTTTTCAACTTCTAAAAAATCCCCAGCTGGATTTTTATCAGAAACGCTCGCATTCGCCTGAAAATTTGGTCAAAGAAGTGGAAAACTGCAGAAAACCAAAACTCCTGTGTAGAGTCGGTTACCGACAGACGAGTTTAAAAGTGAATTTCTTTTTAAATTCCTTTAAATAGGTGTTCTAAGCGAAATAAGTTTTAAACAGTTTGCATAGATTTTCTCGGTTTCACTGATTTCTGAGTTAACGGTGTTCTTCAAAAAACAGGGCAAACTGGCATCTAAAGGTCTCGGATTTACTTCAGGCAATGAAAAATTAAAATTATTTTTAAAGCAAAATTTGCAGTTTTCTAATATAATATTTGTAAAGTATTAAAAATGAACTTCAATGTTTATATACAATTTTATTCTTTATTCTATTAATTGTCATAATTCCTATTTATTTATCGCAGGTTTCACAGCCTTTTCACAATTACCCTCTTTCTTTCGTTTTTCCACTTAAATCTGAATTGAATTAATAGAATCCAATAAGAAAATCCAACTATTTTTGGTTGAAAGTTCATTATTTTCGGATGAAAAGTCTACTATTGAATTTTTGGGTAAGAAACCATTTAAAAAAATTTTTTTTTTTGGTTTAAAATTGAATTATTTTGATGAAAATTCAATATATTCATTTTTTTTGGCTTGAAAATTCAATAATTTAAATGAAATTTTTGTCATTCATGACCAACAGATTTTTTTAAATAGAAAATTCAACTATTTTGTTGATCATTCATCTCTTGCTGTAGAAATATTAATTTTTTTGGTAAAAAAGTGCAACTGTCTGGTTGAAAATTAATCTGTTTAGGTTGAAAGTTGATGTATTTTGCTGAAAAATCGTTTTTTTTGTTTTTGTTGGTTAAATTCAACTGTTTTTGATTTAAAATGATAATTATTTTTGGTTTAAATATCAACTTTTGTCTTTTATCTTTAATTAGCAATTAAAATATTTTGTTAAAAATGTCACTTTTGTTTGGTTGAAAATTTCACCATTTTTTTATGAAATAACAACTATTACACTTTTCGTTGAAAATTAATTATCTTTTAAGGTGGAAAATACTTTCTTAAAAGTTCTTTTTTTTTGGTGAAGATTCAAAATTTAAGTTGAAAATTCCTTTTTTTGTTTTTTAAAAATTAATTTTTTTTACCTACAAATTTAACTATTTTGTTGAAAACTCATATTCTTGGGTTGAAAATTTAACTTTTTTTAGAAAATTCAACTTTTTGGTACAAAATTGAACTTAATGTAGAAAATTATTTTTTTTAATTGAAAATTAATTCTCTTGAATGAAATTTTAACTACTCCATTTTTGGTTAAAAATTTATCTTTTTTAGTCAAAAAATTCAACCATTTAGTTAGAAATTTTTAATAACGAGACAAAATAAATAAAAAATTAATCAAATAAATTTTGTACTAGCATCACATTCCCTGTTCAAGCTATTTAGTTTAAAATGTAAGCAATTTGTTAAAAATTAGTCTTTCCTGGTACAAAATAATTCTTCTTGGTTGAAAATTTAATTATTTGGTTAAAAATATATTTATTTTGTTGAAAATTCGTTTTTTTTTGTATTAAAATTAATCTTTTCAACTAACAATTTCACTATTCCACTTTTGGTTGAAAATTGATCTTTTTTATTTGAAAATTCAACTACCTGGTTAAAAATTTATTGATTTTATTGAAAATTTACATTTTTTATTGGAAATTAGACTTCTTGTTTGAAAGGTCAACTATATGGTTAAAAATTTATGTATTTTGTTGAGAATTCATCTTTTTTGTAGAAAACTAATCTTCTTCATTAAAAATTGAACTATTTGGCTAAATATGTATTTAATTGGTTTAAAATTAATTTTTTTATATTAAAATTAATATTTTTAACTTAAAATTTAACTATTCCATTTTTGTTGAAAATTTATATTTTTTATTTAAAAATATCAACTACGTGGTTGAAAATTCATTTAATTTATTGAAAATTTACATTTTTTAGTCGAAATTAGACTTCTTGGTTGAAAATTCACCTATTTTGTCAAAAATTAGTTTTTTTCTTTTGTTGAAAAGTAATCGTTTTAATTGAAAATTTAACTATTCTATTTTTGGTTAAAAATAGATCTTTTTGAGTTGAAAATATAACTATTTGGTGGAAAATTAATGTATTTTGTTGAAAATTAATTTCTTTGGTTGAACAATCAACTTTTTGGTTGAAAATTAATCTTTTGTGTTAAAAATTCGTTTTTTTAACATTAAAATTAACGAAGTGGCTCGTTCCGAAATTCGGGAAGACAATTACATAATCTTTCTAACATAAAATTTAAGTATTCCACTTTTTGTTTAAAATTGATCTTTTGTATTGAAAATTCATCTTTTTATTTGAAAATTGAACTATTTGGTTGAAAATTAAACTGTTTTGTAGAAAGATTGAGGATTTAACTATTTTGTTGGAAATTAGTTCTTTTCGGTTAAATTAAAATATTTTTTATCTCAATTTAAATCTTTAATTGGTTTATGGGACAATTGGTCACAATTATCCGGGCAAATGTGAGGAAATAATGTCTTTAGTGTTATTTTTTCGAAATATGAGAAAAATAGTGTAATTCGAAAAGTGTCAAGAGTGGTGAGTCCAAGGCCTGAATTTATCGATAAATAGACTACAAGAGAAAAATAATAATCTCGTCATCTGTTCAAAGGTCAAATACTGAAAACTCAACAAATTGCATTTTGTGCTCACAGGTACCAATAGAAAAAAAAGTTTAAAGGAAGCATTAATAATTGGAATTTACAGGGATAATTAATACGATAACGATTAATGAATGAGTCATGTAACTGACACTTATGTCATGCTTGTCACTTGTTTATTGTTTTATCTATAATCGAGGAATTCGCGTTTTGTTGCATTTGTAGTTGCACGTTCCAACAAAGATTTCACGGAAATGAAATATTCTTGCACAAAAAAATGTAACATTATGCAATTACTGGAAATAACCTAGTCAAAAATGAATTATACTTCTTGTTAAAAAACGGGTCAGGAAAACTGCCAGGCTTCGAAGAGGATTTTTCTTTTCTGCAGATATTACAAAATTTAACCATTTTTTAAGCTCTCAAATAAAATTTACACTTATGAAATCTTTTGTGGCGCGTGTAAGTCACGAGAACCTTTGGCCGATTGCCAGAGCAGAATTAACCTCTGCTCCTCTAGTCGCTTAAATTCGCGGTCAAGGTAATAAATTTGTAACCTCAATGAAAGGTCATAATCAGAAGGTTAAACAATTTTCATTACCAATCAATTACCGCTCAATAAGTGTAAAAATCGAGTCAGTTGCACACTGGCGCATGACCAGAAGTTATATAATAATTATGAGCCGTCCCGAACTTTAATAGAACATGGAAAGCACAAAATGGAAAATTCCTCTCAGGTTTGAATTTTAATAAAATTCCACAAGCACAGAAAAACTAACACGTGCTCGAATTCCACGTCATGCTGGAGAACAGGGGGGAATGTAATTTTGACGCGAACTTACTGTATCATTTTCGCTCGATTTTTAAAAGATTGGGTAGGTTTTGGATTTTGCGGGGATTTCATGCAAGTACTAAGTGATTTTTGTGAGGAAAATAGTTCAGGTAAAAACTTACTTTGCTAAAGTGCAGACGAAATTTGTGAAGATCGTGGACTGACTGTCCTGACTGAAATTGACTGAGATGCTCCGAAATTCTCGATCGATCTATGAGCTGCGAGTGTCTGGCCAAGGTCCCAAGGCTTTCAGGGCTGACGCAATAATTAACATTGTAGGGAATTTTGACGAGCACGTGGTCCTCTGCCTAGTCGCCCTGTCTCGTATTTTTTCTTGAGAAATTTTCATTTTTAATGACGCCAAATTTTTTATTTTATCATTCTTATCCAAAATTCTTTGAGAAATCAAATATATTTCTGGTTGACAGGCTAGATTCACGTTTTTTAGGAATGGAAATATTAAAAATGGGAACCAGGACAGCAAACGAGAGAAAAGAAAAAAGTACTGAAATTTAGTTCCGGGCGGGAAAATTTAAATCTTTTTTTTTAGTAAACTTTAAAACGAAATAATTGCGATTGCATTCTCAACAAAATAGAGGAATTATTAATCAAATAGTTAAATTTTAAATCCAAAAGATTAATTTTCAAGTGAGAAGATTAATTTTTTACGAAAAAGACGAATTTTGAACAAAATATATACATTTTCCATTAAATAGTTGAAATCTCAACTAAAAATGATCGATTTTTAACCAAAAATAGAATAATTACATTTTCAGTTAAGAAGATTACTTTTCAACCCAGCAAAAACGATTTATTACTAAAATAATTCACTTTTCAACCAAAAAAAGATTAGTTTTGAACAAAACAAAAAGCGAATTTTCAACATTTCATTTTTCAATAAAGGAGATGAATTTTCAACCACGAAGACTAATTTTTAATTAAAAAAGATCCATTTTTAAACAAAAATGGAATAGTTAAATTTTCAGTTTAAATGATTAATTAAACAACAACAAACTTTAAACAAAGAAAAAACGAATTTTCAATATAATTGACTTTTCAATAAAACAAGATGAATTCTCAACAAAAAAATATAATAGTTGATATTTTAAACAAAAAAGATTTTGATTTTAAATTTAATAAAAAAATTTTATTTAACCTGAAAAAACGAATTTTCAACAAAAAAACTATTTTCAGAAAAATAGTTAAATTTTTAACCAAAGAGATAAATCATCAAACAAAAAATGATTTTCTTAAAAATTGGTTCAACATTCAACTAAATAGTTGAATTTTCAAATAAGAAAGATTAATTTTCAACCAAAAGTGGAAAATTTAAATTAAAGGTTAAAAAGATTAATTTTAATTAAAAAAAAACGAATTTTCAACAAGAAAGTTAATTTTTTAACTAAAAAAATTAAATGTTGACCAAGGAACATTAATATTCAACCAAAAATACGAATTTTCAACAAAATAGTTTATTTTTCAGTTAAAAAATATAAATTCTCATCAAAAAAATATCAAACAATACTATTTTTCAGCAAAATAGTTAAATTTTTAACCAAAGAGATAAATCTTGAACCAAAAAATGATTTTCTTAAAAAGTGGTTCAAGATTTAAGCAAGTAGTTGAATTTTCCAAAAAACAAAAAGATGAATTTTCAACCTAATAGTTGAATTTTCAAATAAGAAAGATCAATTTTCAACCGAAAGTGGAATATTTAAATTGAAGGTTAAAAAAATTATTTTTGATTTTTAAAAAATGAACTTTCAACAAAAAACTTATTTTTTAAACCAAATTAATTGTTGGCCAAGAACATTATTATTCTACCAAAAAGACGAATTTTCAACACAATAGTTCATTTTTCAGTTAAAAAAATGAGTTCTCAAACAAAAAAATGTAATAGTTGATATTTTAAACAAAAAAAATTTTGATTTTAAGTTTAAAAAAAAAGCTGATAAATCTTCAACCAAAAAATGATTTTTTAAAAAGTGGTTCGACATTTAAGCAAGTAGTTGAATTTTCCAAAAAACAAAAAGATGAATTTTCAACCTAATAGTTGAATTTTCAAATAATAAAAATCAATTTTCAGCCAGAAGTGGAATATTTAAATTAAAGGTTGAAAAGATTACTTTTAATTAAGAAAAAAACTTTCAACAAAATAGTTAATTTTTAAATTAAAACAGATGAATCCTCAACAACAAAATTTAATAGTTGATATTTCAAACAAAAAAGACGATTTTTCAGAAAATCAGTTAAATTGTAAACCAAAGAGATGAACCTTCAACCAAAAAATGATTTTTAAAAAAGTGGTTCAACATTCGATTAGTTGAATTAAAAAAAAATCTACCAAAAATATGAATTTTCAACAAAATAGTTGAATGTTTGACAACCAAAAAAGAATTACTAATTTTTTACAAAATAGTTGATTCCAAAACCAAAACTGATTAATTTTTAAATGTGTAGATTTGAATCAGTTACAATTTTTACCAATTTCAATCAGTGACTGAATTCAAGCTATAAATCAAATATTTTTACTGATAAATTAGAAACTGATTGATATTAGTAAAAAATTACTGTTTCCATTCAATAGAGAACCAAACAGTTGCATTTTTAATTTAAAAACATTTTATTTCTCCCCAAAGAGATGAATTTTTAAACCAAAAAGACGGGTTTTCAACAAAATAGTTGAATTTTCAACCAAAAAAGTTTAATTAGTAAAAAATTACTGATTTATAGCTAGAATTCAGTCACTAATTGATTTTAATAAAAACTGTAACATTCTGTGACATTCTTACATTTTAAAATTACTTTTTATTTTGAACTTTTTTTTACAAAAATTTAATTTTGAAAGTTTATTATTGAAAATTGGTCCATTTTAAATGATGAATTTATTTGTTGATTTTACACAAATCTGTCTTATCAACTTTAATTTTTTATATTAGGATTTTTTTTATGTAATAAAAATGTTTAATTCTATAAAATTTCAAAAGCTTTTGCTTAAAAACATTTAATTTAGTTTTAAATTTCATTCAAAGCTTCGAATTACAAATTATTTGAATTCAAAAGTTAAAAATTTTTAATGATGTATTCAATTTTGAACGCTTTCATTAGAAATAATACAATTTCAATTTCTTTGAATATTAAATGATCCAATTATCAAATTTCGAATCTGAAAATACTCTATTTTGAATGCTCTGAAATAGGAATGATACGATTCAAATAATTTGAAATATTGTCCTTTTTTCAATATTTAATCTAATCTAAAATCAGAGAAAAATTTAGAAAGTTTAAAAATGGTTAATATATTAATTAATAATTAATCATTTTAAACGCTTTTAATTAGAAATGATTATTTATTAACGTTTGAAAACATTTTAAACTCTTAATATTGAAAAATTGGTTGAATAATGGATTTTTAAATTGTTTATTACATTCTTAATGTTAGGAAATTTATTTTAAATTACTTTGATATTTTTACGTTGTAAAATATTTGCGACTAATAGAAATATTCAAAAAGTGTTTCAATATTCTTAAATGTTTTTCACCTAATTAATAATAATTATATTTACGATTTTTGTAAAACAAATGTTTTAAAAATGTAACAAAAAAAAACTCTATTCTAGTGGAAATCTGGTTTAGGAATCTCGTCACTAGAGGTCATGTTATTCCAATTTCCGGCCCAATTTCTTGGTTGTTTGATTATCTAATGCATTCACATAGTTTCAGACATACTGTTCAGAAACTTCAGAAACAAACTGAATAACAAAACCTCAAAAAAATTATGAAAACACGATTTTGTTTTCAAAGTTAAAAAGTTTCTCTCACAACGGAACGAATAAATTGATGCAAAATATTTGGAAAACGTCATGGTTAATATCACGAAAGGGATTTTAGTTCAATGGTGAGCCTTTAAAATAATATTGTAAATACAGGGTGACCAAAAGCCTTGATTTATCAGGAAATGTCCTGATTTTCTCTCGCTGTCTTGATTTTTTATACCCAAAAACGAAAATTCGCGATTTTTGTTGCGCGGATTGTTCAATTTGAAAAACTTGACAAGTACTGAATTTTACTAATATGTTTAAAAAGAAAGGCAAAACATCGAATTGCCTTAAAAGATTGAAAGTTCTGAAAAGTAAGATAATTAACGTATTTAACAGATTGTACTGAATGTTTAAAAAAAATGTTGACATCCAAAAAGTTATTTGAATAATTTATAAACTTAGGGAATGAACATACAATTTTATTATTTTGTTAAAAATTCTACTGTCTTGTTAAAAATTCGTCTTTTTTGGTAGAAAATTCATCTTTTTGGTCGAAAATTCAACTATTTGGTTCAAAAATAATTTTTTTTATTAAAGATTCATCTTTATAGTTTAAAATTAATTTTTTTTCTGTATAAATGTAACTATTTTTTGCAAATTCAACTTTTTTGGTAGAATATTAATCTTCTTGGTGAAAAATTAATCTTTTTGGTTGAAAATTTAACTATTTTTTATTTGAAAATTTGTCTTCTTTGATTGAAAATTAATCTTTTTGGTTGAAAATTTATCTTTTCGCTTAAAGATTAATCATTTTAGTTGAAAATTCATTTCTTTGCATAAAAATTTCACGATTTTGTTGAAAATTGTAATTTCTTATGGTTGATTCATCATTTTAATTCAAACCCCTTTTTTCTTTGGTTGAAAATTTAACTATTTTGATGAAAATTAATTTTTAAATTGTTGACAATTAATTTTTTACCTACAAATTAACTATTTTATTTTTGGTTGAAAATGAATTTCCTCTGTTAAAAATTCAACTATTTTGTTCAAAATTCAGTTTTTCTTGTTGTTAAAAATAATTTTTTTCACTAAAAATATAACCATTCCATTTTTTATCTTCTTGGTGAAAAATTCATCTTTTTGGTTGACAATTCATTTCTTTAGTTGCGAATTTAATTATTTTGTTGAAAAATCGTTTTTATGGTTAGAAATTAAATTTTCTTACCCTAAATATAACGATTCTATTTTGGGCTGAAATTTTTTTCTTTACTTGAAAATTCATGTATTATGTTGAAAATTCGCTTTTTTCGGCAGAAAATTATTCTTCTTGGTTGAACATTTATTTTATTTATTTAAAGATTTTTCGTTTAGTTGAAAATTCATTTCTTTATTTAAAAATTTTACTATTTTGTTAAAAATTATTTGTTGTTGTTGAAATTAATCTTCTTTAGTTGAAAACTTAACTATTTGGTTGAAAATTCATCTTTTGTGGTAGAATATTAATCTTCTTGGTGACTATTTCATCTTTTCGGTTGAAAATTCATTTCTTTTATTGCAAATTTAACTATTAGGATGAGAATTCCTTTAAAAATTCAAATATTCGATGGAAAATTTATGTAATTTTATAAGAATTAATCTTTTTTGGTAGAAAATGAATCTTATTGGTTGAAAAATTACTCTTTCGGTTGAAATTTCAACTAATTGGTTGAAAGTGGAAATACTTAGTTAAAAATTTACTTCTGTGGTTGATGATTCATCATTTAATTGAAAAATTCTTTTTTTATGAGTTTAACAATTTTATTGGATTTTTGTTTAATAACAATTTTTTTATTAACTGAAAATTTAAGTATTCTATTTTTGGTTGAAAATGTATCTTCTTCAGTTAAACATTCAACGGTTTGGTTAAAAATTCCTGTATTTTGTTGAAAATTCGTCTTTTGTGGTAGACAATTAATCTTCTTGGTTGAAAACTTACCCTTTTGTTTGAAAATTCATTTATTTGGTTCAAAATAAGTTTTTTTTATTTAAAATTAATTTTTTCAACTGAAAATTTAATTATTTAATTTTTTCTCGAATATTTCTTTTATGATATAAATTTGATCTTCTCAGTTGGAAATTCATTTGTTTTATTGAAAATTCAAAAAATTTCGAAAATTTGTCTTTTTTGGTAGAAAATTAATCTTTAACTAATTTAACTATTTCATTTTTTGTGGTAAATGTATCTTCTTTGATATAAATTGAATGTTCTCAGTTGAAAATTCATCTGTTTGGTTAAAAATTTAAGTGTTTTGTAGAAAATTCGTCTTCTTGGTTGAAAATTGATCTTTTTGGTTAAAAGTTAAACCATTTGTTTAAAAAATCATGTATTTTCTTGAAAATTGGTATTTTGGCAAAAAATTATTCTTTATGACTGAAAATTGATCTTTTTGGTTAGAATTTTAACTGTTTTTGTTGAAATACCAACTATTCAACTCTTCGGTTGATAGTTCAACTATTATCTGGAAAGTTAATTTTTTTTAATCAAGATTCATTAAGGTTAAAAAGTCTTTTCTTGTTGTTAAAAATTCATTCTTTTCACTGTAAATTTAATTTTTTTAGTGAAAATTCAGCTTATTCACTGAAAATTAACTTTTTTGTAGAATCTTCACATTCTCGAGTTGAAAATCGAACTGTTTTGTAGAACATTCGTATTTTCGGCTCGAAAATTAAATAATTTTGTAGAAAACTTAACTGTTTGGTTGAAAAATTTCCTTTCGTGGTAAAAATCAATTTTTTGAGTTGAAAATGTTTCTTTGAAAATCCATGTTTGTTGGTAGAATCCACCTGTTTTTTTTTCAAATTAAATTCTTTTTTAGTTGAAATATCAACTGGTAAACTTTTAGTTAAAAAATCGTCTCTTTGTTTGAAAGTTCAACTACTACTTCCTTGAAAGTTAATTTTTTGGTTGAGAATTCATAATTTTAGTTGAAAATTCGTTTTTTTGTTGTTGTAAAAATGCAACTACTTTGTAGAAAATTTGATTTGTCGGCTTGAAAATTCTAACGATTTCGTACAGAATTAAACTGTTTGTAGAAAATTCGTATTTTAAATTAAAAATCAATTCTCACGAATGAAAATTTAACTACTCCACTTTTGGATAAAAACTTTTCTTTTTTACTTTAAAAATTCAACTATTAAGGTAACAGTTTTTAGAAACAAAGGAAAATATAAAATAAAATTTGGACTAGCATCACATCCATTCTTCAAACTACTTACTTGGAAATTTATGTAATTTGTTGACAATTCATCTCTTTGGTACAAAATTAATCTTTTTGGTTGAAAATTGAAATGCTTGGTTAAGAATTGATATATTTTGTTAAAAGTTGTTCTTTTCTTGCAGAAAATTAATCTTCTGTGTTGAAAATTCATCTTTTTGGTTGAAAATTTAGCTACTTGAGATGGAGGCCATATTATTTTAGCCAATTAGTGAAGACGTTCAAAAGTATTTTTCAAGGAAAAGTAAAGAAATGGTGGCAATATCGGACAATTGTGAGATAATAGTGCCTAAAATAGTGTCATCGCTCAAAAAATGTATAAAATAGTGTTAACGGTGTAGTGAGTCCGATGCCTGGATAATGTTGGCGCTGAAAAAATAAATTATAAACAGCGCCTATTTATGTACATTTAAAATATAGAAAACTTTCCGAGCATTATAATAGTAAATTTAGAAAATTTGCAGAACACTTCATATAATTTTCGTGCAATACTGTAAAAGCTTAAAAAAAGGATAACATTTGAATAAATATAGATAATTTAAATTATAAGGTCAAATAAGCAATAATTATTTATTTCGAAATCTGTTCACATATGTAACTTTCAGTGAAATTTTTTATTTATACTAAATAATGTGATATTTCAAAACTGACTACGCTTTTAAAGAAACAGCTGAATACAATAATATCAGTTTCTATCTTTTTTCGAAATTCGTCTTTGGTGCACTAAATAAAAAATATTAGAAACAAATGATTGGAAAAGCAAATGGATAATGAAAGCAAAGTTGTCCTCGCGAGAAATGCGCTTTACGGAAGTTTAGCAGAAGAAAAAATAAATTGTCATACATTCTCGCCGAGAACGAACGTCGGGTAAGTTACCCGGTAACTTACCAATTTTACCGTACGTTACCAAGGTAATTTACCCGACTCAAAACTCTCGGGCTGATTCTACCTACTCTTTATAGTTCTGATTTTCGGCACCAGATGGCGTCTAGTGGTTTAACCATTTCCAATACTGCTTCTGGAACTTCGAAGGTAGGAAACTTGGAGACATTTTTGGGACAAATGACGCAGCGAAACGTGAAATGCATGTTTCCTGGAGCCACGTGTAACTTCCTCTTTTGTTCATTATTGTTCCCAACTTCTCCGTGCCACGCATGCTAATACCAATGCTCACAGGCTAATATGACGGAACACATAACCCCTTCAGCACTAAAGCCACAGATTCTCTGAATAATATTAATCGCAAACAATACTGCAACTGAATGACTAATTTAGTAGTTTGATGAAAATGCCCTTCCATAAATCATAACATGGTTCAAATCAGGTTTAAATCTCAGTCGCGAGAATTCATTTTTAATTTAGAAGACGAATTTTCTACAAGCAGTTAAATTTTGTACGAAATTGTTGAATTTTCAAGCCAAAAGGAAAAATTTTCTACAAAATAGTTGCATTTTTACACAAAAAAAAACGAATTTTCAACTAAAATTATGAATCCTCAACCAAAAAATTTACTATCAAGGATATAGTAGTTCAACTTTCAACCAAAGAGTCGAATTTTTAACTAAAAGTTTAATAGTTGATATTTCAACAGAATAAGAATTTAATTTATAATAAAAAACAGGTGGACTTTACCAATAAACATGAATTTTCAAAGAAAGATTTTTTACATTTTTCACGCAAAAAATGGATTTTCTACCACAAAAGGCAATTTTTCAACCAAATAGTTAAGTTTTCTACAAAATTATTGAATTTTCGAGCAGAGAATACGAATTTTATACAAAACAGTTCGATTTTCATCTCGAGAATGTGAAGATTATACAAAAAAGTTAATTTTCAGTTAATAAGTTGAATTTTCACTGAAAAGTTAAATTTTCAGTTAAAAGAATGAATTTTTAACAACAAAAAACGATTTTTGTAACTAAAATCATGAATCTTGAATCAAAAATGTTAAGTTTTCAGGAAATAGTTCAACTTTCAACCAAGGAGTTGATTTAAAAAAAATGTAATAGTTGATAATTCAGCAAAAAAGGAATTTAACTAAAATAAAAAAAAGTGAGGTTTAACCAATAAAAATGAATTCTCAACCAAATTCTTGAATCCTGAACTAAACCAAATTATTTTTTAACCGAACAGTTTCATTCTTAACGAAAAAAATTTTGATTTTCTATCAAAAAATCGAATTTTCAACAAAATAGATCAGTTTTCAACCAAACAGTTAAATTGTCTACTAAATTGTTGAATTTTCGAACCGAATATATGTATGTTCTACAAAACAGTTACATTTTCAACCCGAAAATATGAAGCTTCATCTAAAACGTTAATTTGCAACCATTCAGTCGATTTTTCAATAAAATAGTTAAATTTTCAGTTAAAGGAACGAATTTTTAACTAAAATTGTGAATCTTGAACCAAAAAGATTAACTTTTATGATAGTAGTTGAACTTTCAACCAAGGAGTTAAATTTTTAACAAAAAGTGTAATAGTTGATATTTCAGCAAAAAAGAAATTTAATTTAAAATAAAAAACAGTTGGAGTTTTAAGCAAAAAATTGATTTTCTACCAAAAAGGCGAATTTTGAACAAAATACATTAATTTTCAACCAAACAGGTAATTTTTCTACCAAATCGCTGAATTTTCAAGCCGAAAATATGTATTTTCTACAAAACAGGTAAATTTTAAACTCGAGAATGTGAAGATTCTACAAAAAAAGTTAAAAGTATAAATGTGTAACAAAACAAATAAAAGGATTTCTAACTAAAAGTATGAATCTTGAACGAACAAACTTAACTTTTTAGATAGTAGTTGAACTTTTAACCAAAAAGTTGCGTTTTCTATGAAAAAAGGCGAATTGTCAACAAAATAAATACATTTTTAGCTAAGCCAAAGATTCTAATTTTTTACAACACAGTTTGATTTTTAAGAAAAAAGTTAATATTTAACTGAAGCAGATTCATTTTTAACCAGACAGTTGCTTTGTTAACAAGAAAGATTAAATTTCTACAAAAAGATATAAATTGTTAAACCAAAGAGATGATTGTTTAACAAAATAATTGAATTTTCAACCAAAAAGTATGACTTTTTAACAAACTTGTTACATTTTCATCAAAATATTTTCTACCAACAATAGTTCGTTTTTTTTATTGAGTTCGATTAATTTAGTTTGCATTTGTGTAGAAAGAGGAGAAAAAATTAGGAAAAGGGGAATAGGGAAATGACAGTGAAATGTTAGGTCAAAAAACTGGAATTTTTGCTCAAAGAATGAAGTTAATTTTCCATTGCACATTTTTGGATTTCGCACTATATATTTTTATATTGAGACTGCACATAAGTTTGACAATGTCAACATTTATTGACACTATTAGACTATTTTTGATCTCTGAAGTGAGTCCGAGGCCTGCATTATCTAATTAGGGGAAGGAGGGGCAGCGCCGACCGCTGGGGCAAAGGCGATTTTGCGTATAACATCGCTAGCATTTAACAATTTTGATTCTACTTTGCATCAAATAAATATATTTTATTAAAGAGATAGTGCTACTTACTAAAAGCTTGAAAATTGACGTTGTAAAAGAAAAATTATTCAGAAAAGAGTTTTGACAACGAAAGAATGGAAGATTGGCTGGCAGAAATATAAAGTTTTCAGCATTAATGGCAATACTTACAGTATGAAAATTTGTTATTTTGACAGATAAAACAATCTCACATTATGTCATTATAATAACTGAACCTAATTTAAGTCCGAAGTATATTAAATATCGTAAATAATTGAGGCCTCACCAAGGGGGCAAGGCCGACGAAAATTCTGGGCTACATAGAAGAAACTATCGAATACTATTATTATCAATCCGGTCGGTACGGTAGAAACCTTTGCCTGTAGTCCGTCTTTAGTGGAATATCAACGAATAAGAGGTTATATCACAGCTATCACTA
Organism: Andricus grossulariae; assembly: GCA_011634705.1. NCBI lineage: Eukaryota > Metazoa > Arthropoda > Insecta > Hymenoptera > Cynipidae > Andricus > Andricus grossulariae. Next base: position 257,126,933 of record JAABKJ010007545.1, on the reverse strand, counting down.
TTTTTATTAAAAATAACTTATTATTCTTACTGGATACAGTTAAAGTTAATTTTTCTAGTACAAGAAATACCACAGACTCGAACCATCATGTTTTTCCATCTTCAAATGATTTGATTTTTATAAAAAGCTGTAGTCGGTTTTGCCCTCCGGTGTGGGGCAAAGCCGACGAAATACAGCTTGTCAGAAATAATTAAATTATTAAATCATTGTTTTATTTATTCAACTAATACTTATAGAAATATGATATACAATAATGTAGGATTCGAAAAAAAAATTGATCAATTCTACATCTTATTAACTTTAAAAAAACCATTGAATGTTGAGTGGTCGGCGCTGCCCCTCCTTACCTTACTGAATATTTTATATGTTAAAGGTTTGTCGACCACTGTGCATAAATGTTCAAGATGTTATAGTTAATTTTCGATCATTTGGTATATTTTTTGTAATATCAAATATTTATAAAATAATCCAAATTATCTAAAATAACTATAACATCGTGAGCATTATCTAATTACTTTTAGGAATAACAAAAAAGCATTATGATGGAATATTCTCATAAATTCTCGATAAGTTCTCGAAGCTCCAGTAACATACCGGTATTTTACTGGTAATGTGACCCGATTTTAAGTTACCGAGAATTTAAAAATTATAATCAGTCCTCTGGACCTCTGAGTTGCAAATGTACGATGTGTTGACGGTGGCCATGTGCTGGCGCCAGCTATGCAGTTGGCCTATGATCGTTGCAAATTCATGGTAAAATCATAACATTTAATTAATTAACATTTTAAAAGTAATTTACTGACAGTGTCAAATGATTTTTGAGTGTTTTAAATGATCTTTGCGACATTTTCCATCTTCTAAGCGAAAGAAAAGTGAGAAAAACTGCATGTAGATGTAAAAATCTGCATCTATTCATGGATGCGTTCTGTACGTTTTTTTTATTGCAAATCGAGACATATAAAAGTAATCGGGAAAAGGACAAAGCTAACAATATTTAATTTTTCAAAGTGCCAAATGATTCAAATTTTGTTGAAGAATGGCAAATAGCTATTTTAAGGGATGATATCAAACTTAAACGTGGTGATGCAGTTTGTTTCTATTACTTCAACACAGAAGATATCATCTGAGAAAAGGTTTTTAGGATAATTGATGGAAGTGTTGTGGCAATGGTAAGTGTTACCTATAAAGTGTACAGGTATATATTTTCATTTGTAAGGTTTTTCTCTTTTTATGAATAATGGGCATTATTTAATATTATCCAAAACAACGTATTTGTACTTTAGACTATGAAAAACATTATACATATTTTCAGGGTGGCTGCTGGACCAGGAAACCGGGAAATGACCGGGAATTTTATGAGACATGTAAAAACCGAGAAGTGACAGTGAATTTATTTTCTGACCAGGAATTTTGAAAATATTTAGAAAAAAAATCGGTCCAAGTTTGATTTCAACAGCTTTTTTAATGATTAGTTGAATTGTCATTTGTTTCAATTACCATATCATTCAGTTTACAATGCTTAATTCAAAAATCTTTCACTGAAAAATTTTCTTTCTTAGAGTCTAATTTTTGAGCGTACATTTTTGATTAAAACAATTTTAAAATGCAGTTTCAAAAACATAAATAATTGAATATTAGAAGCATTTGAAATCGAAAATTTTGCATAAAAAATCTTCTTAGTTGATCAACTGTGGATATAAATTATAATTATTTTTAATATTGAACTGTAAATCAAGGAATATCAAGCAAATAATAATTAATTTTACAAGACGATTCGAAATCAGTTCAGAATTGAAGAATTTCCCGATTTCAACGTTAAAGATTAAACTGTGTGAATTCAAAAGTCCCGGTAGATAAACAAATGTAAACGCAGGATTGGAACTTTATAAACTCTTTAAAATTGTTAAATAACTTCAAAACAATAGATTCGTACATAAGGACTTTTATTAAATTTAAAAATATTGTTTTAGTCTAGAATTTGACATTTTTTAATTAGTAAAAATAACAATTGCTTATTATTTAGAAATTTTTAACTTTTTATTTAAAATCAGTAATTGTAAATCAAATATTCAAAGGTTAACAAAAAAACCTAACTTTAAACGTTACAATTTCATTATGAAATTTTATTCAGAAAAAAGATCTTCTCCTTTCACTCCGCTATGATTCGAACACCAGGTCAACTGATTTCCGGTCAGGTGCTCTAATCACTGAGCTACTCAAGAGATCAGGGAAAGAATTATTTTTTCTGAATTACGCTTTATTTAGCAAGATGTTACACATCAATTTTTGTGAGAAATCTGTATTATCATCGGAGCAGGTAACGGATGGAGAAGAGAAATCCACACGTAACATGGAAATCTATAATATCGACCAAAGTTATATTCTCCTATACTGAAAATATTTTAACGTCATTTCAGACAAGATGGAAATATAAATTAAAAACTTTTTTATAAAATTTTATTCAGAAAAAAGATCTTCTCCTTTCACTCCGCTGGGATTCAAATTAAAAGTTAAGGTCAGTTGACCAGGTCAAGCGACTTCCGGTCAGGTGCTCTACCCACTGAGCTACTAGAGAGGTCAGAGGAAGAATTATTCTTTCTGAATCACGCTTTATTTAGCAAGATGTTACAATTTTGATTGTTCTATTTCAAAAAATTTAATTTGCAAGTAAAATTTTTTAATTTTGATCAGCAATAAATATTGAACACCTATTATTATTCCTATACAAAATTTAGGTAATTTAAATTTAGATTCAATTTAAAATTTGGAATGATTTAAAATAATCTAAACAAAGTGTCTGCGTACACCAACAAAATTTGACTATTCGTACCGAAATTTCGCTACAAATAGCCCACGGCAAAATTTAAAACAAAATATAGATTTGTGCAGGCTTCGAACAAAAAATTAAAAAGATTTTTAAGAATTGTGAAAAGCTTCAAGAGAATGAAAAACATTTTCTGGAGATTTCTACAAAAATTAAAAATGACTTTTTATTTTTCAAATTAATTTCAAGCGAATATTTAAAAAGATTTATAAAGATTTGTAAAATTGTCAAAAATGAATCTGGAAGATGTTAAGGAAATATTTTTAATTTTGCAGGATTCATAAGAAATTTCAGGAAGAATTTGAATCATTTTGAAAAATTCTCTGCAAATCTCATTAGTACGTTTTTATAGAAAAGCTTTTATTTGGGAATTATAAAATAGTTATTTTTGTAAACAATAGGTTTTCATAAATACAATTTTTTAAATAAAAATGTACCGATGCGATTTGGAAAGAATTTTTTTAAGGAATAAAATAAGCGCTACAGCATCAGAAATAAATAAGAATTGCAACTTTTACCTGAAGAGAAAAAAAAAATTAAACTCTAAATAGTTATTGTTAAATAAAGAAAACAAAAAATATTTTTTTTAAAAGATCACTTGGAGTTATTTTACAAAATTACTTCTAATTGACATGAGCATATTTTCCTGGATTTTATAAATCCTTTTCAACAAGTTTCATTTTTTGAACTTGAAATACCATGACAAATACTAAGAGGCATATGAAATTTATATATAGTTATATACAAAATTGATCACCTCCTAATAAAAAATTGTTAATAATTTGTTCTTGCCGTGAAAGCTATTGTATGTTTAATACTTAACTTTCCCTAAAACTTATATATGTATACAAAAATGTTTAGTTTCATAACTTAGGCATTATTTTATTAATTTTACATACCGCCTTTATAAGAAGTTCGTTTAAGCACATAATTTGTTTATTAAAATATTTCAAAATCCAAAATGAATTTAAATTAATGAATGAATACCATAAATATCATATTATATTTTACAATAAAAAATATTATCAAGTTTAGACTATTTTCTTTTCGTATATTTAAGAATTACACAAATAATTATATGTGTTATTTAACTGCGCACTAATAATAATTTGTGGTAGTTAGTAGAAATGCATGGGAATTTAAGTCAAAAAGCAGTCAATTTCACGATTTTCATAAATTATTCTATCAAAAAATTATTTTTCTTTGAAAAAAATTTGTTTTAACATTCTCATCACCATATTTTCTACAGGCCTCCCCGGAGAAGTGACATGGGGCTGCTTAAAATTCTTGATGGAAGTTTGTTCGATTAGATGAATAATAATTGGATTATTTATATAAAATTTGTTTGTTTCACTAGATTAAATATTTTTGGAAAAATAAGAAAAAAAATCTACCTCAGCGGGGTTTCGAACCGGGAGCTACTTTTCATGAGTTGGCGCGTTAGCCGAATACGCTACCGCCAAATCAAGAAAGTTAAGTGCTTGGGGTTCGAATCCGGGCAAAGGTAGATTTTTTCTCGTTTTTCTAAAAATTTGTGGAGCAGTAGATTGAAAAAATGTTATATCAATAATTAATTACCACTGTTTAATTGCTCTAAAAATGGCTGAAGGACCTGCAAAAGTAATATTTTAAAAATTTAGGGAAGAGGCAGATATCTGTGAAGTTCTTTAATTTATTTTGAATCCAACTTTGTGTAGGTCAAATTTGAAATATAAAACAAGATCATTATTGAAAAATGTCTTGTCCAAAAAATTTGAAAATAATTTTAATAAATAAATTGAACTCTTGACAAGTCTTTGTTGACTGTAAATTATTTATGAAAGTAATAATTCTTCAAAAGTTAACCTAAATTTGTAAAATATTGCCCTCATTAAATAAATCATCACACAGTGGTTCAAACTAGGAATTTGCTGTTCAAAATTGCCTACAAACCCTTATTCTGAATGATTTTTCAATTTTTTTAACGCTGGCAGTTGACAATTATTTGAATAAATAAAACAGGAAAATTGACTATTTCAACAATATGATTTTTAATTCCTGAAAAATTACGTAAAGAAAATCTTTATTGATTAGAATTAATAAAGACAGATTTGAACATAAAATTTGTATTGAAATTCTTATTAAATTGTTATAAATTATTTATTTCAATAAAGACTCCAGTTTATCGATTTATTATAGAAAAAAAAACTACTTTGTAATAAAATCGTTGTGATTTATTATTAAAATAGTAATCGGTACAGACAAATTCACATTAATTCAAAATGTATTAAAAATTTATAAAGTTACCAACAATTTTGTAATTTAATAAAACCAATGGTGAAACTAATTCAGTTGGAAGATGATTCTCAGAAAGTAGTTCAATTTTACAGAAAATAATTGAAACTCCAACAAAATAGTTCAATTGTTTACTAAATATCTGAATTTTCAGCCTAGAAGAATAATTTTCTACCAAAAGACGAATTTTTAAATTAAAAATATTTATTTTCAACCAAAAATTAAATAATTAAACTTTGAGTTAAAAAAATTAATTAATAACCGAAAAAACAAAGTTTCAACAAAATACATGAATTTTTTAACAAAGAAGATTGATTTTCTATACAAGCATACGAATTTTCTGTAAAACCACAACAAATTTAAGTTAAAAATTTGAGTGTTTCAGAACACAGTGGATTTTTAAGCCGGTATAGAAGAATTTTCATCAAGAAACCTAATTTTCAATAAAAAAAGATGCATTTTCAACTAAAAAAAAAAAAATTTCAACCAGCAACGAATTATTTAAAATTCTAGTTTGATTAACAAAGATGGAGAATTTTTAACAAAATTGTTGAATCCTCAACCAAAATGATTAATTTTCAACAGAAAAGATTAATTTTCTACCCAAATAGGCGAATTTTAAACAAAACACATGGATTTTCTACCAAATCGTTGAATTTTCTGCTCATAAAGAATAAACTCAGGATGACAAATAGAATGGTGAAATTTTGAAATGAAATAAATAATTTTGAACCAACAAAAACACAACTTTCAACAAAATATTTACATTTCTGAATGAAAAGTTTAATTTTCTACTAAAATAGTTGAATGTTAAACCAAGAATATGAATTTTTAATGAAAAAGATCATTTTCAACCAAATAGTTTTATTTTCTAGCAAATAGTTGAATTTGAAGCACAAAAAAACCAAATTTTCTGCGAAAAAATTAAATTTTCAACAAAAAAAGACTTTAATAATATTTTTTTCATCATCATTAAAAGATATTTTATTTATTGCTTCTTCATCATCATTAAAAAGTATTTTAATTTAAAAATGAAAAATGGAATAGCTACATTTTTAATAAATAAAATCAATTCTTCATCAAAAATCAAAAACAAAAATGAATTTCCAGCAAAATATTCCAATTTTCTATTAAAGTGATGAATTTTCATGTAAAATGATAAATTCAAAGAATTAGGCACTTAAAGTGTACCCCCACTCTGCTCCATCATATGTTGTAGATGGCACAACAGAAATTAGCGCAAAATTCATAGTTTGTACAATGAAGTATTGAATGAAATAACATTTCGTAAAAAAAGTATATGAGTACATGACGTTTTCTGAATTTTATTAAATAGAACATAGAAATTTAGTTTTTAATTTAAGAGAGTGGCTATAAACTTGTAAATATCAAACATAGTAAAATCCATTTCTTATAAACTCCATGAATAACCAAATTTATTATGAAATGTTATATGAATTTTCATATAAAAAATACATTTCAAATATTGAATTATCTTTTTGACATTGAAGCCAACTAGTTCGTCGTTGTGGATAACCATTTTTCATTTTTATTCTGTATAAAATTAGCCTAGAACTAAGCCATTTCGCTAATTTTTAAAGAAGCTGTTGCACAATGCACTTGCAGTAAAAATTGCAATTATAGACTATATGAATTGAAAAATCCATTTCAGGACCTATAGTATTTTTCAGTTTTACTTCCATTTTATACCTTCATAATCTGTAATCATAAATAATATGAATTTCGAAATTCGAAGACATTTTTCACATTGTCTTCTTAATAAAAATTAGGAGAGAAAAAATTGGTATGTGCATTAGCAGTGCAGTTTTTCCATTAGACTGTGAAAAAACAAACAATTATGTTTGTTTGCATAAATTATTTGCCAAAGTCCTTGTTTACCGATATGATGAATTTTTTATATTTTCATCTGCTAGCAGGTTGATTAACTCTTGATTATATGGCATTGGCATTAGAGCTTATTCTTCCCACTGCAACGATGCGTTCATTTAATTTTCTTGGAAATGATCGTAGCTCTGAATTCTACGAATAACAAACAGAATACCTTGATTAAGTTATGCGAGAGGAATCTCCATTCCTTCCACTGTTTCTGCATCGTAAATTCCTCCATTCACCCTATGGATCGTGATTCCCTGTTCTTGAAACTGAACTTTAGATAGCACTGGATACCACCACTTTGCCACAGTGCTTGGCAAAACGTTCTGCCAATCTTCGCTTTTTATCATTTTGTTTATTGTTTTCTATCGGGAGAGCTTTCATGGATTTAATGACATTGAATCACATATCTTTTGCATGTAAAATGATGTGAAAAAGCAGACGAACATAACCTTTTCTTGTGCTTTCAATATAGCCTTGATCCCTATGTTGGAGGATGGAGGTCGTATCCTCTAATAAGGAAAGGACTTTGATGCCTACAACTGAAAGCATATTTGATCCGGGGTGAGCAGAACAGTTACCCAACAGAAGCAATGCTTTCATGTGTACTTTTTTTTTCTCTGAGAAACTTGGAGACTGTGAGAACAAAATGTTCTTTGAACGACGATTCGAAGATAGGACGAGTCATCCAAGCGTTCTTTTGACTTCCATAGATGAATGGTAGGTTGTGTAGTGGAACGATTCTTAATGCTCTAGGTTGCTCTGATTTTCCGATTACAAGTAGAAATGATTTTAGGGAGCCATCAGCATTATCACAAACCATTGCAACAATGCGCTTACACTGAGAGACTTTCCATTTGAATAAATGATAAAAATGTTTGAAACTTCAGTATTCTACAATATCAAAACACGGAAAAAGGTGATGCGTTTCAAAAATTAATATAGTGGTTTTCAACTGGCGAATTTCATATTTTTGTTACAATAAGTGACAGAAGTGTTGCAATATTCAGCATAAAAAGTGTGAACATTTAATATTCAGTATATCAAAGTAAACGAGCAGTTTCAAGACGACATGAACGTTATGAATTCGAAAGACTAAAACAAAAGAAGGAAACATACACTGAATGTAAAATAATGTCTCCAAAAATTCCAAAGTATAATTTTAAAGATACCCCACTGACTTTTCGAGGTGTTTCCTGACTGAGGGTTGACATAATAACATCACCATAAAAAAACTTCTGAATCAAAACTGGTCTCATTTCACCTAAAAAATCACTGTGGATATTTGTCAATCTTTTAAATCGGAACTTGAAAATTTTTGAAAAATAATAGATGTTTATACCCTAATTATTTTTTGAGCCAGTCTCTCCGATAACTTTTGTTCTTCTAACATTCCCGTGAATTTCCGGAAGATTTGTGTAATATTTATCCATCTTACCGTTCGGAAATGCAGAAAAATTCCCAAACCATAATTTTTATTGGCAATTTGATTTTTTTAGGTAGTCCTCAGACCGTGGTTTGTCATTCTAACCCCCTCCCCCCTCAACCTACCCAAGCAGTACAACTTAAGTCTATACAGCTGAAAAGATTCGGTAAATATTTTCTCTTCTTATCCTTAGGAGAAAAAACCATTTCTGAGAATATTAATGTTATTGCCTCTCTTATTCTTTGAGTCGGTCCTCAGGCTATGAGTTGTTATTTTAGCACCCCTTTAAACCCACCCACGTAGTAAAACTGAATTTTCTATATATGGAAATATTCAGGGAATATTTCCCATTTCGATCCTTCCAAAAAATTACAACTTGTGGGAAAAGTCAATGTTATTTCTCCTCTGATTTTTCCGCAATAGTGTCATTTTCCGAAGTATAAGAATGAAAAATATTCACTGAATCTTTCCAGCTCTGTAAAACATAGTTCCACTGCATCAGTGGTTTGTGAGGAGTATTAGATGACTATCCATAGCCTGAGAAAAACTTTGAAAATCAGAGGAGCAATAACTTTGATTTTTCCGAAAAATTCTCATTTGTTGGAAGGATATAAAGGGAAAATGTTCACTAAATCTTTGCAGCTGTATAGAATTTATTTCAACTGCATAGGTGATTTGAGGGGGGGGGGGGCAGGGAATGTTAGAATGGCAATACACAGTCAAAGGACCAATTCAAAAAATCATACGGCGGCCATGATCACACATAGTGTGCCTATTGCAGTCGCGGAATGGACATGCCACATGTTGGTCAACAGGAATCTAACTACGACTAAGGGCGATAACACTTCATGTGAAACCGTTGATTCGGGATGACCGCAGGGAGGATTTGTATCGCCCTTGCTGTGGTGCTGAGTAGTGGATAAACAGCTTCATCTACTCTCGAGTCAGGGCCACCACGTCCATGGCTATGCGGACTATATACTGGCTATCGTGCGCGGCCAGCATCTGGATGCGCTCTTCTGAGTAATGCAGCAAGCACTAAGGAAAGTAGATTCTTTGTGCAAGAAGACTGCATTACTCAGCTCCACAAAAAAAATGGAGAAAAGTACCCCTGGAGTCTGACTATGTCTATCACATGTTTTCCGGTTCGCTGAATCTAATTTCGGGGTCCTTGTGGTTCTATGACGTCACGATTCGTCCTTAACCTCAAAGAAAAATGGTGAATTGGTAATTCGATGAAAAACATACATTTTTACAATGCAAAGTGATCATATCATATGTTTTCGAGGTCGCTGAGTACGAATTCGGAGTTGTTGTAGTAGATTTAAAAAAGACATGTTTTGAATAAAATTACTAATTCACCATTTTCCTTTGAGGTTATGGACGAATCGTGACGTCATAGAACTGCGACGACTCCGGATTCGTACTCGGCGACCTCGAAAGATTGGATATGATCACTTTTCGTAGGTACGAATGATGTTTTACCTTTAATCAACGATTTTCATGTTTTTTGAGGTTATGGCCGAAATCTGACGTGATGGAGCCAAACGGACCCCGAATTTGGATTCAGCGACCCCGAAAACATATGATGGACATAGTCAGACTCCGGGAGTACTTTTCTTGACTTTTTGTTTTGTGGAGCTGTGTTATCCGCCAGTCGGAGTGAGACAGACGTGGTTCTATTCACCAGACTGTATAATTTGGGAACCACGAGTACACTGAAATTGGGAGGACAGCAACTGGAATTCAAAGAACAAGCTAAATATCTAGAAGTCATCCTAGATAAGAAGCTATCATGGAACGAGCACCTGGTAAACAAGTGCAAAAAGCTAGTAGCAACTCCATGGCTCTGTAGGAAAGCCATAGGGAAAAGCTGGGGCTTGAAACCGGAGACACTAATGTGGATCGACACAGCGATCTCGCGACCCAGGCTAACCTATGAGGCGGTGGTCTGGAAGAGCAGGGTCGAGTTGTCCACTGTGAAGTCTCGACTGGAAAGGATCAGGGGACTGATTTTGAGAGGCAGCACTGGTGCCTAGAAGTCGACACCCACGTAGAAGGAATGGAATGGGCTTCGCAATCGAGATAGGGTCGTACGCCACAGTTCTACAATCTGAGATTATGGCCATACTCCTATGCGCCTACAAGGCAAAGGAGTATGACAACCAAAGAAACATCCGTATCTGCTCAGATAGCAGGGCTGCTACACTGGCCTTCAATGGAACAACGACCACTTCGCTTTTAATATGGGAATGCTTTGAGGCACTAAATATGTTAGCGACGGAAAACCGAGTTACTCTGCTATTTATCCGTGGACACAGCGATATCAAGGGCAATGAGATATCGGATAGGCTAGCCAAATTAGCAGTAAGAAAGAGTTTTACTGAACCCGAGCCAGTTGCAGGTATTTTCAGTAGGTCAGTCACTAAAGAAATTTACAGTAGGCTCACTGAGGAACATCAGAATGAGTGGAATTTGGTATCTGGTTGCAGACAGGCCAAAACACTCTTGGACTCAAAGCTTAACTTTAACCGTGCAAGGGAAATACTCAAGCTCGGGTGAAACGAAATCAAAGTCCTGACAGAAAGGTTTATAGTTTTGTCGTCTGTGCGAAAATGATAATGAGACAGCTACTCACATTCGTCAGAGGCTGTTCGCTCTCAACCCAGAACTAATAATAATAATTCCAGCTGTATAGAATTTAGTTGTACTGCGTGAGTGGATGAATATTCCTCGAACCTTTCCACCTGTACAGAATTTAGTGGTATATTGTAGATGCGAATCTGACTGCGCAGGGGGTGTCATAATGACTATTTCCGGCTCAGGTAAGGGATAGTCATTCTTACACCCGAAAAAAATATGACAATTTTTGACCACTTCAACAAATCAGCCAGGCAATAGGTTCGATTATTTTTGAAGCTGGTCCTCTTTCCCTAAAAATAAGATAGATAAGTATTTCATCAATTGTTTCACCTTTATAGAAACGAATCTTACTGCGTGGAATTTCATGGGGATTTTCGGAGGGATATTAGAACAACAAAAGTGATCCGAGAGACCCGCTCAAAAATAATAAGGGTATAAACTTGTAGTATTTTTCAAAAGTTGTCAAGTTTCAATTCGAAATATTGACAAATATTTACGGAATTTTTTCAGGTGAATTTGGATGGGTTTTGATTCAGAAGTTTTTTATGGTGATGTTATTATATCAACCCTTAGTCAGGAAACTCCTCGAAAAAATGAGCGGGTTATCTGTAAAATTATACTTTGGAATTTGTTGAGTCATTATTTTACATTCAGTGTATGTTTCCTTCTTTTGGCGTTTTCATAACAATACATTTTACGTAAGATAGATTCCTCATGGTGTTTAATAATAATTTATTACAACTTTCTAAAAATTAACACTCTTATGTCTGTTGGAATGATTGTTATATTTTAAATATTGCTCCAGAAGTCCATTTAAATCGATTTTAGAGATCAAGAAAATAAGAAATTTACTGTGTCGACCAAATCGGAAACATAAAATAACACATTTTTAATAAATAATTACGTATTTAAGTGTGTAAAACAAGTTACACTTATATTCTCCTTCCAAATTGTATACTTCACCTTAAGGTTATGCGTCGTTATCGTCTCAAGAAAATGCACAGCCTTATCAATGTGGGAATATAAGTCTATGGTTCGAAATCGTGTTGTTAAAAGTTTTAGGGATGGTTTTTGGTGGTTATCGAAAATCATTGTGGGATTCTAAGCATAAGCCTGAGTTTTTTCGAAGTCACCTGTGTGACTTGTTCTGATTCTAAAATGTAATGGCTGTTTTACATAGAAGCATATAGGAATTGTTTTGTTAATAGTGCTAGGTGCTTAAATTGTCTTTTAATATTAGAAACAATATTGGCATTTGAATAATTTGTTAGCGATTCAACATGATATTCGTGAATGAGAATAAAAATGTTGTATTTTCAAAGTATTTATAAAGAAAGCATTATTTTAAAATCATTATGTAGTGTGCTGCATGCGCCACTTTCTTACATCATATCAATATTCAATAACGATTTTTGTAAAAGGATTAAGATATATGCTCGTGTAAATATGAAAATTTATTTCTAGAAATATCTATAGAGAATATAAACTATTATATTTCTATTTTTGAAAAATGGATCGCAAGACCGATCAGATTATCTATCCCAGAATAATCCGTAGTTATAAAAATAATAACAGTATTTAAAGATTTTGGATTTTCTTAGTATGAATTAATAATGGCATGTAAGTGCTGTGTAAACTCTTTTGCATATACATAAACTTGCACTGTTATCACTGGTATCATATGTATTCGCGCGTGCATAGATAAGACCCAACACAGTTGGATACATATAAAATTGCTTCCTCCAAAATTCTGATTTGCGTACAGCTTGAATAAGATTTACCACGATATAGATATGTTATATTATTATATTCACCAATAGAATTGAGGATAATGGGTAAGGATAAGACTGGAGTCCAGACAATCCTCATCTTTTTTAGTTAGAGAAAATGCTGATTAATGTATTAATGAGGAATTGTAATCAAAACTTATCCAACGAATATTCGCTTGCCTTATTTGCTTATATAATCTATATTTAAGTCGTTATCTCTTACACTAAATACGTCAAGGTTTTCCTTCTGAGATATTTACATTTGATAAAAGTTTGTTCCAAGAAAAAAAATTTGCTCACAAATTTAATTAAAACTGATCTCACCATTTATAAAATCATTCACGTTTCAGAAAAAAAACTGATAGTTACAAGATTTAATACATTATATATATTTATATATTGTGTGTGATCCAATGTTTTAGATAATACTCACAGGATAAGAAATTATCTTGAAGCAAAAGCATCGTTTTCTAGCTTTGATTTTCAATTAAATTTGCTTATTATGTTAATATTGTGTTGTTTCGATCAGATTCAAGATATTTACAGTCCACTGTGTTAAATCATTATCATAAATATTATGATTATCTAAACTATTCTTGATTACTAAATTATTCTAAATCTAGGCTTTTGAGCCTACACTGTCGAAAAGATGCTGAAGTTTCAAGTGATATGATTCAATTCACACGGGATTTCAAAATTTCTAATGCTTCGAGATTTTTTAATAGATTACGAGGAGTTCTTGAGATTTTCATAATTTTTTTATAAGTAAGATTTGTTATTTCAAAGAATTTCTCGTGCTTTTACAGCATTTTCAAGTATTTTGTAGAAATTTGTAATACATGGAGGAATTTCTTATGATTCCAATATTTCCAAGAAATTGCAATGTATTTGCAAGCAAATAAAGATCTTTCAAAAATATTTACTCTCTACTGTCTACTGTTCAATTTCAACAATCTCTCTGAAGTCTCCTCTCAGAAAAAATATTTTGTAATTAAAAGAAAATTTTTTTAGTTTGAAGAAAAATATGTATTGGCTCTTAGTCAAAAAAAGAAGGTTTTTTAACGCAAAGAAATTTCTTTTGAGTGAAAGTTAACTCAGAAATATTGCTTCAAGGAAACGGTCTTTTAAACTGAAGACAAGTATTTTTCTGTTTCTCTTAACCACCTTAGCTGCAGCAACACGTCCATCGTGAATTTCGTCCACTTTTAGCCTTTAAAACAAATATTGACCTTAAAATATACTAGTATATTTGTAAGAATTAGATCTCAAGAGGACTTAATCATTCTCAAAAACTGATGTACTTATAGAATTTGTAGGGTTGATGAAGTGAAACGCTGTCCAAAACTTTGCATTAAAAAAAATCTGTGAATTATATTGCTATAAAAATAAAAAATAACGACTCAAACTAAGAGTTCAGTATAACCAAGAGATGGATAAAATTTTGATCATAGAAATAAAAAATGCGAGACCAAAAAAAAAACGGGGTATTTGACGAATCAATAGAAGCACAATTCGGTTTTCGCTGTTTATACTTTTCTGCTTGGTTTCCCGTATGTACGATATTTTGAGTGAAAAGCTGGAAGTCTTTTAGAATTAAATTTCTTTTCATTTTGCAGAAAAATTACTCTGTAAATAATTTATTGGTAAAGCTTTATAGTCATTTATTGTTTTATACTTTTTGAAATTGTAGTTGAATTTAAAATAATTTTTCATATTTTCTTTGACGTGTCTTCAAATTTAAATAAATACCTAATATACTAATGAATCCAAGGGACTTCCTCAATGAGGGAGAAAGAAGCCCCAGTGTCTGTTGCACAACGCATTACATTACAATCCCCTGAGGGTTTACATTTTTCCTTGTACCTCTCCTCTATTCCTTTACACGCCCCTTACACAATTGGTGGTGGAAGGGAGAAATACAGTTCAAGGTGGGTTCCGAACCACCAAAAGTAGCGGCTTTAAGTACTTAGAGAATCATTTTCGCTTGAGGTACCGGTCCTGTGATTCTCTGGAGATTTGCTAGGCTTGTGTTCACAGTATTCGAACCCGCAAGCGGACGGAGTGGGTCCAAAGCCTACGCCTTACCAGTCACGACCTTCGCATCGTCTCACTTAACATTTTTGGGTGAAGATTGCATCAAGTTCAGCCAATTGTGCGTAAGTCGAAGCAGCAGTTTGGTGTTAAAACATTATCGGAGACTCAAGTGTTTGCGTGGTATAAAAAATTTGTAGAGAGGCGTGGAAACGTACAGAGCACGCCTCATGCGCGGCGGCCAGAACGAGCATCACGTGGGTGTGGGGTAAAAAATGAGTGCTTCGAACGATTTTTCAGGATCATAAAGGGGTTGTCCTATTTGATTTCATTCACAAGAGAAAAAAGGTGAAGGTTGAATGCTATTGTAAGCTTTTGGACAAAGTTAAGGCAGCCCACAAGTCCGAAATACGGGGAGCCCCCATCCTCAGTGCGCTAGGCCTGATACTGACACTCTAACTGAAGCAAAAGTGCCGGACCTACATTGGACTTTTCTCAGACATCCTGCCTATATCCCTGATCTCTTATCCTGTGACTGCTATTTGTTTGGACCACTGAAAGATGCGTTGCGAGGTCAACGCTTCAAGATTGATGAGGAGGTAGAGCACTTCTTGCGCAAGTGGCTTCAGACCCAACCACCTTCGTTCTATGTTACTGATATTCATAAGCAACTATTCGGATAACTTTGACTGTGTTACTTATATAAATGCCTTACGGTATTTATATTTTTCACGCTTGTCACTGCAATGGTTTTAAAGTTTTTTAAAAATTTATTTGCATTCAATTATCATTTTTTTGTGATTTCTTTTTTTTTCAAAATTTACTGACCATTTTTTTCACAAACCGAAATTATGCTTTCGGGTAAATTGGAACTTTTTTATATCATGTATTTTCTTAGGAAAGACAGAGAAATAATATAGCAGTGATATCTTTTAGGGAGAGATTTGATCTCCGTACATTTTTACAAAGACAAGTGGATTTTCGGTTATTTATAATTTACACAAGACGCTCAACTCAAAGAATCAGAGCGTAGACATACTTGCATGCTATAGCAAAAGTGCGCAGTAGAATATACTTATAGAGTATTCAAAATGAATTGCCACGATGACTCCGGGAAACAATTGGGAAATAATCCCATTGATCTGAAACAGTTTATCACCTTGAATGACGTGAGTCCTTTGGTTAGTAGGTTCGCTTGCATAACATCGGTTGACATATATTTCACTGACAATTAAGAAGAGGGAAAAAAACTAAATTCGTCCCTTCTCGTACATATCCCGGACAAAGTGATGTCAAACATTAGTGTGCTTGGTCCTGGAGTGATAAGCACGAATTTGAATAAGTTTTTCAGCACTCTGGTTGTCATTGTAAATAGTAGTGCATTCTTGAGATAAACTTATTTGATATAGAATCCACTGGAGATACATGGCTTCTTTTGTTGATTTCAATAAGGCAATGTATTCTTCCTAAGTACTTGATAATGCAACTGGTGTAATTTTTCGTTTGAGCATAGCTGGTTTGGTTTGTTACTTTATTTTTCTAGCATGAGTCAAAGCTCGATAATCTCTGCCTCATTGTTTTGCCTAATCGCGGGTAATAGAAATAATCATTTAGCATTCGGAACACCTTTTGTGCACTAGTGTGACCATAAAGTTCGTGACATTCGTATACTACATTATGAACAATACCTTTGGTTAAATACAATTTTCTTAAACCCCCAGCAATAAAATAAATTGGTCCATTTTGAACTTGAATCTCTGTGGTTTTCCCTCTTCCACAGCTTCAGCGCATTGACGCAAGATTGGGTCTTCTTTTTGCTCCTTTGAATTTTTTAAACTTTTTTACGCTATTCAGAGGAAGGTCTTTTAGCGTTTAGTTTAATAGATCAACATATTTGCCCGTAAAAATACCCTAAATTACAGAAAAATTTCATGATTTGCCGAAAATGTATGCAAATTTTTATAAATAATCTTGGGTAATTTGTAAATACCTGTAAAATGACCATAAATTTTTGCAATTTTATAGACATTTTTTATTTAAATTTTGGGCAATTCGTGCTAAGTTACCATTCATCATCTCTAAAATTACCGTGAATTACCAAAGTTTCCAGAAAATTTTGTATCGGATTTTTGATAATTTTAAACAAGTTAACATAGATTGTATGCTTCTTCATTCAAAATCTAATATGGACTGAATTTATGACTGTATTTCGAGAATTTTCTTAAATCACCGATTTGTTATTAAACATGTCGTATGCGCCAAGGGGGAGAACAATATACTATTAACTTTCAAAAAACATTTATTTTAACAATATTTCTTTCGATTGAGTTTCCTATTAATATCGCTTCTGACAATTTCCTTTGAAGAAATCATTTTCCAAAGAAATAACT